>JBBMOC010000005.1:4886035-4914474 GCA_037975185.1 Centropyge bicolor
CAACAGGACAATACCCCTGTGAAGGTTATAATCTTCAGGCCTGTTCTGTGTCAGGGTCAATTACTCTATAATATTTGACTCAGTGGTTTATGGTATTACATTGCGTTATACATGTATATTGTTCCCTCTGGGGGATCATAAAGTTATTCAGGAAGTGCAGCCAAAAAACATAATCACCTCCATGACACAGGCAGACTATAAGTTCAAGTGTTACTTTTATTACATCCTGCAATGACTTAGTCACATTATCTCCAAAGTGATACCCCAAACATAATATACTATAAATGTACCATAAGGTTGTAGAGCATAGGAGAAAAATGTGCCTCAGCATTGAAAGTAGATCCCACCATTTGTTGTCCATGTGCCCTGCAGCTGACCTGTCCCTACTGTAAACATGCATCTCTCACTGATCACACAATGTTCCCGGAGAGACAACAAACAAACACGCACAACAGTTGTCTCAGTTTGTCCTGCTGTTTTGATTAGAGGGAAACTTGGTGGGTCAGAGTGGGGGATTTGTGTTTAGGGGCTCTGTTTATTTACAAAGAGCCAACCTGAAAAAAATCAGAGATGCTCATCTTCCCATGACCGTCTATCTCTCTTTTTTTTTTCTTGTAAATTTTCTGGGTAATATTTCAGTGAAGATACATCTAGTATTTGACAGTAAGAGATAAAAATGCAAAGTTGGGTGGTTTCAGTTTGATTTATGTATAGGAAGGCTTTTGTTTTTAACAACCCTCATAAGTGGTAACATTTTATGCACGTTTTACGCACAGCCTGATCCTGCTGACCTAACTTCAAAATTAAGAGGTGCTCATCTTCCAATGACCTTTGTAAATCAAGTTCTTGACTTTCTTATGGGGGGAAAGGCAAGAGGACGGATTCAAGTCAATTTTGATTTTTTGTTTTCAGGATTTTTTTTTTTTTTTTAGTTTTTAAACAACACGTCCACGTGCAAAAACACTTGGACGCCATTTTACGCACGTTTTACGCAATTAAGTCAGATCCTGTCGTTTAATGGGAAGAAAAACTGGCAGGCCAGAGTGAGAAGTGTAGGATTTTGTTGTGTTAATGTTGCTAACTTTAAAAAGATAATCATCTCCCTAATACATTCATATTTTGTAAATTACATAGGTAATTTTCTAAATCCATTATAGGTCTGCAGAATGTAAAGCAGTATGGCGCCCTCTTTTTTACGAATACTTTACGTATAAACAAATCAGATCCTACTTTTTTGATTAGAGGAAAACGTGGTGGGTCAGTGTTGGGAATACCTCTATGTAAACATAAACAAACACCCTAAGCCAAAAAAAAAAAAAAAAAAAAAAAAAAATTCAGACATGCTCACCTTCCCATGCCCCTCTCATTTTGTAATATATGGCTAATTTTCTAATTAAGTTATATGTGCTCTTCTGCAGCAAGAGTTTAAAATGCAAAGCAGTGTGTCGCCCTTCATTGTGATTTATGTTTGGGAAGGTGTTTTCATTAGTTTTAACAACACGCTGAGGTGCTAACATTTATGAAAAGCCTTTTACGCACTAACACCAGGCAACAATCCTGCTCTTAAACACAAATCAGTCTCTCTTATAAATCCAAGTAACTAATGTTTTAAGAACGTACTAATAGATAACCATCTATTAATAATCATTATCACAGGTGATTGGCCCACATACACGGACATTCCTCCTGTTCCTCGTGTTAACTTGTCTTTCATCTCTCTAATAACCTAATGGGTCGGGTTATGTCATACTGCATTCCTTTTGCTCCAGGTTGGGGCGACAGGTAGTGAAATTTATTAAGTGTTGGCCGCCTGCCACAGCGGTAAGTAGACCAGCACCTTGCTATTCCGCAGCCAAGCTCCAGCCTCTTAGAGTGGGAGGCTTATCAGTGAGGGCAAGGCGAGCAGCTTTCTGCACCCTGAGGAATACATAATGCTTGTGTTTGCATTACGCGTGTGCTTCTCTGCGACTACGGGGGAAGATGAGGGTCAAAATGTTTTAGCAGGAAATCTGAGGTTACCTGGTTCCATATCAGATATTGACCCACTATATAATCCTCCACTTACATTCCCCTCCCCCCCTTTGTAGTTAGTGCAGCATGTACACAGGCGCAGTGTCCATACATTGATTGTTAATTGTCTTATGGAGGCCTCATGATAACCCTTGTGCTCTGCAGTTGGGAGCAGATTTATCAAAATGTTGTGATGTTTTCAACAAATACATGAAGAGAGAGGAAAAGGAGAAGAGAGTGCATGATAAAACTTCTATTTAAGTGAAGCAGGGCATATTTATCTAGTAAACTGTTTGCTCATCACCCCCACCCCCTCTTGATGCTTGAAGTTCTGTTATCAGCTGTGTAGCTTTCACTCTCACTCTCCTGTCTGCCTCTGTACCTCTCTCTCCATCTCTCTCTCTGTCTGTAATGGATTACTGATTGACACCCTCCTCTTCCCCTCCCTGACAGTGGAGAGTTGCCCCGGAGACAAGAGTCCTCCGGGGTCAGCAGCATCGAAGAGGGCCCGGACAGCTTACACCAGCGCCCAGCTAGTGGAGCTGGAGAAGGAGTTCCACTTTAACCGGTACCTCTGCAGACCCCGGAGGGTGGAGATGGCCAACCTGCTCAACCTCACAGAGAGACAGATCAAAATCTGGTTCCAGAACCGCAGGATGAAATACAAGAAGGATCAGAAAGGCGTCGGGATGATGCCTTCCCCTGGCGGACAGTCCCCTCGGAGTCCCGTGGGCCCGGCCTCCGGTGGCGGAGGAGGAGGCGGTGGATACCTCAACTCTATGCATTCACTTGTAAACAGTGTACCTTATGACTCCCAGTCGCCGACGTCTTACAATAAACCTCATCAAAACGCATATGGTATGGCCACGTCATACCCCCCTCCTTTGAACAGCTCCCTCAACAACTGCCCGCCCTCCCAGAAGAGGTATCCTGGGACCGACTCGGCCACGCCCGAGTATGACGCGCATCCTCTGCAAGGCAATGGCAACTACGGGACGCACATGCAGGGCAGCCCTGTTTATGTCGGCGGAGGTTACATCGACTCAATGCCCAACTCTGGCACCTCCGTTTTCGGTCTGACCCACCTCCCGCACCCGCCGTCCGCAAACATGGACTACAATGGAGCAATCACAATGGGCAACAGTCAGCATCACGGAGTGTGTGATCCGACACCGACGTACACAGACCTAACGCCGCACTACTCTCAGGGAAGAATCCAGGAAGCGCCCAAACTGACGCATCTGTAGCGGTGGCGCTGCCTGGATCACTCCGCCCATTGTCTTACCCACCTCCAGACCACATTACTGCTTTGTTTCTGCGCCTCCTCACGGCTTCCACCTTCTCTCCGCCTTTGTTTATGTTTCCTATAGTTTGATGTGTGAAGTAGCGTAGGATAAATAATCACGACTTGCTTGAATTTTTCTCTATTTGCTCGTGTCATTGTCTCACAAAGACCTTTATCTGGGCTGTAGGACGTCTAGAGTGGGAGGGAGGGAGGGAGGGGAGGGGAGGGGAGGGGGGCACAGTATATGCATAGGCCTATTTAATCTTTTTAATTTTTTTAAATCTTGTTTTAAAATTGAAGCTCAAACAGGGTATTATGAACATATGCTATTCATTTTTTTAATGTGAATTTGTCCGTCTTTTATTTATCCGCAGTTGAAGAATTGTGTTGGTTTTTTTTGTTATTTTTTTTGCATTTTGTTGCACTTGTGAAAGGATCCTTCAAGAGCCACGAGTTGGGATTTATGAGGGGAAATACATTTTCAGAAACAAGGGGTCATGAGCTTACACGTAGCCTCCCTTGCTTGTGTTGTTCTATTGGACTTTCTAATGTTATTTATTTTGTTCGGTGTAAAGATAAAAGAGTCCTTTAGTATTATTTGACACCTCTGCGATCTTTGTGTGGGGAGAAGGTTGGTGGGAAATTAGCGTCTCAGCCCTTTTCCAGCCCATACATGCAGTCTGCAGAAGCTCCTCAGCAGCAGCACACCATGTTGCTGTCATAGGCTATGTTTCCATTTTTTCCTTCTTCTTCTTCTTCTTCTTCTTCTTCTTCTTGTCCTTCTTCTTCGAGGAGGTGTTTTCTTTTCTCAGCGAATGTAAAAATCAATCAGTCATGCAATAAGGGTGGAAAAGAAGGACACACGTTAGCAGTTTCTTTAATGAAGAAAAAAAAGAGAAACAGACATCATCAGTTTTTTTTTCGATGTCATACATTCCATGCTGCTCCAGTTCGAAGAAAAATAAATAAAAGAGTTGAAATTTAATTCCAGCCAAACCTCCTAGTTTTAATTTGGACGCATCAGAAACATTTCACGTAATCACAAAATTAAATAGACAGTTTCTTGAATAAAAATAAATGTCAAAAATATATTTCTAGTTTTGCAATTATTGCATTTTATTATTGTTGTTATGATATTTCATGGTGGTACAAAAATGTTGAGGTGATCATAAAAAAGAAGAACATTTTGGGAACATTAATACAATAAACATTAGTAGTTACATAATAAACCGTGACTGATAATTGGTATATTTATATGATATTCATACAAAATAGTGAGAAATGAGAGGCCATATTTAATATTTAGCAACAAAAGAGGAAATGGCCGCAGACATAGTCAAATATTGAATAAACGCCACTTGATTTTTTTGTCCCTTCCTCTTGATTCGACGTGAAGAAAACTCTCGGGTGGCCTTCTCCCCTCCTCTCATCTGCGTGGGCACATCCATAATAATAAAAATGTCACCCGGGCCCTTCATGGAGATTCTGCAAGGAGACAACAAGCCAAATGAGAAATCGTTTGAAAAATAATTCCCCGATAGGTTCAGTCAGTCAAATGCGGTCAGAGAGGATGGAGGCTGAACTAGAATTGTAACGGGGCTTATTTGTCTCATTATTCTACAAATTTGCAGATGCCAGTTAAACAGGAAATGCCTCCTTTATGTGGCAAATCCGAAAACGACATGTATTCATGTGTGTATGTTTTGTTCAAATGAAGGATCTGCAAAGAAATTATTATCCATTTTTATTATTTGAAATTCTTTCATTAATTGCATTAGTTTCTCAGCACTGCTGAATTAAAAAAAAATACAATACATGCACACATGGAGATAAAATGCTTCAATTGTTTTGTAAATCAATTTCTTTTCTTTGAGGAAAAAAGGATTTTTTTTAGCATCCTTCAAAACCCTTTCCTCCAAATTACCAAAACCTTTTTGTGCCATGTTTACGTTTAATGTTCTGTTATGCTTTGTGCATCTGCAGTATCATTTGTTCTCACTGATTTTGCAGAAAGAAATCATTCTCAGCCCAATCTGATTGATATAAGAGGGCATGAACATTAAGGGCCCTGACATATGGTTAGCAGGGAAACCTAGAACAATTGAACCATGGTGTGTCACAGCAAAAAAAAAAAAAAAAAAAAAAAAAGCTGATGCACTGATTTCTGCATCCAACACAGACACACACTGAGTGACACACACATGCACACGCATTTACAGCCAGACAGTGATTTTGACCCATATGCGCCATACACAGGTAGCACATAAATAAAACTGAATCAGAGGATTTGTATTTCTTTCATTGCATTTCCATCCGTGGGAAAGTGATCCTGAATCAATCCTGCTGTAAAGACAAGTGTGTAGGACAAGCTGGGGTCCACTAAATGCCGCCACCCACTCTTTTCCTTGCACACAAAGCCTGTGCGTAATTCCAGCAAAAAAAAAAAAAAAAAGCCATCCATCTCTTCCCCTAGCAACTCTGTCCTTCACCACCACAAGGTCTGGTCCCTTCATAAAACCTGCATGTCTACCAAAAACGACAAACACACGTCGTTGTGTAAAACTGCATTCACAATTCAAAGATAAAAGCCAGGTGGAGAAGCTGCTTCGCCCTGTACTCACCGCTGGCGCTTTACCTCCTCCTCAGAAAAGGAAATGGTCGCATCTTGTGGAGCTGGCTTCTTATTTATCTTCTAAAACATCCCTCCAGCGACAGCCCGGCTACAACTGAACAGAAACCGGTTCTAATCTGAGTGGCCAGTGTTTCTGGCCGCTTCCTGGCTGCATTTGATCCGGGGGAGAGTTAGAAGCCTTAAATGTGTTGTGAGGGCACCGAGCTGTCAGACCTTTTGGCGAGTAAGATTGATCGCGCACAGGCTTCCAGGACTCTTTGTTTGGTATATAAGCAACAAACTGAGAGAGGCCTACCACTTCTCTTCTTTCCTCTCTCTTCCTCACTAAGCCATATACATTTTTTTTTTTTGGAATGAAAATACATCATGTACTGCTTGACGAAAAACATCCCAAATGTGGCTTTCACAGATTATTCTGGAAGGGCTATAAAACCACTGCAACGCTGCGGGGAAGAGCCATTCAATACCACTTCCATCTACATAATAACGCTGCAAATGGATTCGTTGTAAATGGTCGATTGTGAACGTGTTTGCTTCGTTGTAATTTCAGGTAGAATTGATACTAGAAATACAGTGGCATGCCTTCGTAGCTACTCCTCCCACTAAACCCTGGTGTAGCCTTATGGTTTTCTACTCTAAACAAGGAGGTGAAATCATTTTAAATATTAAAATAATATTTAAAATAAGGGTATAATCATGGCAGCTTTTGGGAAAGAAAAAAAATGGGCTAATCACAATAGAATGAGCGCCTGTGTTTAACCTGGTGCTTGTGGGCATGTTGACACACACATGGCCACCTTATAAAATCGACCTTTAGAGGCATAAACGAATAACCTTTAATATCAGCTTTAATATCATATCAGACACATGGGTTGCCTATAATAAAGCAATGTTTGTGAGCACGCGCGCGCAAAAAAGCGTGTGTATGTGTTTGCAAGTTTGTGCAGCTTATCTGTAAATGTCAAACAGCTGTTATGGCATGAAATGGTCTGAACGTGTCATATCCGTCAGTATTAACTTAATGGATGGGCTTTTTATTGTAACACATGTCAACGGATGCACTGCATATTTCATTGTTATGCATCTTTGAAGAATCATTGTGGAGTCCACACACTCTGTGAACAGGCTGGATTGTGGCTCAATATCAGTTTTTTTGAGGAGGTATGTTTCCTCACCTCTGAAGCCAGACTCTTGCCTATATGAAAAGCTACTGGCGTGAAATGTGTGTGTGTGTGTGAGTGTGCAAGTGTGTGTGTGGTGGGGGCGTTCTCGACTGACATCCTCAAACAATACGAGAAAGAGGAGTGCACGAATCCGCGCACCCTAGGCTGGGCTCCTTCCCTGTAATAGTGAGCGTCAGCCATTCTTAAAAAACACATTTTGTAGCTTAGTGGACTGGACTGGAGGGGCAAGAGGAGGATAAACTGAGCGGACAAAGATGTAAATAAAAACAGTCGTCTCCCAGCTGAGCGAGGCGTTCTTCATCTGAGTTTTTTTTTTTTCTGGATCAATCAGGCAGACAGTGGCTTCTTTTGATTAAACCCCAAATTGTCATTGGGCAGAGGTAATCATGTGACAGGCAATTCGGTCCAATTTCAACCTTGTCTCCATGAATTCAATAGTTTAATAGTAGCTCGGTCCCCACACGGCCGTAATCAGTGAAATAGAAAAAAACACCACCAGGGGAATTTTTTTAATGATTTTTTCTTCCTCGTCCTCGCTGAGCCGCAACATTTATAAAAATACGCGTGCAAACTTTCCTCGGCTCTCAGGGAGCGGAGATGAATTACGAATTCGAGCGAGAGAGCGGTTTTATCAATAGTCAGCCGTCGCTTGCTGAGTGCCTGACATCTTTCCCCCCTGTCGCTGATTCATTTCAAAGTTCATCAATCAAGAGCTCGACGCTTTCACGCCCGACACTGATTCCTCCTCCCTTTGAGCAGACCATTCCCAGCCTGAACCCGGGCAGCCATCCGCGGCACGGCCGGCCCAGGCACAGCCCCGACGGATGCAGCCCGCTGCCCACAGCCTCTTTACCCCCGGAGTACCCCTGGATGCGGGAGAAGAAAGCCTCCAAGAGGAACCACCTGCCGACCTCCACCGCTACCACCACCACCACCATCTCCAATGGACCTGTGTGCTTCTCCCCGAAAGGTGGGTGATTTCCACAGAAATAAGTGCTGGAGCTCAGAGCTGAGGCCTTTTTGCATTAAAGACACAAACAGCCTGGGAGGTTATATTCTGATAGATTTACGATTATTGCTTTGCTGTGATTGTGATTGTAAGGAAAGCATGGGGGGGAGAAAAAGTTTGGGTAAAGTTTGGTGATGTGAGATGATTTATTCCCCTCGCCGTAGCGGAGTTTTGATGTGTGACAGTAATGAAGAGTGATGGAGTGCCGTTGCCGAGGAGGGCAGCTGGAGCATTCATTAGTATCCCACAGCAGCCTGGACCTCGCTGCTTTTATTCTGTTTGCTCCACGCTCACGCTGGACGATATTTTTATGTGCATAAAACAATCTGATGTGCATCTCTGCGCTGTGATCATTCCCTGGATAAGAGGTGTAGGCTCCAGGCTGTAAGCTTGGGTCAGTGGCTCCAGCGGCCATTTTGCTGCAGCATGTTGTGCGCCACTCTCTTGTGGCTCACGCAGCCGTAATGTTAGAATCACAGGCAGCAGGGCTGTGCAACTCTTGTGTCCTGCGTTTTAATCTCATGCAACCGTGCTGCTTGTTTTCCCAGGCTCGCCTGAGGTCGTGGAGAGCGCCGGAGGAGGAGGAGGAGGAGGGGGCTCCCGCCGGCTGAGGACCGCGTACACCAACACACAGCTGCTGGAGCTGGAGAAGGAGTTCCACTTCAACAAGTATCTGTGCCGGCCGAGGCGGGTGGAGATAGCCGCCCTGCTGGACCTGACCGAGAGGCAGGTGAAGGTCTGGTTCCAAAACCGGCGCATGAAGCACAAGCGGCAGACGCAGAGCAAGGAGAACCACAACGGAGAGGGGAAAGGGCCGTGCGCCGAGGACGGCATCCACAGCGACGAGGAGGACGAGGGCCCCCTGTACGAGCGGAGCGGGGCCCTGCTGGAGAGAGATACCTGCTCCTTTCAGAACAACTCCCTCAGCTCCGCACAGCAGCTCCACAATGGCGAGTCCATGAGCTTTGCTGCTGCGCCGCTGAACAGCAATGACAAAAATCTGAAACATTTTCCCAACCCGTCACCCACTGTTCCGGGCTGCATGTCAACAATGGGCCCGGGCTCGGCATCTGGCCCGGACAATGGCGACAGTCCCCCGGCCCTGGATGTTTCTATACACGATTTTCAACCTTTCTCCTCGGATTCCTGCCTTCAGCTGTCCGACGCAGCCTCGCCCAGCCTGTCAGAGTCTCTGGACAGCCCCGTGGACATCTCCACGGACAGCTTCTATTTTTTCTCGGAGTCCCTAACTACAATCGATCTGCAGCATCTGAACTATTAAGTGAAATCAATCACAATAAGTTGTGTTTTTTTGGGACAGTAATTATCAGGCTACGATGGTATTAACTCTGATGTTATTTGTATATTCGGCACATTTATTCTGTTGATATTTGACTTGACGATTAATACAAGGTAAGGATGAAATTAAATCACTGAAGTAGCTCTACTCCAACTTGTAATTACCATAACAAACTGATCTCTTGGAATGGAAATTATGAGTGTGTGTGAATAATTATACAATATTAGGCCTATGGAACTTGGTCATTTTTATTTTTGTATAGCTTCCAATGTCTTGGATATTTTTGTTAGAATACAATTAACTTGCTACAATCCTTTTCCCCTGGTGTTATGAGTCGTTTCTTTTTTTTGGTTTATATATACAGACTGAATATTTTTAGCTTGAATTATTCATGCAAGAAATATGCAAAATAAAAGAAAGTGGGCCACAGAAAGATAGAGACGTTATGCAAATTTAACAACAGGTTGGCAATGAATATAAATCGTTCAGTCCGCCTTGAGTTGAGGAGACACACACACACATGGATTTTACTTTTATTGTGAAATTTAACTTCAACATTATTTGTACATAGAATGTTTGAAATACTTTGCTGAAACACAGGAAGTCTGACTTATTATAAAAGCAATTAATTTTCCTATTTAAAACTTTGGTGAGCAAACTTTTTTTCATGCAGTAAAATAACTTTAAAATATCTGCAAATGAGGAGCTAATTAACAGATTTTTTTAATGCAAAAAGGAAGCATTTATTTTTCCTAATATTACTTTTGATACTCTTTTTAGAGTCAAACAAAAAAAAATCCTAGCATCATTTTACACAATCTCCAAAAACCCTAACGCAGATTATTTTTATTCTCACCTCCAAACTTCATACTTTGCAGAGTAAAAGCAAATAGGCCCGCGCGGATCTTAGCATGACAGGGGCTCTTAACATTGTGTGCATGTTGCAGGCAAATACCCGAGCCATGTTTGCCTTCAGGAGCTCATAAATCACTCCGTGGCATGAATGAGACGGACGTTAAGGAGACCAATTGTGGCGTAATGTGCACAAATAAAACCCCACTTACATTTTCATACGGGACTCCCCAATTCCTGGACTAAAAGGGGGCCGAGACTCTGCATGCGTTTGGTAATAATTCATTTTTATAGCTTGTTTAAACACGGCTCTGGCTCGGCGACAGCGTGCAGCATGCAGTAGCTGCCTGCTCGGGTTATGAGGCTGCACTCTTTCCCCTGTGAGGCAAAAGTAGCCCAAACTCAAAACAGACTCCTTCTGGACTAGATGTAATTTATTATAGACACATTTACTAAGAATAGCTGCGCAGATATGATCATTATGCAATAGCTGCCTTAGTTTATCAAGAGGTTTTTTGTGCGTTTTGGGGGGATTTTTTTGCAACATTATTGGAGCAGTAGAAAGTCCTAGGGGTCAATATAGGGATTATGAATGGTCTTGCTCTATTGTATTGCACTCGAGTTGACTTATGGGAATCAGTTATTAGCTCATTCACAGCTTGACTCAATAGGCTGCAACAGCCCTGTGTGCAAATCAGCAAAAAACAACCACCGGTTGCGACGGCGGCCTGCACGGATCGATCCGCAAACTCGTCCACACGTGCGTAATTCATAAGCTCCAGAGTTCAGCAGCGGTTTATCGAATAATCTGGAAGCCATAAGCAGCCCATCGACTGGCTGAACATTAGCCTCCTGGTTAACTGGAGTGTGTGTGTTTAAGGAGGGGGGTGCAGGGGTGAAAAAAGGGGGGGTTGGGGTACAGATGCTCTACACTCCCACACTCCAGCGCCCAGTGACTAACCACAGGGCCAGTATAACCAAATCATTCCGAGACAGCGCGCCCTTTCTGCACACATGTGTTCACACAAAGAGCCAAGAAAGCTCCAAGGCCTGGCGAAGTTTCCACAGGCAGGCGAGGCAATGATCCACTGCGCCCACTCACTACTGTTGCAGAGGCAGCTGGGGAGACGGAGAGAGGAGGGGCTGGGAGAAGGGGGGTAGTATTGACCCCACTGCGCTTCTTTCACTGGTGGGAAGTTTGCCTCACCTCTTGAGGAGGAAATATATGAAAAACTTTAAGCATCAAATATGAGAAAGTTCATTTCTAGTAGGCAACTTAAATTTGATGTATATTCAAACCTAATGGGACTGGAAGAGGTATTCAAGTGAGAGTGGCAACATTGAGGAAGTCATATTCAAAGTTTTACTTAAGTAGAAGAACATGAGTATTAGCAACAAAATGAAAGCATTAAAAGTGAAAGTAATCATTAGCCTTATAGCAGCAGTATTTTAATAATGCAGCTGGTCCACATGGTGCAAAATTTTATCTATACTGTTGGGTAGTTTTATTGATTGCACTGTATTATTTCCTAATCTTATCACTGGCTGTCTGTGGAAGATCTTATTTTGAAAAGTAACTGTAGTTATAAGACAAATGAAATGGTTTTAAAAGTACAACATTCCCCTATAAATATATTGAAATAGAAGTATAAAGCCCCCAAAGTTGCACTTGAGAATAGTATAACTGCTTAGTTACTTTCCTCCAATCATACAACAATACAACCTATTGGAATAGTGTATCTCACTTTACAAACACACTGAAAAAGCATGTTGGGTGTTTGACCACATCTGGCCAATGGGGGCGCTCACCCCACCATGTGATCCTCTCTTCCTTCCTCCCCTCCCTCCCCTTTCTTTTCCTTCCTCAGTGAGAGGTTGCCTCTGCACTCTGCTGTCTGCACCGCAGCTCTCTCTCACACACACAACCCCCCCCGCCTTCTCTGGATTTTTTTCCTGTGGCCATTAATTTCTCCAACAGCTTTATTTGATGAACTTAACAGGATAATCAGCCCACACTCGCACCTCGGGCTATGTGGACGCATTAGCTCCACGACGGGCCTCGCATTATCAGATCATTTGATCACCATACATGCATAATGAATACATGTGGGAGTGAAATCAGACTAGATAGCAGACCCTATGACCCTGGGAAAGAAAAAAATTAATACCACATCATCTTAATGTTTAATGTGTTATCTTGTCGTTGCATCACCTGTGACCTCCCAGCAAGTACTGAAAAGCAACCAAACACGTTCTAATGCGACCTTGATGGGGAACAAAGTTGTTTTAAAAAAAAGAGCTTCCTGCCTCTCCCTCACTGTCACACTGTGCCAATATTTGCTGAGCAGATCACTCTCAGTGTTAAAGCGTGAAACACTTCGCATTGGAATGGGACACTGATAGCCCACCATATAGCCTGTGGCGATGGCACACACACTCTGAGCCATCCATCCATCCGGGAGAGAATGACACTATTATATATATATGACATCACAGCTGAAGACAGGGGGCACACGCGCATACGCACCAACACACACACACATACACAGACAAGCGCGCGCGCACGCACACCTACTCTCCTCTCTCATCCCAAAATACCTGAGGTCAGAGTGCCAGGTCGTCCTTGTGGAGAGGTTGCAGAGGGTAAAACGTTAATCTTTCCCGGGGCAGGAGAGCTCACAGCGGGGGCGAGAAGACGCCGTGTTTGCCGTTCCCCTCTCTTCGTGCGACCCCGGAGCTGTCCACCAGCCGTCTGCCTCCCAGCTCATTGTTTGCCCGGCCAATACATTAGTGGCGACGCGCGTCACCTTGATCGACGAGCGCCTGGAATTTAAATAGCCACTCAAACACCAATCTGTCACCGGCTAAGGGGACGAGGACAAGTACCTCACTGGCTGACCTGGGTCCACGTGACGGCACCCGTTCATTGATATCGGCCAGTGCGCACCCCCTCCCTCCCCTGATCAGGACGGAGGATAGGTAAAGGTTGGCACGGTCACTCAGGGTAAGAGGGGAGAGAGATCAGAGGGTGTCTGGAGAGAGGACGGTCCCTCGGCCTCAGCACAACAATGCCACAATGAGCAGCTTCTTAGACTACTCGGTGATGAGCGGTGAAGGTGGCTCGTGCTCTGTCAGGGCTTTCCACTCGGACCACGGGATTACAACTTTCCAGTCCTGCGCTGTGACTGTCAACAACTGCGGGGCTGATGACCGCTTCATGGCGAGCAGGGCTTCCCCTGACGGCATCCCCCACCAGCCGGGATCGTACCAGTCCACCGCCAGCTCGCTGGGTCTCACCTACGGGGCCCACCCGGCCTGCAGCTCCAGCTATGGACCCCAAAGTTTCTGCACTACGTATAACCATTACGCGCTGAACCAGGAAGTAGACTCCACAGCGGGGTTCCCCCAGTGCGGCCCGCTGATGTACTCGGGTAACATTTCCTCCTCCATGGTCTCTCAGCACCGCCAGGGTTACAGCGCCGCCCCCCTGGGTCAACTACAGTATGCCCACGCTGCCTATGGAGGCGGGCACGAGCAAGCCACCCCTTTCCCTGGGTGCTCAAACCCGCTGTCACCGCTGCACGCAGCTCACCTGGAGGCTTGCTGCTCACCTCTGTCTGAGGGCGCATCTTCTGCACAGACCTTCGACTGGATGAAAGTCAAGAGGAACCCACCAAAAACAGGTGGGTGCAAAGTTGCACAAAGTGTCGTGTCTGCAAATAACAATGCCTTATAAGTGATCCAAAGCATTAAAGTGATGTCAGAGATTGTTGGCAGACGTTTTCTGCGTGGGAACATGTTGACTTTTTACGCTTAAAATGTGGCACTTCCTGCCTGATTGTGCCAACTTCATATGTGATGCTGCTTCAAAGGAAAAGACAGAATGATGGGGATACTCATTCTATAATTGTGCATTGTAATGTATACAGCAGATGCTATCTTCTAGTGTTATTTTAGATCTGTGACACGTGTATTAAAGCATGTTCCAAAGTAGGTGACATGAAGTTTCTGCTGCGTAAAAGTTGCTTCTTGCTGCGTAAAAATTTCTCGCAGCTGTTTAATATCTCATGTCATCTTAACACTTTGTTCTATAATCTCACGGTGATTTGTTCCTCTGTCTGCAGGGAGGTCTGGGGAGTATGGTTACGGGGGTCAGCCGAACACGGTCCGGACCAACTTCACCACCAAGCAGCTGACGGAGCTGGAGAAGGAGTTTCACTTCAACAAGTACCTGACGCGTGCGCGGCGCGTGGAGATCGCGGCCGCGTTGCAGCTGAATGAGACTCAGGTGAAAATCTGGTTCCAGAACCGGAGGATGAAGCAGAAGAAGAGGGAGAAAGAGGGGCTGCTGCCGGCCAAAGCTCCGTCATCCTCAGACCCCGGGGAGAGGAATGGGGAGAAAATGGACGATGCAGAGTCAGAGAAGTCTCTCTCAGCCCCCTCCACGCCGTCTCCCACATCCTCCACGGTGTCTTCCACGGGGGCTGATCCTTACTCCTCCAACTGAGAACCAACTGCCTCTATACCTCTCTGGGCCACAGGCGGCCTGTATATATCAAAGCTCATTGTATCAAAGCCAAAGTCCCGGTGGATGGATGACATATGTGGACATTTAGGATGAGTTAATGCACTATTTGGACAATTATATGGACCATTTCTGAGTTATAGATTTGTTTTATATTGTGTTTTGTGTTCAGAAGAACATTGCTGCCCAAACAACTGTAGGCCATTGTTTAAAATGTCACCACTTTCTTTTGAATTCTAAATAGCACTATGATGGTGCATAAGACCAACAAGAAGAAAAAAAAAATCTTCTGACCAGTGCTGCTGAATGTGCCAATGTAAAGTACCAAAGCTGCACACCCACTCACACAAACAAATACCTCAAATGTGCCAAAGATGTGCGTCATGGCCACGGCCAGGCTGGTTGCACTGGACGTCGTCAATTAGGCATCACACAATCAACGAGACCACCTCGTTTATTAATCGTTATAGCGTGCATTGTTATCGTACCTCCTTTAGTCACTTCTCTGTGTTCGAGGCCTGTGTGTTTGTGTGTCTGAATGTCTTGTGTGTGAGACTTGCATGATGCGTAATGCTTTCATGTATTATTAGCAGGGCGCTGAGTTTTATCAGTTGGGGGCACCGGTCATGTGTGGCCACGTGTGTTCCAGGCTTTTATCTGTTATCTATTTAATCCAGTGGAGCACCTACAAAATGTTTTGTCCAGAGAGACGTTTACGGGTCAATCATGTGTATTAAAGTGCGTTTACCTCTAAAGATTCCTCTGTGTCATTGCTGAGGGGGAGGCTTGGGAGAGACAGAATTCAGAGGATTTAAAGGCAAATCTTCTACCTAAATCCGCCCATCAGACTTTTTATTCTAAGCTCTCCAGACAGGAGGGGAAAGCTCGTGGTTTGAGAAGCCGCACGTGTCTCTTTCACGCAGCCCAGAGTCTCTCAATGTATGCGGCCGTGCGCGCTCCCGTCCCTCGGGTAAAGAGATATTGGCATAATAAAGGCATGTTTATCCACGGAGGAGATGAGAGCGCGGACGTCAGCGTCATTTGTGATGACAACCTTATCGAGCTCCGGGCTTATTGAGGGGACAAAAAAGAAACTCTATTGATTAAAACATCGAGGTTAGGCTATCGACAAGGATGGGGCCCCACCGGCCCTGTCAGCGTTAACTCCTCAGGTCCCCAAGTCACATGGAGGTGTCATCGTGGCCGCCTGATGGCACGAGGCGCGGTGAAAACTTGCAGCTCTGCGTGACATAATTTTGCTTTAACGAGAGATAATATTTATCTTCTGCTATAGTTAATTTATAATTTGAAAAATCTGCTTTTTAATGATAATGAAAGTGATTAAACATCATATTGTCTTTAAAATCAGTTCAGCTATAATTTGAATATTTTTAAAAATATCTATCAATCAGATGAAATAAGTATGTCTAAAGTGGAAGTTTTGTTTACTTTATTTTCAACTACTATTTTTTTAAGGTAGGCTGTGACTTCTGTCCAATCTCCAAACTAAGAAAAAAAGGGGTTTCCCGATTCTTTTGCTGTTTTAATTCCTGGTGTGCAGCCTGCGAGTCCATCTTACCATAAAAGGGCAAAAGACGCCAAAAGAGCCATGATTAATGGACGACGTTCACCTTTACCTTGGATCCACCTGCAGGAGCTGCTCTATTGGAGCTGTGGAGACCTGCTGAGGCTGCTCACTCTAATCCAGCAACAGCAAAACAAGGAAAAGGAGAGTAAGTCATGTAGCCAGCCTCTGTTTTATCTCACCTCCACTATATTCTTTTTCACTGATCTTATATATTGTTGTATGAGGTGATTTTTCTTATACAGGACAGGGGATGCTTTGTATGAAACCTGTGGGCAGGTTAGTTTGGTGACGGCTGACGCCCTCATTTTGTTGTTAGAGCAGTTGTTTCGGTATAAAGAGTGGATTATGTACACATACTTGTTGCTCAAGGGCCTGGTTGTGTCTATCAGGCCAATCTGGATGAGAATAAGGTGGAAGAAAGAAAAGGGACGTTTGTGTGTCTTTCAGCAAAGAACTAACTATATGTTTACTATATAATTTAATTTTATGTTAATATAATATATATTTCAAATATTTTAATAGGAAATTGTTGGACATTTTTGGGGCAAAACGAAAAGTAGCTAGCTGCCGTTCCCTTCTGATATCAGTATTTCTGCCTTTTTGTTTAACATATTTCATAATGATTATACCATTTGCATGCTGAGAAAGTTTGGACTGATGGCAGAGATTTAAAAGGCTGTGCCAAATTATTTTGAACAAAGGAATATATATTTAAAAGTGTTGCTATTAGATTGATTTAACAGTCAGAGAAATTGTCTAATTTTTTTTTTAAGTTTGCATTTGAACAACTTATTATTTCAAGACCAGAAACTCGAAAAACATTTTTTGACAAATTATTAATCATTAAAACTAATCATAAACCATCTAGACATACAAAGAAACAAAACTGAATTTTATACTAATGGCTTTGAAAAATATTTATTTCACCATGTATATATTTATGTATGATAACTTGTTTTTAAAAGTCATTTTGATTTTGTTTACGACCCTCGACTAAATATTAATCAGCAGCCCAACTTATATCACATTTTCAGAATGATTCCTCTAAATTTACGCATGTGGTGTTTTTACAAATTCACCTCGGTGCAACAGGGGCTGAACATTTTGGCACATAGTTACTCATCTGGCAACAATTTTCAATTAATTTTTCTTCCTGTGTGTGCGTCCAATCATGTTAAGATTTTAGTGGTTAAATTAATTTAAATGAAAGCCTAGAAAAAATTGGAGTAGGGAGTAACAGGATCAAGAAAAATATTTTCTTCTTACACGTTTGAAACATTATCATCTCATTTGTGTGCATCATTAGAGAAAATAAATACTCGCAGAATTAAAGGCCAGTTTAAGTTGAAACTCCTCCACCCAGGTCTCTGCAGGAGCCACACAGGGCGGATTAGAAACGCAGCTGATGCTCAAAAGAGACCCAGGGGTCAGTCGTCGGTCACAGTTTGTTGTCACAGCACTACCCACACCTAAACAACAGTTTACAGACCACACTGGGCAAACAAGCACCTCAGCAAGGCAGTCACAGTCCAACTCCGACGGCCCGCGTGACCAAAACACCTCAGACTCGTTGCTAAATGTTCAAACCTCAGCCATGTGAAATCACCGGCCCGACCTCCAGAATGTGGCCCGGCTGATGGTTCCCATTAGGGCCCTCAGATAAACACACGGACGATGACAGATGTTTGACGAAAACCATTAAGGCTTTGTGAAGGAGGAAAAGATGTTTAAAGCTTTTGACTTTAGGGGGGTGACACAGACATTAGATGCAGGATTCATTTGCGCGTCCTTGTGCCAACCAGACACTCGTGCCGTGGAAATGATGGAAATACAGCTGATGAAAAAAATGACTTTTTGACTTTGATCGGTCAAATGAACTTATTGTATGAGCTCTTATAATAACCATGGCAGCAGAGAAAATTTCCAGGTTGGTCCTGTGACACAAAGGTAAACAATCTAATTCAAATATATTAACTTACAGTTTATTTTTATGTTAAACTTTATTGAGGAAATACACTTTATTAAAAAAACTTTATATACCACCTTGAAATACCAATGAAGCAAATATTTCTACCTCACATAATATTTAAAGTGTTAAACTGTTAGAATATCTAAATTAATTGATAATACAAGGTAAATATATTTATTATATATTAAAAAATATTTCTGATAGAGAATTACAAGTAATAATCCTAATTCAAATTCAAACAGTACATTTAAAAAAAATAAAAAATATGAATAGGCAAATGTGTTTTGGTGAAAAAATATTTTTGATTCAATAGTAAGTTTTACTTATAATTATGATTTCTTTATAGTTTCTACATTTTTGGGGCAAATGTGAGCTGATATATATTTAGTAGCATTCAAAATGTAATTCATCAATTACACAAAATGAAGATTCCCCTTTATTTAAGTCATTTTTATGCTGGATTTCTCTATATTTTCTAATGTTTGTGTTTTTCCTCTCCACGTGCGTAGTTTAGATTGACTTCTTTTTGTAGTATTGAATTATACAATATAATAATAATGCCTTAATTATAACCTGGCATTTATGTTTTTGGAGGATGTCAGGGACCATGTCACCTCCACAACTTTTTAAATTCTCAGTCTGAATCCATGCTGTGAAGGAAACCATTTTCACAGGATGCTGCAATTTGTTAAAGCTAAGATTTACTGTCTGTGGCTAAATGACAAATACTTGAGAAACTCTTCACTGAGACATCACACAATGTAAGTGTGTGTTCCTCTCTTTGTCTCCAACAGCTACCAGTGGACACAGAAAGATGCAGAGTTGACAACAAGACTCATAGGCCATCACTTGAGAGTGTACAGGTATTTACTGCCACACACGTAAAACACACAGAGAAATGCAGTGACATGTACGAGCCATTTGTTTTTTGTTAGTAAACAAATGCAAATACAGGCGCTTGAGGATATGAAAATCAGGGCTGAGTTTGCACATGCATGCACAGACACACACACACACACACACAGCAGAGAGAGACAGAGAAACAGTGGAAATATGTTCGAATTGTCACCTGGAGTGTCAGACTTATGCCTCTGGATTCTCACCTCGTCGGTTTTGTTTTCTCACTTTTCTGGCAGGCTGAAGTGCATTTGTGTGTTCGTGTGCTTGCAAAATAAGACAGCGGAAAGGACCATAAAATTCTGAGAGGATTACCCAAAAAGAGAAGGAACCAAATTTACAAAAAGTAAAAATAAGTTCAGAGGCCAGAGTCATTGCACCTTCTATGGAAAATACCCATTTGACTTTGCCATCAAACCTTATTGACCAAAGCTTTTGAGGTTCAGCCTCATTTCTCCATTGTAATAGAAAAATCCTAGGTGTCCTAGGACATTATGCAAATGAGACACAAATGTGAACACAAACATAGTCTGTGTGTCCTCGAGGCCTGTGTGGTGACACCTGCACAGATCAGACTTTTTCCACATACAGTATGTTCTAGTTGTGGTTTCTTCTACACACAGTTTGACCATGCAATAAAAATCAAAACAAAGCAAGTGAGACAGACAGTTTGTGGTCAGGCAGAAAGTGCTGGAAGCCCAGAGAGACACAGAGAGGCAGACAGACAGAAGTCACTCATCAGGGTAGTCCAGGTATTGGCATGTCTGTGCTCATTGACCACTCCCCTGTTGTGATTGGCAGCCAAAATGAATTCCTCCATCGACAGATGTGCGTCTCCATGTGCCGATAAAGGGACGGAGCCGATAGAGGGATTGACAGTATGATGGAGGAAGAGAAGGAGGGCAAAGAGTGGAGAGATGACATCATGTGGTTAGTGGCTGTTTGTCGTGTGTATGTTCGCGATGAAACAGTAAGGCGTATGGCGGTGTTCAGAGCGAGGAAAGGCAGAGATTAAATAGTAGGTTAGAGGCCGACTTTACATCCACAGCAGAACTCACCTCAAAGAGTTGGCTGCAGTTTTCATTGAGCTCCTTTTGTCTGTTGAAGCAGTCCTACTTGGCCAAATGGAGTGACACAAAGAAATGTGAACAGACGAGAGCACAGCCAGGATGCCTTAGCAGGTCTGAGGCCCACAGGAGGAGAGAGGACTGGGAGAAGGGCAGTGGTCTAGAGACGGAGGTCCATCCATCACATATGTCCTGACCTAAGCTTGACCCCAGCATGGCAGCCAATGAGGCGCCCTCAGCGCCTAAAGAAAGCCCCCCCCCCTCTCACATACACACACACACACACACACACACACACACACACACACACACACACACACACAAGAGATCGGGTGACACTGAGAGGAGTCTGGATGCTCTTTGTGTTGGCCATTGTTGTTTCCCAGAATCCTTTGTTTTTTACATGACTAATGTGAGTACCAACACCTGACAGACAGGCTGTTCATCCCATGTCTCTCTCTCTCGCTCACTCCCTCACACAAACACACTCCCACACACACAAACACACACACATCCCTGAGACAAGAATAACCACAGAATAGCTATGCACGAATAAGACACCTGGAATCTACACAGTCTTCGTGACTACTGCAAAATATAATGATAATCTGCATCATTTATCATTTTCATCATCATTAACATTAATTAGCAAGGAGGATAATTAGATTAGAGGAAGAGTTACAGAAAGATGTTCAGGCTTTTGAATAAGTGACATATGGATTGTAAAACAAAACACTTGAACCTCAATATTCAATTTGCTCGAAAGAGAAAAATCATGTTTTAGGCACATGTGAGCTCTTTTGATTGAGGTTTTTTTAAAGGCATGAATTGTGTTTTTAAGATATTTTCATCAGAGGATTTGACGTCTGAGCAGATATCAAAAAGAATTTCATTTTATCCTTAAAGCCCTTAAGTTATACTGTCTTCTCTTTGACAGCTGAGAAAATTTTTATTATAATAAAAGGAGTGAGAGAGGTCTTCTGCAAAATTAAAACAGCCATAATGCTATAAATTATTTTACTCTCGCCTACAGTGTGGTGCAGCTAAGAAGACACAACATGTAACAACTACATAAGGAGGTGCATGTCCCCACTTTTTGCCTTCCCAAATCTATACTAAGCTAATACACAGTAGTCTGTCCTCTGAATGGACAGAGCAGAAATTCATAACAACACTCCATCAAAGTCCCAGTAATACAGCAAAAAAGTTAATCCCCACATTGTCAAAGTAGCAGAGTGTTGCTCAGACTGGTAACTGTAATGTACAGAATATCAATCGTTACAGTCACAACATTAGTGTAATTCTGTCCAACAATAATGCACACAAGATATTCTCAGTCCCAACTGGTTGAATACGGCAGCTTGGTCATGGCCCTATGCTCCAAACTATTACTATACAGACTTTCAAAATATAGGTTGCTGAAAACTAAAATACACATGTGGCTAACGCTGTGAAACAGTTCCTCGGCCTAACCTACTTGGTGAGGTTAGGTTTAGGAACCCACTTGATTAGCTTAGGAAAAAAATCATGGTTTGGATAAAAATAAGTTTGTTAGTTAGAAACAAGTTGAGTAAGTTAAGTTGCTTTACTTCAGTTAGTCCTGCATTTTACCCATCCAACCAACCTCCATCTCACTCTTTATTCTATGCATCACCTGACTTATATGACACATGAAAACATCACACTTGAGTGGCACCTCTGGAAATGACGCTCAGACAGTATCTACAGCATCATGGCTTGAAGCATAGGGCCACTGAACAAGCTGCCATATTTGACATGTTGGGAGAGAGAACAGGCTGTATTCAGAACATCTGTGGTGGGTGATGTGTGTCTGTCCGAATATATGTCAACGTAGAACACAAATAGTGAAGTCAGAACTTGAATTATTGGGTATAATAAATTGAAGATATAAGTCTTTTAAGCCTTTTTTTTTTTTTTAGCAAATATGTGCATCATGGGCATCCCTTTATCTTTCTATCTATTATCTGTTGTTCATAGTCTCATATGTGGTTTTTAATACACAGTTGTGGCTCTTCTTATGCTTCTTGTGATTTTCCTATTGGGCCAAAGATGTAAGATAAAAGCTAAAGCTTAATCCCAAACTGTGAACTGCATAGCTAGGAACACACCCAACAGCCCTTCCTGAGTGCTTGTCAATAAGCGAGTACAGCCTGAACCAAAGCTGTGATATGAAGGACCTGAGCCTTTGGTCTCATACAGAACTAGACAGGTGAAGTAGCACGTGTTAAAATGGCCTCAAGGAGATGATTGCTAACATATCACAGAGGGAAACACAGAACCGCAGTCAGTACTTTCACACAGGCACACACGACTCCAGGGCAGAAGGGAGGTTTCAGCACCTCAGATTAAGCGTCTCCATGTCAGGGAGAGTCTGGACTCTGCTCGGGGCGACGTGCAGCCATGGTCGGGACGTTTGAGCTCACCTGACACCGTTTTACCTGAGAACCACCTGTCAGTCCTCGCCATAGGAAGAGCAATGGCGCTCACGTGCGTTGTGACAGAAGACCACTGGAAACACAATATGGGAGGGATTAGAGAGCAATTTGTGCGTTAACTGACACAAAATGGGGGGCTCAACCTCTTTGATGGTTGCTGACACCAGTTACTAGACCAGGTCACACCAATAAAATTTTGATTATTTTCAGCTAAATTTGACTTAGTTGTTGCACTAAATTTCCTCTTATACAAGTTACTGTTCTGTTACAGCATTTGTGATGTTAATACCACTGATTAAAATTAACATATTTCAACACATTTAAGCCATCAGATGACCAGCGCCCATCAGAAACAAAGACAACTTTACTAATCCCACTTACTCTAGTGTTTCATTGAGTGTTTTGATGCCGTAAATTACACACACACTGCTATAAAGACAGCATGGATGTAAAAACAGGCATCGCTAATACAGCAGCTTGTTATTGTAAAGAATGACGGAGATGTTTCAGTGACAGATGTAAGGCTTAGTGTAACTCTAAGCCTCTCGTTCGTACACGCCCCGAGGCGCACGGCGCTGTGGGAGTCTGAGAAGCAGAGTGAAACTATGCACTGATAGGCTACCTGTCCCCTTTAGGCAAAGACCAGTCAAGATTTGAATCTCCAGCACTGGTAACAGTAGGCTTAGCAAGACAAATTGATTCTAAGAAAATCAGTGGGATACTGTATGTTTATGGTTGTGTAAACACACCAGACAAAGGGCTTCTTATCACACTGTAGGAGCTGAGACGGTGACAGGGCCACAGTGGCCATCAGAAAACATTAACCTATGTCAACCATGATGATGTGAAAGTGCAAGTCTTACTAGTTTTTGCTTTCTTTCCAGTCATGTCTTTGCACTCTTCCACCTGAGAGTTGACTATGGCCTCATGTCCATCAAAAAAATGCAAAAATCAGAAAACCCCTCTTATGCAGGTCCTTATGGTAAATAAGCTCTAAAAACGATCAGATCAAGAAATTCTTTTTAAATCTCTTTTATCATAGCTACAAATACTCACTATTAGAGTGTCCTAGAGAGTTCAGTGCACTGCTTAAGAAAACACAGGCAAAGTGTCTCTAAGAAACCTTGTCTGCTGTTTTGTATGTCATTTCCATTCCATTTGACTTGCAGTGTTTGCTGGTGTCATGCCGCGCACTGTATATTATGTCAAGTGGGTGAAGGTGTTTCCTAATTTGCTTGTGTTTTATCTATTTACAGCAGATTTTTCTTAATGTGACACCTGTGTAGTAAAAGTCTAAAGGATGTTTTCTGGCTCACTTATATCTGCAAATCTCCATGCATTAGTATGACATTGTTGACTGCACAGCACTTAGATGAAGAGGCATGTTAGTCACTATTTCGTTTTTTGGGGGCAGATGATTTTGTATATATAGTCTTTCTTTAAGAATTATTCTTTACGTGCCTGACAGAAGATGTCAGATTGTATATAATAGGAGTGTTAATCAGATGACAGAGGCAACACCTGCACATAACTTTGATGCTACTCACTTATACACTTAAACAGCTTACATAAACTGTCACCACTGCATCTGAGGTTGGCTCTTACTTTGTGCTTGAGGGCAAGGCTCAGGGGTCTGTGTGAAGTAGCCATGATATTGATCAAAGCCCACTACGCATGATACTCATCAAAGCCCACTATGTTTACTTACCCACACCCACTTTCACATCGTAACTTTGTGTACTATAGAAAAAGCAGCTAATTGAAGCGTGTTGTTATTGCCCTTTTGATACATAAAATATGAACCGTTTTTTGCTGACACTGTATCAGACGGATGTTGATCAAACTCTGTGTCGTTGCATTGGAATGCATCACTTTTTTTTTTTTCATTCCAAAGTGTTTTTGAAAGTAGTTCTTTGCCTGCTTGGTCCAACTTTGAAACATTGACATGTGCCATTTTCGTTTCTTGTTATCAACGGAAACAATTCACAATTCATAATAGAATTTAATAGTTATTATAGTAAAATTGAGCATCATTGCTGAAATGCTGATGTGTAGTTAAACTAGTCTAGGCTTGACAGAGCTTTATTGCTGTAACCTGTTTTTGGGGTGACATACTTGACCCTACAGATATCAATACATTGAATTAATCCAGGCTAAAGTTAACATGCCTTTAAAGTGCAGGTGCAGGTGTGTCTATAAGATTGCCTGACTCTGGTGTTGAAGAACAAACGTGACCAAAATTTGTTCGAGCATCAACCAGTGAAAGAAATTGAGGAGCCACGTGTGCTTTGAATGTCCATCACATATAGGTACTTTGTGTGTGTTGGAGCTGACCTCTCCAGAGCCACGCGCTCACCTGCAGACAGCCGGACAGTCCCCCCTCGTCGACACCACCCCCCTCCCCCTCGCTCGTTATCATCTGAGCTCCGCAGAGACTCTTCTAATGACAGCGCTTGTCTATAACGTCGTCGTCACGGCTCGTGTACTTATGTGTGTGTGTGACTGTGTGTGCGTGCGCGCGCGCTCGTGCGGGTGCATGCCTGCCCTGTAATGACAGCGGCTGTCTATAACAGCTCGTCCTGGCAGGGATCATTCGGTCCTCCCTCTCTCCCACGTCCGCCGCCGGTGTCACCGTGTCCGGGCGGACGATGATGTGATCTTTAGTCCCCTCTGCGATCTATAGACTGGCATTTGGCTCAGGGAGCGTCCCCCGGCCCTGACATGCATGCTAAAGCTGGCCACTGTTCTGCCGATATCCCCCCCTCCTCCTGCCCGCCTTACCTCCCCCTGCAGGAAGTTAACGCCAGCCAGGGCAATATTCAGACAGGCAGCATTAGATAGTGGAGTGGCAGATAACCACTGAAGTTAGAGCCCCTGCAGAGAGAAGTATGGACAGTGTGTGTGCATGCATGAATGTGTGTGTAGCAGCAGCAGCTGAATGTCAAGAGCTCATTTGGTCTCATCTGTGCAAGTTATTAAAGAGCCATTTCATTAGTGTCATTAGTTTGTTTTAAAGGAGCCTCCTCTCATTATTTGCCCATTTTCTCTGCTTATAGTCAAACTCTGCCTGCAACACCCAGTGTTCACATTCTGCATTCTTGCAGGCAGTCAGCAAGCTGATGAGGCAGCAACCTCAAAGATATAAAGTAATGAAAATCAGTGAGCATAACATAGCTGCAAACGGTAACTAGTTGGAAAGGCTCACAGTTATTTATGATTGTTTATTGCCATTGAACTATTAAGCAGGACTTCTGGGTGAGGCAAGGGGTTAAGAGTAAAGACACCCACAGTAAAAGTTGAATTTTTTTTTTAGTAACATTTCTCTTGTTGATAGCACCACCGCAGCACTACTCTGATTTATTGCATAAATTATATTACCCACAGTAATTGTGTTTAAATTCTTTCATTTACTTGATAAGGTGGAAAGGCCCCTTTGGTTCATTACCGTATATGAGACTCTTCTGTGCATTTGGCGTGTTTACATTGTTTCATTAACTGTGATACAGAGAGGGAATCACTGCATGCAGGAGGTTTACAGTGGAGAGGTCTTTGTTAGATGTGTGCCACGGAGGGTAGAAGATAACTGAGACTTTTTGTGATCGCTATCAGAAACTTGTAGCAAACTATGATTTAACCTCCAGTCATTGTTTGATATTTTAGTGCAAAACCAAGTGAAGTCAAAGAATGTTTGTTTTGGAGCGATGTTAGCTTCTTCATGCCAACGACAAGGTGGACAGATTTGCCAGTTGTCTGATTTGAGATATGTCCTCCTAATTAAGCACTGCATTAGTTCTGCAGAGCACTTAAGTCGTACACCATCAGCATCAGTTAAAACCAAAACCACATTCATAAAGACAAGTAAGTATTTATAATCTGACATGGACTCATACCACTGCTACCTCGGCTGTCTTTCTTACACTTTTGTATATGTAGCCCTTACAGACGGTGTTGGTTGATCTCTCCCTCCACCACACAGACTTCTCCTGTTTTAGTTTCTTATGCTTGGCAATAGCATTTCTTGCTTTGAGCATGTTTGTGTGTCCCATACTGCACTGACATGTCTCTGTTTGGTGGCACTGGTGATATTCATTGTGCCCCTGTGTTGGTTGCATTGCACTGATTGCATGAGCAACCTCAGGAGCTAAGCAAGAGGGCTAGAATACTAATCTATGAATCTTTTATGTAGATAATGTGTCTATCTCTGACACCAGACAACACTGATTCAACTTAATGCCCAGTTTGTGAAACCTTTCAGATTTTGTATCTAGTGTTTGTAACCTCTTCAGGATATACTCTCATGCAGTATCAGCAGTTTTGGGGGGAAGACAAATTCAGTTGTTAGCACAAGAAGTCATAGGAATATTAGCCAAACAAAAAAGAAGTAAAAAAAAAAATGTCATCAACATAAAGTCAAATTTCATCAACAGAAAATCCAAAGAAAAGATATCACAGGATGGGACACACTACTTGATTCAAAGAAGGACTCCACATCTGCCCATTCATTGTCTATATCTTCTTATCTTGATCAGGTCCATGTGAGGTTCTCAGCAAACTCTGGACCACACATAAATGAACATTATAGACGAAATGAAAAAGAAATCATCTAATACATTATCACTTTAAAGTTGATGGCAACCTTTAAATGTACCCATTGAGTTTCCTTTAGGTTCATGTGTGTCTGACCATTGAAAGTCTCTATCTGGACCCTTATTAGCTGATTGTATTGACACGTGTGATCTGTTTATGCGTCCGTGTTTTCTGTCTCTAATGTAGGCTTATATGCTCTTTGGTGTGCCATTCGGTGTGTGTGTCCTGACTGGTGTGTGTGGTCCTGAGGGACTGGCTGCGACCACTCCTGCATTGATGCCATCACTCTCTCATCTGCATACCTGACAGCTCAGACCTTCTTCTTCCTTCTTCCAACCCCCTTTCCTCCATCTCTCTCTCCATCTGCGTGCTTCTTCCAGTGCAACCTTTTACTGCCATTTCCTCTTATTACCACTGACTTTTCTCTTTTCTTTATTCGCCTTTCTTGGACGTCCTGTCTTACTCTCTCTCTTTCTCTCATTCTTTGCTTTCTCACCCCCTCGCTATTTTTCTCTCTGGGTCAATACTGTGTGTGTTGGGGATTCAGCGGTTGCAGTTTCTAGATAAACACCCTGTTAGCAGGATTATCCCTGTTGTCCTAACAATGTAAACCGGGGATTAGGCCTGACTCTCCAGGGACATGTGTGTGTCCATGTTTGTGTGTGTGACTGTGTGCGTTGTCCAAACCGTGTAGGCTCAGCATCTGAAAAGGCTGCCTTTCAAACCCGGTAAGGTTCAAGTAGCTCACTAGACATGGGAACAGGAAATCAGTGGAGGCAGTGTAATTCATGTATGTGCGTTTAAGGCGTCTCAATGTCTGTTTTTATATTATATCTTTTAAGTCATTTCATTTAATAAAATGAGCCTCTTGTCATAGTTGTATATCTTCAAGGTCTACTAGAAGGGTTAAGTGCATTTCCTTAATGCTTTTTGACATTTACTCAATTGCAAACAGTACAAAGACAATATATCTAATGTTTGACTTCATCACCTTCATATATTTAAAAAAAAAAAAAAAAATATATATATATATATATATATATATATATATATATATATATATACTGTCTCTTATACA
>JBBMOC010000005.1:4914762-5270380 GCA_037975185.1 Centropyge bicolor
CTCACTACTTCCTACACTGACACTGAACATTGGCATTGGAAGTGAGGTGTGAAATGTAGAAACACTGAGCTGGGTCTCAGACACATCTTAGGAGCCATTTCTCAAGGATATTCATGGGCACATATCCATTGAAACCATCAACTTTGCATTACTGTGGCTGCTCCTGTCTAAGATCCCTTTGAGGCGGTATGTGTGAATATGAGTTGCTGAGTAAGACCATTAGCTAATGACATGTAATGTACCCGCAGCTCTATCAGAAGCCAAATTTTGATGGACTGGTATGCCACGTTTTGACACAGCGTGCACAGTCAATCGTGTAATTCAGCAAGTCTGGAGTCTCATACACAATAAATTAAATATTGTCACCTTCTTTACTAGGACTCATAATAATGGCGTGTCAAAATACAGTAAAATGTTTTGATTTTAGCCCCCCACCCCCTTCAGTTTTCTCACTGCATGTAGTGTGGGAATCATTTATATTCATAACCATTTCACGTCTGCAGAACGGGCCTCACCCTGAAGGTATGGACGAGCTTCTCATCACTCTCTTACTGTCTCATCATCGTGTTGACTGGCTGGCATGCCTGAGGACACGAGACAGCCAGACGTAGGCACTGGCAGGTATGCACGCACAGACATACACTTTGGCAGGTGCAGGCTGCGCGAAGGGCTGCCAGTCGTTTCTTCTGTGTTGCTTTTCATTAACTTGTCTAATACAATCAAAGACTGTCAGCAAGAGTGACAGAAGGAGAAAGAAAAGGAAGAAAAGGAGGAGCATGAGAGATTGCCGCCTTCTTTTCACAGATATGAATCTGTTCATGCAGCTGCATCTAAAATTAAACTTCCTTTTTCTGTCTGATAACATTGTGTCTTGACTTTCGCTGCTCCTAAAATGTCCTCGGGCGTTTTTTTTTGCACACACAGATGTGTCACATACACACGCATACAGGTGAGAAAATGTAGCGATAAAAGCACGAGCGCTCTGGGCAGGATACATATTCTAAACTGTCAGCTCATCATAGAGTCTATTTCCCAAAGTGCACACCTGCATGTTCAAAAAAAAAAAAAATTAAAAGACAAGTATGTTGAAAAGCGACATTTTCACCAATGCAATCAGGACGTTTAGTGAAATGCCACAGCTTAATGAAATAACGACAGAATACATTTACCTCTCTGCATAAACCGATGGCTTATTTCTTCCCTTTCGGGAGGCGCGTCACTCTGCTAAAGGTTAAAGGGAAGATATTCTAATCAGGGACTCTTTACAGAACAGCAGCTCAATAAGGTCAACTGGTGTCACAACATTAAGGTTGGAGGGAGGAATGTGTGTGTGTACAAGTGTGTGTTGTCTGTGTGATAGTTACTTCACATATATCATGTGTTTACCTCCATGTTGCTCATGCAGTGTTTCTTTGTCTCTCTTTTTCAGCTTTGTGTTTCTTATTTTTTCCCTGTGTCCCAGCTTTATATGAAAACACTATTGCTACATCCCTCTCAGACACACAAACACACACATACACTGAGTCACATGTAAAGCGCTGGTGTCTGACGGGGTGATCTGCCGGCCAATCGGCTGTATTGATTATTGGGCCAGGGGAGGTTGGTGGAGCGGCAGCAGTAATTAGGGCTTTTTGGTGTGGATTAGCTGAGAGAAAAGGTCACCCGCTCAACATCCGTGGCAGGACCACAGGCAGGGACAGGGAGGGGTGGACGGGTGGAGGGGACTGTCCCCAAATGTGATGACCATGATTGACAGGGCCATTTATGTACAGATAGGTGCACACATGCAGAAACTGAGTGGCATACATCTTCAAGGATGGTTTATTTTGTAGTTTTGGTTGTCATTTTTATTAGTTATGATATCACTGTACTCGCCAAAGTAATTGCTGAGATCTGGGAACACAGTGACATCAAACATCTGACAGGGCAAGAAACTTGATCGTTCGCACAAGTTGTAAACACGCCAGTGGTTTAGAGAGACTGTCAAATCCACTTTTCTTGGAGGTAAAACCCAAAGTGAGCTCAGTCATAATGTCAACAAAATTCTTCCTTGGCACAGGAAAACTCTGTTGCCAGAACTACAAGAAATGAAATATGTTGGCAGGTCATCCTTTCTGCTTGTGGCTGTATTAGTTGCTACAAGCACAACACAGTTGAATTTTTGACCAAAATGTTGGAGGTCCCATTGCATTGTGGGTAATGCAGGTGGCAGGTTTTGACAAGGAAGAAGAATGCAATATAAACACAATAACTCTGGTTCTGCTGCATCAATTTTGATCTTTTGTTTAAAACCATTCAATGCTAAACCAGGAGAAGTACACTTAAAAACTGTGTGAACATCTGACAACTTGTCAAGTCAAGTCAGTGCTATTTAAATAGCCCAAAGCCACTCATTTGCTTTAGAGCCTTACAACCTATAAAACATAAGACACTCTATCTTAAACAGTTTTCCCTTATTGGAGTTAAGGTTTGTCCCGTAGTCTGACTTTTAAGCAATGCCGCCACATTTATGAATACAGTGCTATCATAACCTGTAAGAGCCAGCATTATCCTTTAGCATGTGCAAAAATATGATACATGTTTGTCTGTGCTCAGACCATGCAAAGACATGTGAAGTGCATACACAGGACTTTAAATGCCACTGGAATCACTGAACCTACTACTGCATTGACAATCTCTCTCTCTCTCCCTCTCTCTCTCTCTCTCTCTGTCTCTCTCTCTGCAGGTTGACGTCTCAGTGGTATGGCAGGTCTGAGTGTATCTTAGAGGGTCATGACCCTCCCAGACTGCGACCTGGACAAACAGGACCGAGGAGCTGCAACAGGACATGGAATGTCCCTTTTGTTTTTGTTTTGTTTCACTTTTTTTGTTGAAAAGGTGGAAAATTCCTCCCTCTGCACTTGACGGTGCAAAAGAAAACATTTTCTTGGCAACAGTGAGGCAGTTTACACAAGAAACATTGTGTGACAGTAACAAAAATTAGAAAAGCTCAGGCGGCGCTCTGCGTTTTAACCGTGGATGCATTATTCTTCTTTTCTCTTTGTGATTGTCGTCTTGTAAGGCACTGAAAATGTGATTTATTTTGAGAGCAGCACTTTTTCTTTGTGAACATATTTTTGGTGTTAGCGCAGCCACTTGTCTGCATTATCTGTACGTCCCACATTATGTATGCGTCTGGTACCATGTGGAACCAATTGTTTCTTAATAAAAAAAAGGCCAATGTGAATGATTTAGAAGGTGTCTGCCTTTCTGCCTTTACCCGGTGTCAGCTCCCCTTCTTCTGCTCCACAGCAGCTCAGTGTGAGGCAGCAGCAGCTGTGGCAGATTTGAGAGTGCTGCTTTTGTGCAAAGCTGCAGCACCCCTAGTGGTGGAACATGGAAGTGGTGCTACATTTTCTGCAAAACCAACTAGACAGGAGGAGACAAGTGCTGATTGAGAGAGCTTATGTGTATTAGTATTGCTTTGTGTTGCATCTTCTTGTTTTTGTGCGTTGTGTTTTTGCAGCGGCAGTGACACGTGTTTGTGTGTATGTTTGATGGTGGCGGTGGGAAGAGCCATGTGCGCCCTTTTCTGTCTCATCACACAACAATGCGTGCGTTCCCTAATGTGCGTGCATCACTGGAGAAAAGTATCTGTGGCATCACACATCCGGGCTCAGGCTGTGTGCATTTCTATTTATGAGACAGTGTGTATGATTTGTAAATGTCAGTGGAAATGGCAATGCCAACAGAGGTTCTGAAAAAGTGTTGTGTGACAATAAAGGACATACATAACTGGGAGGCGAGTTGGAAACAAACACGCTAGGGCCAAACAGACCTTGAATCCTCTTAGACTCCAAAGCAGACTCTCTTTGCCTTTCAGATGAACGTGAAGACGGTGAACGAGGCAGATATCCGTCTGCATCTGGTGTGGACGTGACTTCCCACTGCTGCAGTGAATATTTGACGAACACTGAATGAAATGTTTACACTGACTGGTAAATGTGAATAGGATTGTCCAGTGATTAGCAATTTGATGAATTATCTAAGTAAAGGTTTCTGATTAAAATTCAATCGACAAAGTCAACAACGTATTATAGCATGCACACTCATTACAAAACACATAATCCCTGTAATACCAGGCATTCCACTTGTCACAGCAAACTGGCATTGATGAAACTTTTGTTGAGATTTATTTTGTTACCATGACAAAGGTATGCAGCTCTGATCTTGTCTGCTTGGGTCTGTGCCGGAGGATCTGCTGGCACAGTGCCCTGGCCATATAAAGCCAACAGTGCGCCTATATGGTACACTATAGTGGCAGGATAGGCAGGGCAGCCGGGGTCTATCCGGACTCTGCACAGCTCCTGCATTATAGAGTTCACCAGAGGGTCAAAAGTGTCACCACATACATCACAGCTGTAGCAGAACGGCACACACCGTTGCCATGGTGATCAGCCATTTTTTTAAAGCCAAACAGCGATGGGTGGGTGCTGAGATACGAGAAAAGACAATAAGGATTGTGTGATCGCTCTTCCCTATGTTTCAGAGTGTGTGTATGTAAAGTGTGTTTATTTGACCAGCCGTATTTCGGTTCCTGCTAAAGAGACATGCGCGTGCCTTCTCTGTTTGGTCTGACTATCTGTGGTCTCAGCTGTACTCATCAGCAACCAATGTGCAACAATAGCTAAGGTGCCCGCGGTGGGAGCTGCGCGGCGTGATAAAACTGGCAAAACGACGGTGTCAGAAGCTCCATTGAACATAATCAGGCTGTGGTAGATGGGCTCGGCTGTTGGGTTTGGGACCATAAGTCTGGCGATTAAACATGCATGGGGCGAATCCTTCATCACAGGGCGAAACAAAGCCGCCCTGCCCTTCCCACGTGTTCCAACATCGCAATGGAAAAAAAGCCTGTTTCCCTGGCAACCAAACTGGCTCTCTTTGTCACAGGAGTGGGGAAGGAGGAGGAGGGCGGCGAGGAGGGGGGAGCTGAGTGGAGGCATGACAGTCCACGCTGACCTCCACCTGACCTCTAGGGGAACATGCCGCATTGGTTTCCTGCTTTCCTGGAGGGAGCACCGCGATTGGCCGTTTTCGACGAAACAAAGGCGAAACCTGTGTCTCTTCTTAAGTTTGACACAGTCATAACGGACACTTACAATGTTTCTGTTCTAAATATCATTTACATTCATAAAGGGACCTAGCAAATGCCCAGCAATGCAGTGGAAGGACATTCACATGGGCTGTCATGACTCCATGCCGGCAGACAGTGCTGCCTAAAAGCCCTCCTAAAAACCCACATCTTCTCTTCTACTGCCCCCAGTGGTGGGTTGCTGGTCCAGTGAAGGTGAAACAGGGAGAGGCACATAAAGGTCTGAGTGAAAGAGAAATGACTCAAGGCGAGGAAATGGAGGATGCAGTTCAGAAAGCGTAGTGGTGAGAAAAAGACAATGGCTTGTTAATACAGGCGGGCAGAAAAAAAAGAGAGGAAGGGAGACAAAGTGAGACGCCGCTTTTATGTCGGCTGGTACTCTCTGTAATGTTAACCGAGTGTTTCCCTAATGGGCTTAATGACATATGGAGCACAGATTGCAGCAGGAGCCGGCTCACTTTGAAACCACTGTCGCCTCCCTCAGGGCTTCACAAACACTACATTATGAAGACGTGGTGACTAAGGACACAGGTCATATCTGGTGAACTTTAATGGCTGTCAGGTGACAACTGAAAAGATCTTTTCAAGAGCTGAATCGTCTTGACGTGTGATTGTAAACCGCTTTCAACAGGTGTAATATTTTCTTTTTCAGTTCCTGACGATCATTATCTGAGACACCACATGATGATATGCCTTCTTTTGTAAATCTCGCCACTGGCCCGTATGACATCTCAGTAAGCATCTCCCGGCGGTATATCACCCGCCATTTTGTTTCAATTTGTTCCCATCACTGATATCTCTTCCTGGTCTCAGCTCCTTTAGTCTGTCCACATCTCGCTTGTCGTCTGGACGTCATCTTCTTGTGGACTGGTGCTGATGATATCGGATTGCTGCTGGCTTTACGGCGCTGGAAAGTGGAGCTAATGGGCTTTCAAATGCTTTATTGTGAACGCAACCTGTCAAGAGGGGAGAGATAGGATCAGATTTGATTAGGGGGCGACAGCGGCGGAATAAAACGTATTTAAAAAGAGAGGGAGTTTTGGTTCTTTTCTGCATGTCTGCGTGCAGTCTGTGAAAGAAAGAAAAAAGAAGCTTCATAAAGAATATTTATCCAAATTCACTGCTTTGCACCAGCCTTAATTCGATGCCCTTGGATCATCCTTATCTCTGTAAGTCTTTTCATCCCTGCTCCCATTCTGCTCTCCCCTTTCTCCCCTGTTTCCCTTCTCCATATGCATCCCTCCCCAGCAGAGCAGAGAGTAACACTGCCTCTTTTGGCTGGACACGGTAAATGTGCTCCTCTCTGGCAGATGAATGATGTCAAACAGACATATTTATATTCATTTAGGACTGAGGAGGAGGAGAACCCATCTGTAACGGATGTGATAGGAACCGCTATGTGTGAGTGTACGTGCATTTGGATGTGTGTGTGTGTGTAGGCACACGCGTGTTTGAGCATGTGTTCCAAGGTATCCATCGTTTGTGATAAATGAATCATGCTTTTGTGTGAGTTGATACCGTGTTTGTGGATTTGTGTGTGTTTGGGCTTATGCGTGTGTGTGTGTTTACCGTGTGTGTGTGTATGTGTGTGTGTCTGCGTGCAAGCGAGGTCATTCCCCGGTCACTCGTTCAGGCTGCGTGATGAATGAAGAGGAGAGGTGCCTGCAAAGCCGGAGAGATTTGGGAGAAACATTGTTCTACGGGGTTAAAAATGGTCTTGTGTTGTGCCAGAGGCTGAGGGAATGTTACTAAAAAAAATGTAAGACGGCAACTTAAGTGGATGTTCATCATATCCGATGTTTAATATCAAGCTCGGCAATGTAATAAACTAATAAAATATTAATTTTAGCCATTTGATTGTGCAGATTTGCTCAGTGAGAGATTCTACAAGTAAATGAAGTATCCGAAATTTGCCCTCTCTCTATGTTCAGTTCTTCTTTCCTACAGGAGAAAAGAGGCGGAAGTGGCTGTGTTTGGTTTGGACGGCAGGCCGGTGGGGTCAAAGACATCTGGCTCAACCAGGAAGTATCAGGTTGCAGTAGACAGGAAGTCGGTGGACCAAACAGGAAGGACTTTACGCAGAGGAGGCTACTGAAAGCCAGCAGCCACCAACGTCTGTCAGCACAAGGCCAAAAAATAGATTTTGTGTGTGTGTGTCAGTGTGTGTGTCAGTGTGTGTGTGTGTGTGTAAGTGTGAGAGAGAGAGATAGAGAGAGAGAGAGAGAGAGAGAGGTTTTGTTTATTTTATATCCTGAATATCTGTTTTTTTTGACTATATAACTCTTTCCTAGATTTCCTCTTAAATTGAAACTTTAAATTTTTCATCAAATATGAAGAAAAATAAATAGAAATTACCTTTTTGAATAAATCCAAACAAACACTGACGTGACTAACGTGAGGTGTGTAAGACAGTAGTCATCTGTCTGGATGTAGGCCTGATAGAGGTCAGTTCTGATCTGAGGACCTGCTGAGGATGATTTGTGTCTCCGTGAGTCTACGTTAAAGTGTGTGTGTGTACGTCTGAGAATATGTGCTTGGGACGATGTGGTCAGGCAGAAGTGCATTGTGGGATCGATGTCCACACCTCGTCCTAAATTATTCATCCTGTCAGCTGGCCTGTCCACCATCGCTGTGTAAAGCGCTGACCAAGAGCTTTACCCCCATCCCCACGGATTCACCTCTTCATCCCCTCCTCGGCCCTCACTTCCTCCTCTCTCTCTCTCTCTCTCCCTCATTATCTCTTTCCTGATTCGTTCATTTACAGCCTCTCTTGCCCTCACTCCCACTTTCAGTCTTCTTTACTTCTCCAATCCTTTTCATCTGTCTTTCCCCTACTCCCATTATTCAGTATATCTGTCTTCCTCATTAGGCCTGAACTCCCACTGACTCACTTTCTATTTCTTCCTCTCTCTCTTTTTTCTCGTCTTGTCTTTCCCCGTGCTGACATTCTCCCCTCTGCTACCCCCGTGTTGCTGACTAAGATTATAATGTGTTGGCTTTGTAGGGTGTTTATGTTTGTGTCTTTGAAGTCTGCCCCAGTGGCCTCTTGGAAGACAGCCATAATCCTAGTGAGCCGCCAGAGGTTGTTCAGCGTGCCGTGTGTGTGTGCGTATATTCATCCTCATACATGTGTGAACGCATGTGTGCACATGATCAACTCTGAGTGCGGTGTGTGTGCGTGTGCGCGAGTGTGAGTCAGTAATTGTGACATGGCTCATACATCATGGCCAGAGCCCGTTTGATTACAAGCGGAGGGGCCCAGTGATTAATCGTTGGATTCAGCTTCCTGGCCCGAGTTGTGACACCCGGTCACAGAGCATCTGTACTGACACACCCCCCTAGCCCCACTGCCCTGCTCCAGCGTACCCCCATACCGCCTACACCCCTATACACACACCCACACATACACCCAGATACCCCCTGCCTTCCCCTCACTTCCTCCCCAGCACTCCATTACCTTCTGCCCTTCTCTCGCCTCCAACAACACACACCTTACCTTCTCCTTTCCTTCCTCCCTCACACTCCTCTGACTCCTGTTTTATCTTAGCCCAACCCTCCCACTCTATTCCCCCTCTCGCCCACCTCCAGAACCACCGTATATCTTGTCTTTACCGCTTTGCACTCCCCACCTCTGCACTCCTTCATCTTGCTCTTCTCCCCTAACCTTTCCTTTTCGGTGCAACCCACAGCTTCAGATAAACCAAAGCCTTACTGTTTTGATCTTATCACCTTTAACCGTTTCTTCCCCCTTTCCACAAGCTATGACCCCTCCATTCCCACTTTTATATATACCATCCACACTAACCCTTTTCTCTAATCGGATCCTGCTCCCCTCGAAATGTATCTCAACTCCCTCATGCACACACGAGCAATCACACATGCAGTATATTCATCCTCACACAAAAACCTGCACACGCACACACTCTTCGCTGCCAAGCCGAAAGCCTCCTCAGTACTTCAGTTTCAGCATCTAAAAGGATCTTTAGCCCTATCCACCTGCCAGTTAGGGTCACGTGATTCAGGTCCCAGAGGCCCAAAGCAGCCCTTAATCCTACAAGCAAGCAACCTTGAGGCCAGGCGACTGCCCTTCTGTGCCTCATATATAGTACCATCAACTAAAATAGCTGGAATTATATTTATGAATGTTTGTTTTGACCAGGACTTGTGCAGCAACGACTGGAGCCAAGTCTAGTTGTAATTTTAATGAGGGTATATTGTTAAACAAGGATGTCTGTAGTTTAGTGCGTGTACACTTTATGTGCACATAATGCTCTTTTATGATTTATTGTGATAGAATAGTGATAAAAGCAAACAGAAATTTCAACCTTTAAGCCGGTCTGTGGCTCTCAGCTCCGAGCCCATTGTTTCCTGGAAAATGTAAATCCTTAAATACAGCTCACGAGTATACTGTTTCATATTGAACAAAAACTAAACAGATGGGTACAAACGGATGTAGTTTTTAAACATTACTCAAACAGGAGCTCATAGCGTATATATGCTGTGGACTATTTTGAGCTGCGGATTAATTTTTATTTCGTGCACTTGCTTGTTATATAAGGTGGTGGATGAGATGTATGTATGTTTGTATGTTCAACTTAATGAAGGAACAATCAGTGCAACTGTGTCGCTCACTGATCAGATTTTCACCATTTTTTGACAACAATGGAGCTCTGTCGCGCAGAGGCCTTTTCTATGTCTTGTTCAGATCAGAAAATATTTATAAAATCTAATTACACCTTTTAAGCACAAGACAGACTTTAAGAGATTTGAAAGCATGAGGATGACAAAGAAAAGGATAAGGATAAGAACTCTAAGAAGAGTCAATGGGAAACAAAGGAAGAGAATCTGTGAGTGTGAGCAAGCAAGCTAGTGAGACACAGAGACAGTTTGTGTGTGTGTGTGTGTGTGTGTGCATGAATGTGTGTGTGTGCGCGTTCCCCTGGCTCTCACCTCCATGCGGTATCAGGATGAGGGATGGTCCTGCCAGCGATCAGCCCAGGCCTGGACTCAAGCTCCGCACAAGGATTCCCTGCTGAAACCATTAGTCTGGGCATTAAACACCATTAGAGCACACACACACACACACACACACACACATTCAGAGTGTGAGCACATTACCACAACCATACGCTCACAAATATACATCAATGGTATGAGTGTGTGTAGCTGAACGCTCATACACACACATGTTCACATACCCACATGAATTCCTGAAGACACACACACACATACACACTATTAGACCCAGAGCGGAGGAGAGTGACTGCCAGAAGGATTGGTTAAAGCTGAAGGTAAAAGAGCAAATGGAGAGAAAGAACGATGAAGAAAAGGAGGTATGGGAGATATACAGAGGAGGGTGGAAGGGCGGTGAAAATCCACTTTTCCTTTAATGTCTCATTTCTCTTGCCATCATCTACTCTATTTGCCTTTTCTAATGCATAATTAATTAACGACAAGTAAGAAATTAATTTCCTGGATGTCAGGATTTTTTTTGTGTCTAGGCTTACCTCATTTTTCACCCACACTGCACATGAATGCTTTTTAGAAATCTGCATGTGTATGTATTACCTGTTTCATTATGTACTGTATGTGTGTGGTTACGTGTGTCTGCGCACTCATGTTGCGCGCTGGAGCGAGCGTGTCCCCGGCGATCCAGGTGTAATTGGGTTAGTGACAACCAGGACAATGTGACACCTGCAGGTCTCAGCTGTGCCTCTCCCCGCTGAACTGGCCTGGAGTCAGCTGGAGCTCTGTCATCTGGACCGGCCTCAGCTGAAATGGCCAGTCTGGGACCGATCCAGGGTTAGAGGCTCCACTGGGCACAACAAAAATATCAGTCTAAATACTCACCTCTTGTCTTTTAGCTGGATAGAAGCAACAATAAAGGACAGAGAAAAATATGTGACATCCATCTGAGAGGATTAAAAACTGTCACCATTCAGTACAGCTTCTTTTCAGACTCACTCACATGCAGCTTTCAATAATAAAGCAGATCAAGAAGATAAAATGATGCACAAGATTTTTGATGTGAAATGTAGTTTGGTGTTTGATGCATTTCCTAGTTTTTACTTTTCTAACACACTTAGCACAGACAATACAGCTGACATTTTTTATTCCGTATTCAAACCCAGCATGGAAAAAAACCTTAGGATCTGAGTACCTGTGTATAAGTATAAGTAGTGTGTAAGTATATAAAAATAAAAGGCCATGACTTGAACTCCAATCTTCTGTCTGTCTGACCCTTAGCACACGCTGTAGGCTAGGCTTTTGTTGTCCTCTTTGCTAATGTAAAATGAATGCTAAATGAATACAATGGTGAACCATCTGTAAAGTGATGTGAGGAAGTACTTTGGATTCAATATTGAAATTTGCAGATTATGATGAACTTTAAAGTTCTTAGCAGCAGCTATTTTACAGTTGTGTAAACAAACGTCGACTGAACCATCTGATTTTTCTCAGACGTCTTTACATTCGTTGTGTGATTGATTGGATGTGAAGCATCACCTCATGAGCCTTTGTCAAGATGCTGTATTGTCGAGTAAAACCTCCTTGCTCCCACTTCATATGTATTTAAATGAATGCATTAATTCAAGCACCAACAAGAAGTAAACCAGTTATTCTCAAAGAGATGTCAGCCATAAAATCACACAGAAGCAAAGATATTCATTTCTATGAAAGGCACCTTGTGGCCTGAGCATTACTGACACAATATCACACATGCATGCAGCAAATAAAAGCTGCTGCTGTGTGACAGTTTCCCGGATGCCCTCCTCCTCTCATCAGGCAGAACTTGTGATCGCAGACTGATATCATCACACAAACGTCTCCCTGTCACATCGGATTTCTGCTGTTCATGTCTGAGGACTGTCTCTCTAGGCCCGAGCGGCGGCAGACCATGCTAACCAGCGCGACGCCATCGGAAGCTAATAAATCATCTGTGGTTTTATTTCAGATTTATTCGGACCGTAATGAAGACGCGACGGGCCCCGGGCCATAACCGACGGCGACAGGCTGACACTGATGAATGGCTGAAGGTGCGTTCTCTACAGTTGGAAGGAGAGGGAGGACTGTCAGGCTGCGACGGTGTGGTGTGTGTGTGCGTGGGTGTGTGTGGGTGGGTGTGTGTGATCACTTGCATTCCAAGGATCTGTGAGATCTCACCATAGGCATATAATATATAGCGTTACCATCAAATATATACTTATTAGTCTTTGCAAATCGTATCAGAAAGTCCTAATCAGCACTTATATTCTCCTTCTCATCATCACCATCATGACCTGAATCATATAATGGTCATTACCACTAGTGTCAATATCGTCATCATCATCATCATAACCATCTTCACCTCCTACATGATTATCACATTATCATCATCACTTCATTGTCTACATAACCCACATATCATCCAGCCGAGTATCAGTTTGTCAAACAGTCGTGGAATTTCATAAAGGATTCATGTACACAGGCACAAATTGTCCATTTTTTTCATGACAGTCAGCACAGCCTTCAACAGGAAAATTTGTCTACTATATCCTATAGATTAAAGTTGCGACTAACATTTACCCAAACTCGTGATCTTTCCCTAACCTTAACCAAAGAGAATCCTACTGTCCTCTTACTAAATTTCATCTGTATCTCACAAACTGAAAAGATCGTGCTCTTCTCTCGTTCCTTGACCAAAGTGTCCTCATTCCAAAACCTAACCACAGAGAGAATGTGAAGCCTGGATTCTGGTGTCACAGTCATGAATGCATGTTGAATGCCTGTCTCCACCCCAACTTCCTCTCTGTGACTCTGGCAGCAGTTCATAAATAAGGTGATTCATTCATTGGAAACATGGTACGAGCATGAAAGGAAGTGCTGACTGTCACAAGAAATGGACAATGTATGCTCATATACTCAAATCTTATTGATAGTGACTATTTCATGAACTGATGAAAATACTTTGTTGCGTCATCATTATTGACACAACAACAACTTTATCATTATGTTATTGTCACTATCACTGTCATCCAAACGTGTCCAATACATCAACATCTTCATCACCTAAACCTTGCATTAAGTTAGACACATTTGTTTTCATTATCATCATCATCATTGTTATAATCATCTTCAGGACTAATATCCTCACCATCCCCCACTAACGTCATCATTATTTTCAATATCCTAATCATAATCACCATCATTAGTGTGATGATCAATATTTTTGTTATCATCATCATAACATCATAACAATGGCATCACCAACCTCCTCAGCACTTTACCATAACCCGTCGTCACCATGACAACCAAAATTCAAATCAATGACATTAACTTTATCACCTATCACCATCATGATCATCATAAGCCAAATTAATGTTACTATGATTATCGTTATTAAAATAATCACCAATATCGTGAGTGTTCCTACAATTGTTGCTTTTAACTTCATCATTATCAAATCAATCCCCTCGCCGTGTATGCATTCCCATCACTCTCTGTGTTGCTCTGTCACACTGACCGTGTTTTGATAGCATGCTCTTTCTGTGTGTCATCACAGTCCTCTCTGTCAGCCAAGGACAAATCGACTGAACCAACTCAATGCTTCAACCCTGGCAGCTTCCAGTCATCTTGTCAATCAATGAATCCATATGAAGCTCGTCTCACCCAGGCCTGACACAGTATGGCACAGCACTTTTTGAAGAGCACAAAAAGACATGGACGCTTCACACATGACACTGTGGCAACAATATAATGGCAAGTTTGAAAATGTGGAATCTCAAATTTGAAAATCTTGTGTTTTGAGTATCATACACTCACCCACCGAGACTACCAAAGATCGAAAGGTGTCTCTGAAAAGTAGCTTGCTCCCTCACAGAGGATGGCAGCTCTGGTCATCTTGGATCACAGCATTTATAACATATTCCATTAGTGAAAGTGTTAAAGCCTGTCAAAACATACATAGAAACTTCTTGTCTGCTGTTGATCTGTAGTTCATAATTGTCACTTCACTGATAAAAAGATAGATATGCTTCACTGATAAAGAGATACTTTTTTGTTTTTCGATTTCTCAGGCTTTTCATTGTGGTCATAAATCTTAACAAAACCTGAAAATACAACGCCCATCTCCTAGAAATTAAGTTTGTGTATTCCTGAAATGTTTAAATGGTGACAATGTAATCACTGCCTGGTTTAAGTGAATGAAACACTATATTACCGCGTTGGAGTTACAGGGAGGTGGTCGGAGTGGACGATGGGCATACAAAGTGAGGGTTCACAGTGAGCCTTTTAGTTATGGAAAAATCATGGTTTTGGTCAAATGTTGATAAAAAATTTTATGTCTTAAGTCACTGCTGACTAAAACAGGAGGAGTTAAAGAGAGCAAGTTAGTCAAGCTTGTCAATTCTCAACAACTATAGACCACAGGCCTCTTTCACTAAGGACATTTAGACATGTTGCAGTAGGGAAATCACAGATGTAAATAATAAAAACAATCAGTGCTGAAAATGTACCTGCTTCAGTTTCAGGGTCCTGTTATTGTTCATGCTTGCATCATGGGTTACTGGGACAATTAAGAGGAGGAATTGCAAATGCTACCACTAACACCTGTGCTTTTCCTACAATAACAAGTCAAATTGTCTGCTGTGAAAGGGAGTATTTTCTGTTGTAAGATGCCTTTGAGGTGTAAAATATCTGAGTACTGAGTGAGTATTTCACAATCAGGATCAGCGGTATGACGTGCACAGATGTTCTTGCAGCTCTCCGTGTATAATGTTGTGCACTGTAATGCGAGTGTGTCTCCACTCCATCACCCTGTCTCTCTAATTACTGCTGTTTGTCCATGGTGAGACAACATGAAGGCATTTGGCCTCTCCAGCTGACAACTACCATGAAAGGACAGATAACACACTCCTCCTTTACACCAGACTGGCACCATCTCTCTCCTTCCATCTTCATCACCTCCTCTCACACACACTGTTACACTCCTTCACTCTGCCTCTCCTTCCCCTTTCTATTCCTCTACAAAGCTGTCACTCACTAGCTGCAGAAATCTCTATCTCAATCTCTTATCCAGTTATCCATCCTGTCTTTCACCACTTTCTCTCTCACCTATCCACATTTCCTCTCCTCTGCCCTCTTGACTCTAAATGAAAAGTCGTGATCTGTTTACCATATTTGCGGCACAGTTTAACAAGGTATTACCACACACCCTGTGGGTCTTTAAATTTTAGTTTTAATATGGGCGACAAAAGCACTTTCATACACACATAACAAACACACACACCTCTATAAGTGCACAGAGCCAGTTAATTAGAGCTCGAGGCCCTTCTCTCCTAACGAACCTGAGGGTAATTAAAGAGCCCCTGGACACGGGTGTGTCTGCGCGCTGCTTCTAATTAAGCCCCAGCGAGCTGATTTAGCTAATTAGCTAAAAGCTCGATGTTGGACACCAAAGCATTCCAACCCCTCTGAACACAGGAAGTTACAACGTTCCCACATCTTCCCTGGCAACACTTTCATTTCCTGGGGCATTAATCACCAGAGTTACAACTGTAGCCACAGTCACAGCCCTATGGGAGCGAAGGCAGGTGGAGGGGGGGGGCTGCAACCCTGAGGGTGAGAGGTGTGGACCATTCATGTTGAAGCTCTGGGATGATGGGACCAGTCACATGTCAGCAGGTAGGAGGGGGAGGGAGCTGGAGACATAGAGAACAGAGAACTGGATCATATGACATAAACATTTTTAATATCAAACAACTAGTAATAAAACATTTATTATATAACGAACTGCTGCCTGACGTAGAGAAAATCTAGTCTACCATTGATCAGACAGACAAACTGGTTTCTAGAAAAGCTATGATTTGCTTCAACTTGTGTTGTATTTTCGCTGCTTTGCTCATTGGTTCTATTAGTTATGATGCCACTGTGCTCATTGAGGTAAATGTGGATGTCTCGAAATGCAGTGTTCCTGATCTTCTATCATAGTGGACAAAACCAATGATTACAAAACGACTAGCTAAGAAAGCAAAAGTCCAAGTTGTTATTACTCTGTAGGTTTCCTTTGAGGAGGCAATAGATTAGACTCATCTTTCCTTTCCATTTCTGTTTTGTTCCATGTTTTGGTGTTTATCTGTGTGTTACTGTAATTAACTGTAGTTTGATGTGTGCTGCTACGCCAGTTTCTCCGAAAAGAGACAATAATCTGATCACATCTAATCTAATCTACAGCATGTGCAATGGTAAGTCTTCAAGGGTAGGCAGCAATAAAAATGCAGACATACAGGAGTAAGTGTTCTCGTATCACCGACAGGAAGACTTGATATTATGACTTGAAGTGTTTCGTAAGTCCTCCCGGAAATCACAAAACTTCTAAGAGCGGATACATCCCAGAGTAGATGTTCATCTCATTTCATCTGCCTCCTCCTCATTTTCATCTCTCCCTCTCTTCCTCTCTCTCTCGCTCGGCTCGTGTCACCAATAACTCAGCATCCAACTTCATAGCTGGAGCGCATCTGATCCCCATTCATTTCCGCAGCGGGAGAAGGAGAGCTGGCGTTGGCCACTAAGGCCCTGATCAATCATGATCTAGCACGACAGCTTGTATTAGAGACGGAGAGATGGAAGGGATGGAGAGATACAGACGAAGAGAGTGGGGAATATAAGATATTCAGACACGGATATTTCTCTTTCGGAGCTGCGTGTGATTTGTCGACATGGCCAGATGTGATCAGAAGACGGTCAAAGGAAAAGGAGTGAGAGGAGGAGGGAGAGATGAAAAAAAAACATCCCCAGCCCTGTTCGTTATTAAGAGATTAAATCCCATCTCTGACAGTCCTGTCAGTGCTGGAGACAGAATCGAGCACGGCCGGTAATTTGACTAGTTCCCTATCTCCTCGCCGCTCAGTTGGCCGATGACAGCCGGGCGACAGAGTGTTGAATATGCAAGATGTCTCTCCCTCTATCCCTCTAAACTCCACCGTCTACCTCGCCCGTGAGCACTGTCATGGCTGCCTCAGAGGCACACACACGTAGTCACAAACATGTATGCACACACACACACACAGCCTCGTGAAATGGTACATTTTCAAACCATTTGCATTCTCACCGAGAGGTTCTGACCTCCCAGGATATTGACAGATGAAGGCTTACAGGTTTCAGGTCCCTCACATGTGTGTTAGCAATACAAAATCTCCCTAAGATCTAGCATTAGCTTCTTTCTCACTGAGTGTGTGTGTGCGTGTGTGTGCATCTCTGCTGACAGTTCCTGTTAGCCTGCTGTGCAGATCCTTCCAGCACACCCACAGTGAATCCAGTCAGGCCAGGTGTTATTTTAACACTCACTTTCGCAAGATGAACGAGGGACGTTTTCCTCCTCCTCCTCCCCCCATCTCACACGTTCTCATCCCTTGTTCTCTCTTTCCCTCCCAGTCCCATCCCTCCAGTCGGAAAAGCCTGACCCAGTATTACGGTGACATTATGGGGCCACTTACCGCCCTGCTAAAATAAACCCCAGTGAAGGAGGCGTGTGACAGAACGGGGTTACAGCGTGCCGTCGCGCAAATTAATCAAACAAATAAACGAGGAATTTAGACTTAAACAGGGAAGATCTCTCCCTCCCTCGCCGCTTCTCTCGCCCCTTCTCTGGTCTTGCCGCTCCCGTGCTTGTTCTCGTCTACACTCTGAGACACGTGGACGCTTGCAGATTAGCACAGGCAGATGTGCACGCACACACGCATTAATGCACAAACAGCAGCTACCCGTGCAGTCACAGGTGAGGCGGCCTCCAAAGCAGCTTCAGTCAGACCTGTTTGACATTCATCTGCTCACTCGTCCTGTGATTCGGTGTCAGCTGGAAAAGCTTTAGCCTCCTCGCAGTCAGGCCGCTGCTGGCGCCGGCACCGAAAAGCAGGACTGAACCATAAAATATATTTCTTAATTTAAACATTTCTTTCCAAAGTTTAGTCAAGCAACCTATTTCCTATCAGTCCTGTCAAACTCTACACATTTCAATGCCTACTCTGTCAGCAGATTGTAAAATAGCAAGCCCCATAACTTTGAAATGCTGACATCTGTAGCATCACTAATGGGCTCGCTGTTTATGTTGCGTTCTGTTGCATGTTTTTTGCATCAATGCGAAGCTCATTGCTGCTCCAGAGGCCACTGACTTTAAGGATCATTATGGTAGTTTTTGCTTCTCAAGTGTACAGTGGAATCAGTCACAAAAGGTCAAAGGTTGGAAGTTCAAACCTACAAACCCACTGCATCAAAGCCTTCTTGGTCATTTTTAGCCACAAAACCAATGTCTTTCATCAATTTCAAGTTACGAATTACGAGTTCTACCTTAAAATACTTAACACGTGTGTTGGTTTAAAGTTTGTCCAAATTGCAAGTCTTTACCAAGCTAAAATGTTCACTGTGTAAAAGCAACCCATCAACCAAATGAAAGAGGTTAAAATGTCCAAATGTCAATTCAAGCCAACTTCTAACCACGTTTTAAATCCAACTAACCTGCGACCTGGAAAAGTAAATGACAAAATATTTTGTTTGTCCGTGACGGCAGCACATCATCATTTATCAATGACTTGGGTGATCATCACAAATCAGTTCAATGAATGGATAATGCTATGGTTCATGTTTGATTAGGGTGTACATAAAAAATGACTTTGTTAATGTTGGGAAAACATTGTTAACCCTTAAATGACTACTTCCCTTTACTTATCTGCTTTTGATTAAGTCTTTTTTCATGTGCACAGTTGTCTTTCCTCCAGTCCTGATTAGATGCTTCCCTACACTATTTGAGCTATTTGTATACTTTTTTAAAAAGGTCCTTGTTCTCTTTGACTCTAAGGACCCAGATGGGAACAACTGGCTTGAACCAAGAAGCTTGACTCACAGACAGGCAGGTTAAGATAAATGTTCATGTTCATTTGTAGCAAAAAAAAACAGGCAGATCAAAACAGACAAACTTATCAGGCAGGCAGAATAAAAGACTGGATAGCCAAGATGTAAGCATAGTAGACAGTCTGGCAGGGGATGAGTGGAAATGGGAGGTATATATACCGCAAGGCTGACGAGGGAAATGGGAAACAGATGAGCAGGTGGGCAGGAAGGTCAGGTGAATGGGAGGGGAACGGGGGTTACTGTGGGGCAGGAGGGAGCTGGATCTGAAATGACAGCAGAGCTAAGATAAGAACGAACATTATTTATCCCGTGGGAAACTGTAGCGCAGCAGTAGGAGGGCATACTGCAAGATTGCAAATATAAAATATCAGTAAACAGACATCCAAAGACCCAAAATATACACAATGCCATAAATAGGTGAACAGTGAGGCTCATACGTTGTGTCAAGCTGCAACTTGGTGATTTGCATATAGATGTATATGAAAAGCGGCATATCGTCATCTATGTACAATATCAAATCTCACGCACCTGTAAGTGTACATGGCAGGGAAAAACAGAGCAGACAACAAAATGAATACTCTGAGCTGCCAGGAGTTGTGACACTGGCGTCAAATCAATGGTTGCTCTAAATGGCTAAAAATACTTCTCTGAACAGACTCTGTATCTGAGCAAACCTTTTCTCGTTAACTCAGAGGTGAAAGAAAAAACACCCAACAATAAAATGGATTCAGGCTTTTTTTTTCGGTATTTTTTGGGAACATTTATTCATTAGATAGTATTTACAGCAAATGTATTGAGAAATCTGATCAGTTGAGGATGAAAGTGTTGATGCAGGGCAGCTCATAGATAGTCATGACTCTTGTTGGATGACCACACTCCAAGCTGTTTCTTCTGTCTATGATATCTTCAGAGTGGCATTTCCTTTTTCTTTTTTTTTCATATCAATGCCCACTACAGTGTCTCTTTCTTCAATCTAGGGACAGGTTTTCCCACCACAGTCAGGAATGCAGAGTGGCATCCAAGTTTTAGTGGCAAACACTTACTGCCGTCAACCCACCTTCTTCAGATTTCATCTCTGAACTGGATTATGTTGTTAAGTTTTTTTGGGCTACAAAAGCACACTTGTTTCTTTTTGCATTATTTTGCTGTTGTAGTAGTTTTTTATGTTGGCTCACACATGAGCTGCAAATACTTTTTTTTATCCTGTTTGCTGTGGACAATTGCTCTGACAAATGTATCAGCTGAATGTATTAACTGAATATGTTCAGTGTGCAACATTGTTTATTACAGTAAGTGATGAAAAGTTTATGTTTTATTACTTAACTAATAAAATATATATAACAATTTCCCATTGATTTATCCATGCAGAGTACAGAAGACTAAGAAATTAAAAAGAAACATGCATTTTGTTCAATTGGCTAAACGCAAAAATTCTATCACCTTGCCATCTCTCAACACTTTCAAATCGCTCCCAGTGTTACATGCTGGCGACCAAAGCAATAGCTCCGAGGCCCATTCTGCATGCAGGCAACATCTTGATTAATCTTGACGATGACAGTGCGACTCTTGATGGGGACGGCTCCACATTGATCCGTAATGAAGCCATTGAGCCGCATGACGAATGGAGGGGAAGGAAATGTGTGAGCACATGATTAATGAAATAATTAATTAAGTAATTGGATTGACTTAATTATTTATTTCTCAATCCTTGAAGTCAGAGAAAAGTTTGATTACATATTCAAATTAGGGGGTGCAATGAGGTGAGCTGTGTTCTGCTTTTGATTCCCAGTCAGTGTTGCTCATATATATATATATACAGATCAAAGGCATCACATGAGAAAGCATCTTTCATTCAGGACTTCGCCAAATAATATAAAAATTTCGGCACATTTCAGTGAAGTTTTCCACTAACACAAAGCAGATTCCTTCATATGACAAAGTGAAAGAGGCTTCCAGAGTTTCGGGATGATTTGTTATTTAGATGATCAGATTTATGAACATCTGGACAAGTCCGTCTCATGAGCTCTCCAATTTGAGCCAAACACAATTGTTTCAGTTTTTCAACTTGTTAATAATATAGATGATTAACTATCTTAATGAAGAGTTAAGTCTGTGATCTTATTCCCACATGCAACTCCCAGTACGTCTGGAAATAGGTTTTGTGATTCCACGTAGTCTTTTCCATCTGCTGCCTGCTGTTACGGGGTGTGTGGGATGTTTCCTGGACCTGCTGTCAGGACTGTGAGCTTTTCCAGGGAAAACATGCAGTAATTTTAGATCTTCTTTTGAAAAGCTGGCGTCGTCTTCCTCCATGAGTTTCTGCGTATGTCATACCTGGCATTAGAGCTTAACTTCCCAATAACTCAAAGTCCATTCAGATGCCACATAACTCACATCATAAACAGGCTGATGCAGTGGTTGTTCGGGCCAGTTTGGTAGCAACCTTGAATTTACAACTGTTGGATACCACAGCAGCTCATTCTGATAATAACGAACAGGACCTAAGACTGCATGTCTGCAAATCCCAATCTGTGTTCTCCTGCTGCACGTCTTTATATCACTTTCTGTGTCTCAACTGAAACATTTGAAAGTCTAATAAAATAAGTCAGAATCACAGATTTCTTTTTTTCCCTAAGTTTTTCATGTGTCCTGGGAGGGACTGCTGAGTGTGCATGCTCTTTTTTCAGCTATATGCCCTGCTTCACAGCCCCACAGTTAGACATGCCCACACCTGGGAGCTGCCCACTGCTGCCACAGTATTCCACCACTGGCCACTATCACCAGCAGACAAAAAAAACTACAACTGTCTGAATGCTATTTCTTGCATTTCTGCATACAGTATGTTGGACTCTCTTGGTAACTCTAATAAGTTGTTAAACTTACTCCAGCCCACGTTTGCCTTTTGTATTTGAAGTTTAGACTTTTTCAAGTTAGAACACATTGCAATGTACAGTATCCTGAATCCAAAACCCAGCAATATTTTCACTGGTATATTTTACATCCAGTGCCAACATGATTAAAATTCTCACTCACAATATTTTTGTATGGCAACTACAGTACAGTTAAGGTTAGGGAAAGGTTGCGGTTATGGCACATAAACCATGGTTAAGGTATGGTTAGGGTTTATCGAGCAAAACACCTGCTTAAGGCTATGAAAACATCATTATTATGGTAAATGTAAAGGTTCAAGTTAATGGCATGCAAACTCCTGCAGAAAAGTCAGACATGCTACATGCTCCACACTTTTACTTTCCATCCTCATATATAAAGGGCACTCTACTTCCTGTGTTGGAACTAATTGTTGGGTTCAGTATGGTAAGTTTCCTGCCTCAAACTAATGAGGCGACTGCAACCTATAAGGAACTGGAGAGAGTGGTGTCTCCTTGGCTTTGTACTTTCTGTGTGGCTGATGAAACAATCCAGTTCAGCTTTCATATTATTGCTTTTAGAGAGTTGAGCATGAGGTCTAGGTATGTAAACAGAATGAGCAAAAGAAGCTCCACCAATCATGTAATATTTTAGACTAACTTGCAGAAGCCTGTGTGACCAACACTTTAATATCAACAGGCTAAATTTCATTCTTCATTAGGTGTCCTGCCAACTTTGCTATATAATTTTCCCTGCCCTGGTTTTATCACTTTATCGACCACTAAAATAAGATTATTACAAGTGTTTAAATTAAAGATCTGAAGGTTAAAATGAAGCATTTTTTGTGTAATAAGAGCATGAGCATGAGTCTGTGTGTCTATCAACCTGTGTGTGTGTGTGTGTGTGCGTGTTTGAATATGTGCTTGTGTGTGCATGCGTTTATATGCAGCGTGAGCAGGTCTCGCTGCGTCCTATTGGAGATTATTGTGCATCCATCAGTATGCCGTTGAGCAGTGGCCAGTGAGGATATGAAATGCCTCTCACTTTGGGGCTATCGCTGATCAATGCTCATAAACATTTAATGTCATAATCAGCCATCAGGCGGCACAATAACACATCAGCACTAACAGCTTTGGACGGCAGGATGGCAGCACCCATGTACACACAGACACACATGCTCATGCACAAAAGCATGTGCTGGCTCACTTCTTTAGAGTAACATCTCTGGTACATTGAGTATGTATATTTTATGTAATGCAGCAATAGAGGTGGAAACACACAAGCACACACACATTAGATATCTTGCCTCACACACCATTAAACAAACACACACCATCAACCATTTAGGCACTAAAATAATGTGTGTGCTCACGGTGTGTATGATGTTATGCTGTGGTCTGGGTGAGGGATGAAAGAGAGAGACAAGGGGAGGGTGGTGGGGTGAGGAGGGGGGTATTATCGGGGGAGGGCTTTACAAAGTAAGCCAATTTATACAAGGTATCCCGGCTCGAATTAGCGGCTAATGACTCTATTAGCTTTCATTTTTGCACTGAGGAGATTTGCCTGCATAAATTAGGGCCCGATCATTGGCAAAGTGTCACGGCCAAAGGACAGTTTATAAATACAACAGCCAGGCCCTGTCAGCCGCGCCGGGCGCTGATATAGACGTCTCTGCAGACTTTGTCGTTGAGCGCAACAGACTTGTGCCAGTCAGACGGTGACAGGGGACCGTGGGGGTCCCAGGGGGAGCTCTCTCGCCGTCGTCCCTGAAAAGGTCAACTTGACGCGGGCACAGCCCATCGACCTGCCCCCCTGTCGGCTCCGCTGATAAAAATCAGATAAACTTAAGACCACTTATCGATCCAGGCTGCGGAGCCTTAGGCAAATGTTGGCCGAGCCCTCCTCCTCCTCCTCCTCCTCTTCCTCTGCCTTCCTCCTCCTTGTCCTCTTCTCCTGTGCATATGATTACCATCCATCCATCCATTATCTATAACCGCTTTTGCTTTTGCAGGGCCGATCCCAGCTGACATTGGGCGAAAGATGGGGTAAACCCTGGACAGGTCGCCAGTTCATCACATGGATGACACATAGAGACAAACAGCTTTTCAAACACATACCACACACCTACAGGCAAATTAGAGTCACCAATTAACCTGCATTTCTTCGGACCGTGGGAGGAAGCTGGAGCACCTGGAGGAAACCCACACATCCACAGGAGAACATGGAAACCCACACACAAAGAAGAGCTCGGACCCAGAACCCGCTTGCTGTGAGGCAACAGTGCCAACCACTGCATCACACGTGCCACAGAAGCAAATTAAAATAGGGAGGGTGGGGGACAGAGATAGAGGAGAAAGAGGGAAAGATAGAGAAGAGATGGGAGAGGGAGAGAGGAAGGCAGGAATTCTTGTTTCTCTGAGGAGAGGAGGGGAGGAGATGTTATTAAGAGGTGAGAGGATGAGAAGTGGGAGTAGGCACAGTAAGATTAATCGCAGAAATTTGAGCAGAGACAGGGAAATTTCATTAACTATGAGAGCACTTGTTAGAGCTAAATGGTCAGAGAGAGGCGGGAGGTGGAGGGGGGGCAGGAGACAGGCTGGATCTCAGAGGTGGAAGAAGTGGAAAAAAAAAAGATTTATACAGAACACGCAACTTATAACTACCCTCTCCACCAACCGAAAACAGGCACAAATGCTCTATTCCCTGATGTCTTGGTTCCCATGTCAGTCTGAGATGGTTACGGAAAAGGGACGAGGGCACAACAGATGAGTGAGAGCAGCTGTGGGAAAGAGTCGGGGCCATGCAGCAGGAAGGATACTGAGCCGAGCAAAGGGCCAGAAGTCAAAGTTAGTGAGAAAAGACCAGGCACAGGCTGCTGCAGAGAGACAGAATTAGAGCAAAAATACAAGGGGAGAAACAGAGGTGTACCACATCTGGCTGGCAACACTTTCGCCTCAGTAATCAGACCACACATCCTCTGCAGGTTCACTCCTCTCTCACAACGTCTCTCTTGCCAGACTGGGTGTCTGTCTGCTGCCCTCTGCACCCGCACTATCTTTCCACACTTCCTCCCTCCATCACTTCGTCAGGCATCCTCACATCCACCGCTTTCTCTACAAACACACATACTGTATGCACACACACACACACACGCACACACACACTCTGTCTCAGTGTCTCTGCGTCTCTCTCAGGAGGATGAGCAATACAGCTCAGGGCAAAGAGGTGCTGATAAGGGGACAGGAGTGTGACGCGAGCAGAGGCCCATGACCACAGATAACGCTCTTACTCGTGTGTGTGTGCGCGTGTGTCTGTGTGTGCGTGTGAGGCCCATAGTCATCAGGGTGTAAGTGGTGTAAGTGGGACTGATGAGGGTAACCCCGTTATCAACTCCGTCTATGTCAGCACCTCCATCTGGTGTCGGCTCTCTGTGTGTGCAAGTGTGTGTGTGTGTGTGTGTGTGTGTGTGTGCGTGTGTGTGTCACTACAGGGCGATANTGTGTGTGTGTGTGTGTGTGTGTGTGTGTGTGTGTGTGGCTATGCACGTCCATTTCATCAAAGGCTGCAGTGGACAGTAAAGGATGCAAATAGGCTCAATAAAATATCTGTTATTTTTAAAATCTAATACTGATGATTCAGTATGTAGCCTCTCAATAAAACGTTGCAGTAAATGGCCGCTGGATTTATCTACAACCATAACCTGACCATAAGGTTAAGTGTTCCTAATAGTTATAAATGAGAGGCTGCCCGTTACTTTTGTTTATTGGCATGCTTTCTTTTAGGTCCCTTCACTGATTCCAGTAATATAACATGTCGCTCTCACCGCGCTGTGAAATGAGATTAGACTCTGACATGGGCCCCGCATCATCCGCCGACGAGCCCGCACAGTGAACTCTTCACCCGGGCACGGCACCGCGGCGAGACGGCGCACGGAGGCTGAATATCCGAGCAGGCAGGCGGGCAGGAAGTCCGTCTGCGGCTGCGCGCTCGCTGCAGCTCCGGGCGCGCGCCTCTGCTCCAGCGAGAATTATTCATTCAAGTCTGCCATCTACCGACGGAAAAACGCAATGGCACCGTCAGATGTGAGTGCAGAGAGTCTGTATTCCTTGAAAATATATACTCAATGAAATAGTACATAATAAATAATATACCAAATATATAAGGACTCAATAGCAGGTTTATAAAGAATCTATAATACTTAATGTTATTTCTTTAAATCTTAACAGAGCCCTTAAATGTATGTTTGCACAATGTCCCAGACTACTTACAGAGTCCATGTATTTTTTCCACTTTATTTACCTACAAAGTACTTGTAAATGGCACCGTGTGTTATGATAGATTATTATATGTTATTCTGTTCCATGCTGCTGTAACACAAGAATTTCCCACTTTGGGATGAATATCTATCTATCTATCTATCTATCTATCTATCTATCTATCTATCTATCTGCTTTTGTTTTTTTTCTGTAACCAATATTGGGTGTATAGCTTTATGTCTCCTATGAATTCTCTCTAATTTTCAAAAATATTCATATTGGTATTTCTAAACCTATGGTGATGTTTTGGTAGTATTTCTTTAAAAGTCAATAGAGATTGGTTCGTTACGTATCTTTAAGCTGCAGCATTTAGAGACTGTATATGTAAGGAGTGATGGTAGAGAGTCATTGGGCAAAACTCAAACCCTTTGCCTGCTGATTCACTGTAAGCTGTTTTGGATGAGAGTTAGAGGTAATATATTTGCAAGTGAGCCTTGGATCAGATTTCCATTCTGGTCACTGAAAGTACAGCTGTTGTATTGTTTCATCTAAAATCTCTTACTTTAGTAAATCCAGATGACTTTAAAAGGAAATTTAATGGCCATGCTAATGCATAGAAGAGGCTTCTAATGGTCAACTTAAATACCGTATATACAGTGTAGGTGTTACTCCTAATCCCTCCCTCTTGATTTGTAGATAGATAGATAGATAGATAGATAGATAGATAGATAGATAGATAGATAGATATACACATACATACATACATACATACATACATACATACATACATACATACATACAGTACATGTATAGAGAACAGAAGGAGCTGCAGGAGCAGGAGAAACAGAGGGACGTTTTATTGGCCTGGTTTTATTGCTCTCACTCAGGACTCATATCCTGAGTTTAACAGGGCTAAAGGCAAAAGGTTTTAAGTGTGTGTGAGTGTGGTGTGTATATGTCCTTGTGTATGTGTGTCCGAGAGAAGGAGAAGAAAGCGAAGTAGGTGGGGGTTATTGCCTCTTACTGAAGGTTGCACACAGAGGCCAAGGCCACATTATGTCAGACTGAGTTGAACACTGTAATCTTGGCCAAAGACTGTGTTACTGTCCACTTAATGTGATAAGAGGTGAGCAGAGACAGTTTATTTCGTGGTAGCGTTTCACCTTAGATTGAAAAAGTTCATCTCCATTTCCGCTCTACAAACTTTGAATCAATGGAAATGAGAACACTGAGGATTTCAGAGGGAATATGTAACAAGGGAGGAAATAAGCAACAGCCCATAATGTAAGCTGTCATCCCCATCGCATTCTGCTAAAAAATGTTTGACATGAGCTTTTTTCGCCAGCTCCAACATCACAATATTTACAGATCTTGTTAATAGTGTGAGGGATAGTGTTTCCCAGATGGCCTCAGATGCATCTTTGCGCTGGATTATTTTACAGTTTGTTTATAACACCAGCAAAACAAAAGCCTCCTCCCTGTTATTCAAGCCATCTGAGAATGGACACAATCACTTTGAAGATAGCGTGACATAAAATCATTGCATTGTTTCATCCTGATATCACTGTGCAGTAATGAAGGTTATGTTAGAAGGGAGTGCTGCAGAGTTTGTTCTCTGCATAGGGAGTCCTGAGTAAACACAGCTACAGTTTTAGTGCTCTTTAATAGTCATACGTTATCTTGTACATTCCATTTTAATGGATTTCAAACTCTTTATGGTGTTGATCATATAGAGGTTAGAGCAGCTCAATCCTTTACTTGTATTTTCTCTGAAAAAATGCTGCTTCCACGCGGTCAAAGTGCAAACAGAAAATACCTTTGCCCAGAGCTCAGTGGGGAGGTATGCTTGTAAATCACAACAGAAAAGAGTATGACTTTATTTTAGCTTTTCAGCATGTTTGTGACCATGAAGCTCACAGCAGAAACTCCTCAGTTTAGAGTATATTCGACACATAATAATGTTGGGTTTGATAGATGCATGCTGATGATCCCTGTTTACAGAGGCTTCTTCCTCTCAGTGCACGAATTGAGAAACTGCCCAAGGACAGTTTACATTCAGAGTAAACTTTCCTGTGTCTAAACCCTTATAACTGCAGTTTGATTAACGTCAAAACATTGTAGGAAACTTTCATTTTTAGGGGGCAAATGAAGGGAAGTGGAATTCTGTATTTTTCTTTCACATTAATTTTATTATATTAACCTCTCAGAAGCTTTCTAATTCATAGCTCACATTAACAGATTAATTATAATGACCAGAGCAACATACATTACATACAACATTTAAATAAGATGAAGATCCCAAGTGCCACCTTGACAAGCAACCAGTATGAGAGCTGGTGATTATTGTGATGACAATAATAATAGAGGCACTGCTTTCTTTTTATTCTTTTTTATTTCTCTTCTTACTATTATGAGTTAATGAGTACTACTAAGATGGAATAAAAGATAGATCAAGTTTACAATCAGCGTCATCCACATCTTGATTTGTCTCGATTTAAAGTGTCACTAATAGCATTAACACAGACTCTGTTCCACTCTGTTAAATGTCCCAGTATGTCATGACAGTGTGACAGTCAACCAGCATGCACAATAGAGGACCCAGAAACTGAAGCAGCTAAATGGAATTCAGCCAGATTTCAGCAGACAAGGCAAGAAAGATTTGAATAAAATTGCATTTGCATATCTTAAAAAGCTATAAGCAAAGATGGAGGAAAGATCAATGTCAATAGGTCATGTGGAAAATCACAAGAGTCCAACAGTGTCAAAGAACAGAGAAAAGATGAAGCAGGTTTTTCGGCATATCCAAAGCGGAGGATGTGCCGCACTTTGGCCTGTAGATGGCAGCAGAAGACAAACAGTGCAAACAGTGGCTACCTCACTTACCCTGACAGGCTGATAGTGTGTGTGTGTGTGTGTGTGTGTGTGTGTGTGTGTGTGTGTGTGTGTGTGTGTGTGNTGTGTGTGTGTGTGTGTGTGTGTGTGTGTGTGTGTGTGTGTGTGTGTTGGGATCAAGTCCCCTCTCTGCATTAATTGTGCCACAATGTCACACTTTGGTCACCGAAAACTCAACATATTAACCGAAGATCACATTTGAAAAGGCTCCTAAATGAACACTGTAATGTTTTGATAGCCCAGATAAAAGGGTCATTAGCTCTGTTTAATAGGGATGCATCAGTGATTTCCCATATACCTCATCATGAACATCAACAACACACACACACACACACATAGGACCTATATAAGACCCTGATAAAAGTGCTCCAGCAAAGCCAATTTTAAAGTGCGCGTAAAGTGTTTACTTGGAGTAAATGCACCTCATTGGCTGACAATAAAAAGACTTGCTTGTATATCAATTCATCTCTGCCTCGCTTTGTGTTTCAAATTGATTCCATCTAATTCTATTACAAGCTGCTGAACCTGCGCGCGCGATCATCTACATATAAAACTATAATTGACAATCTTCCGGGCTGTCGTCATATTAGGGCGCAGGCTGTAATTAATATGAACTGTTTACGGCGTCGACGGGGCCACGTTGGTTAATGGTGTTGTTTATTGTGTTGCAGGAGCCCCGCGTTTCCGGTGCATCAATCCTGGTGTCAGTGCCCGGGCCCCGGTGTCGCCGAGGAGTGATGGCCGTGCGGTGATTATAACGGAATAAAAGGACGTAATGAAGTGCTTTCCGCCCCGTTATTCTCGCGTGCCCGGCTGCTGTCATCCACCTCCACCAGGCTGCCTTGATGCTGCACCCCTCCCCCTCTCCAGCCCTCCATCCCATCACTGTGTGGCTGCTTGTTTTCTCTCCTTTAATTTTTTTTTCTTCATTAAGTTCATGCAAAGTTGAATCGTTTAAAATGCTAATAAGTTGACAGGGGCCAAAGCTCTCTCTCTCTCTCTCTCTCTCTCTCTCTCTCTCTCTCTCTCTCTCTCTCTGTGTGTGTGTGTGTGTGTGTGTGTGGTATTTACACCAGTTAATATTAACATGTCTTTGTGTATTTGCCATGTTTCTATATTTGATGTGCACGCATAGCAGTGTAGCCTGTGTGCACATGAGAGAGAGAGAGAGAGAGAGAGAGAGACTAATGGAACAGGTTGGTGGTGATTAATTGAAGAAATAGAGAGTTGATTGTAGTAATTAAACAAAACAAGGTAAAGCAAACGACTGTGCTGCCATCTGGGCCCGCAGGCTGAGAGCACATGCATTTACCCACTGCCAAGCACACCATTTATTTACCCATATAAAGATGCAAGGGGACCGTCTGGGGCTCACTGTGCTGTGTTTGTGTATGTGTGTGTGAGTGCGTGTGTGAGAGAGAGCATTTTTGTCAGCGAGAAAGAGAATTTTATTCATCATATGGAAATGTGTGTGCGTGCACGTGTAAACTAATGTTTTGTTTTCCAGGAGAGAATGACTACTTTGGTGTCACAAATGGCAACACTGTGAATATGTGTGTGTTGCATGTTCACATCATATTTGCATCTGTGATGGTTGAGACATTCATCCGGTGTCACTGTGCTGATCATCTTTGCTGCTTTGGTGGATAAACACCACAATCAAGCGATGCTGCGATGGAGAGTAAATGTGCAGGGATGCATGACAGAGACATGGATGGCACCAGTTTAATTAACACACACACACATACACACACATCTGAGTACACTTACACACATGCACGTAGCCTCATAAAGTCAAATGCAAATGCTTTTACGCAGACACACAACGCCATGCAGGCATCTACCCACACACACACTCCCAGGCTGTGTGTTATTTTTGAAGTCAGTCAACCATCAGCTAAATCTGGTCTCTTCATTTTGCCGGGCGCTTCAGAGGGAAAGCTGTGAGAGGTGGTGTGCGCATATGAAATTGCTTACATTATATGCTGCAATGTTTTTCCAATGGGCTGGAACATATTAAGCTGAAAATGAATAGCAGGTCTTCTCGACACCATGTTGAGCGGTGGCTAAGCCTTCACTTCCTCCTCTCCGAGTGCTCCATCATAACGACAGCTGTCACTTTCATAGCGTGTGTATGCGTCTGCTGGTGTGCATATACTGTGTTTGTACCATATGTTGGAATTTATCTGCATGCAGTGTGCATCTATGTGAGTGAGTGAGTGAGAGTGTGTGTGTGTGCATGTGTGTGCACGTGCCTGCTACTGTGTGTCTGTGTGCAGTGGCCCTCCATAGCAGGTCATGTGTTGAGACAAAGGATCACATCTGCCTGACTCCCACTGGAAGGAAGCCATGCACATCTATTTGTTTTAGCGCCGGTAGTACAAAGCAGGAAGATGTTCGAATGATGTGCATGTAGAAGATTATCATAAATATGACATCTTTTATATACCCCAGTAGGTACAAAGTGTATGCATCTAAGCATATGCATGTATTGGGTGTGTGTGTGTGTGTTTGGGTACGTTTGCGATCTCAGTGGCTTCTCATATGCATATTTATGCCTGTGTGTGCATGTATATGGATATGTGTGTGTGTGTGTGTGTGTGTGTGTGTGTGTGTGTGTGTGTGTGTGTGTGTCAGACGGTGGCTCATTGGTATGCTGAGTGTCTCCGGTTCCCCTGTGGTGCTGGGTGGGATAGGAAGCATCTGTCACCTCTGCAGAGATCCAGCATGCTGCCGACTTAACCCTTAAAGCGCTGCATCACCTGAGGGGGAGAGAGAGAGAGAGAGAGAGAGAGAGAGGAGTGAGGGAGAGATTTCTATTGGCAGAGCCACCCAGATGGGCGTGGATCTCATGTCAGGATTTTGCCTTGATTGATAAATTCGAGGGAGGAGCTAATATAGACAGACATAACCTATCCTGGCAAGAGGTGGAGCCTGATTGCCGCAGCAACCCAACACCTTTGCAACCTATTGGAGGACCAAGGAAATTGCTGACATATTGCTCTCTCTCTTCTTCTCTCCCCTACATCCCTTTTTTACTTTCTCAGTCTCTCTCTCTCTCTCTCTCTCTCTCTCTCTCTCTCTCTCTCTCTGTGTGTGTTTTAATCTTTCCTGTAGGTGTGTGTGAGAGGGGTGGTTGACACAAAGTGACAGCCATTACACACAGGTCACTGTTGGGGCCAACAGATAAAGTCATACACGCTTAATTCACTGTACAAGCACATCGTGCAGGGGCGTGATGCATCAACAGGAAGAGTTGGAGAAAAACAGGTGTTTTTAAAAATGAAGAGAGAGAAAGAGAGTGTTGTCTATAGAGGCAACATGTGGACATGTGATACCAGGAAAAACACCAGTGTGATTAATACAATTAAAAATGGCTGCATTCTATTTATCTCCTGGGTTCATGCATGCTACTGTCGTTAATCTTATCATTGGTTATGGCTGTTTTTCCTACTGAAAGCCTGCTCACATCAGAAAGTCACACAGCAAAATTCAGCCTCGTGCCTTCCCAAAGTATTTGATTTTGCTCATCAGTCAAAATAGAGATCCTTTTATTTTCACTCTCACTGTGATGTTTACTCCCCTTTGGTCATTTTTTGTCCGGGCTGTACATCATTTTGTTCAATAAAGGTTTTTATTATAGAGGGAAAAAGCTCTCCTATAGATAATGAGTTTGCTAACTGTTTTGTTTACCCATTTACTAATAAGAACAATGTTCACACATTTTATTTAAAAGATGTATACCATTGACTCCTGTCTCATAAACGTACCTCTTTTTTTGGCACAGTTTATACTCTGAATGTGGAGGGTTAAATAAAAGTAGATGATGCCACGTAGCTAATAAGCTACAATAGCTTCCTCCATTTTAGGCTCTCCATTGTCTCAAATGAAGACAGTCAAGATGGCTTTTTATGGTGTGAATATGTGTACAGATTTAGACAAGAAAACCCACCGATTGTGACGATTCCACTGAAATTAACTACTCCTTTAAGTTTCACCATTTCAAATGCTGGCTTTACCAGGTCTTAAGACTGTCTACCAAATGTCTACCGCAAAAACAGTTTATTGTGAACTATTCTCACTTCAGAGGTGGTGCTGTAAGTTTTCTGACTGTTTGTGCTGCTATACAATTAGACACAATGTCAATATAGACCTACACTGAAATATTTTAAAACACAAAAGAAAGAAACAGGAAACGTGTGTGTCTTCTCTTCCTCGTTCATGTGAGTCTGTGCATGTGTGTGTGTGTGTGTGTGTGTACGTGTGTGAGTATGTCCTCCGGGTGTCATTGAGCTGTGGTATAAATCAGCTGGGTGTGCGAGCGTCGGGCTGCAGTAAATTAGCCAGGTTTTAATTGTGTCTGTAATAGATGACTATAATTAGTCAAGGCTCTTCCTCAGCCTCTACTGCCCTGACATAATCTTCTTCAAACCAAACTACACATCCTTTCGTCTCTCCATCCTTCATCCTTCTGTAGCCTGAGGGGACAGGAGGGATCTTCTCCTCCTCCTCCCAGGATCCCCCTCTCTGACAGCTTCTCAGAAAAACCCACCAGAGAAAGGCCCTGAAGTCTTCTCTCCTTCCTTCTGCACGTCTCATCAGGAAATCCTGTTCCCTTGAAGAAAATGGCATTTTTCAAGGCAAGTTTCAACTTCGATGCAGCAGGATATCTTACATTTTGGCTTCTTGTAGTTGAGATCAGAGCAAGTTTAAAGCTGTGAAATGATCATGAGCACAGTCTACGCCTTGGGGTAGGTACAATACGTGACAGTAGATGTGTTTGCTGAGAGTGGCTGGGAGTCTGGGACAGCACAAATTCCTCTTGATCCTTGTTGAATTGAACGTAATTAAACCAATTATCTGCAGTTAGATCATTCAGTCCCAGGGCTGTACCCACTCTCACACTATAACCTCTGCAATCCAAACTAGGTTTCTACTCTCAGAACACTGGCACTTGACAAAACAGCTGGATAGATACATCAGATTATGTGTCTTTATGTAGTAAAGACATCTGTACTTTAACACAGTATTGAAGTCATCCTTGGACTTTATGGGCAGGGAAGTAACATTTGCAGAGAGCCTTGACTTAATTCGGTTGAAGTAAAGCTGTGATGACTGGCTGAGACAATCCAAAATCAGTTCTTGTGATTAAACACGGTGCTTTTGTGTTTTCATCAGGTGGAAATCCAGCTTCCAAGATCTCCCCGTCTTGTAAGACTGACTTCCTGCTCCTCAGATACTATGAGGGTGACACATGAATGGAAATTACATAACATGCTTTAAGATGTCCGTGATGTTCAAACAAAGTTCATATCTGATTGTCTAGCAATGTAACCGTCTGAAACAAACAGACCAACAGGCATCTTTTTCACAAAAGGACTGGCCAGGTGTGTGGATTAGAGATATGAACTTCCCTTTCAAGCTCTTCAAACAACCACATTAATGAATTTTCATGTGTGCAAGTAGATGCAACACTATGAATTCCTTTGAGGAGAGATTGTCAGAAACTCTGTTATGAAACTGACTTGAGTGATAAATGCGTCTAACCCCTCTATGACGGGAAACTTTCCATCCTGCCTTTCAACTTTGCTTCTTCAGACAACACATTGTACAAAACTATTTCAAGCATGCACCAACTTTAGTAAGCTACCAAAACAACTTCAGTCCTCCTCAGTACAGATTCCACATATCTTTAGAAATCTACTCGACTGATGGACAGAATTGTTCTTGGTTCTTTGATGATTGTGATGGAGAGCTCTGTCTAATACATTGGTCCAAATTCTCCCATAGGTGTTCAGCTGGGTTGGGACCTGGTGACCATGAAGGTCATAGCATTTGATTCATGTCGTTCATACTCATCAAACTACTCTGTGACCCTTCATAGCAGCATGTACACCATGTGTCTTGATTTTAAAAAAGTTTCCCATATGTATATAATTCAGCAGCTTCCTGGTGGCTCCCTGAGCTGTTGTTTGCATCATATGCTGATGATGTTTCAAGCCAGGCTCCAGGTGAAGACCCTTGTGACAAACCATCTCCTCTTCCTGCTGATGACTTTAACTTTCAAACAGCCTAAATGTCAAAAACAGTTTTTTGAAGGTGATCACAGACAAGTCATACAGCTAAGAACAAGTGCACACTTACCTATGAACACACGGGGCTCCTGCAGCAATCACAGCCCCTGCTTGATAATCTGTCATGCACCTAATCACCAATGGGTGTAAGTGACAGAGGGGCGGTACCGATGGGACCTGACATAGCTGACGGCCTGCACCTGATAAGGCAGGACAAAACTGAAAAATGTTGCTGCAGGGGGATCCATGCGCTGATTAGGCTTGCGTTCGATTCCTCCAAGTGCCGATTCATCAGTGTCCACTAGCACCCGTTTACCCGGTTCTCGGGTGTCAGTGTGGTCACATCGCTGGCGGGACCTCGCCAATCTCTGTCGCGCAGAATCAGCGTCTGGGAGGGCAGGAGCTCACCCCTGCCCCATTCAAACACACACACACATACACAGCAGTGCCCTGCCCCTAATCACGGCAACAAACATGATAAAGTGTGTACACTAACCCTGCCTGTGCACATACAGACCGCACACAACTTCAGCTGAAACCCACCACACACACACACGCATAAACACACATTAGTCCATTCTGAGATGTGACCCCCCCTGAAGTGCCTTGGTCACCAATCAGGACCACTTTGTCAAGGCACAGGTAACCGTGACGACTCTAATCCCTCGGCAATCGGCCGGTCATTCATCACCGCCAAGGGAAGGAGAACGAGAGGAGTGGTAGAGAAAGAGGAGGAGGAGAGGGAGGGAGAAAAGGGGAGAGGGGGGAGGTGTGTCACAGACAGGGGCAACGGTGCAGACAAATGGCCCCAAAAATTCAGTATTAATCAGCAACTGATTTGCTGCCCCTTTAAAGCCAATACCACTTAACGACTGGAGTGGGAGAGAGAGGGAGGGGGGGGAGGTACGGAGAGATGGGGGGAAGACGAGTGTGAGAGGAAAGCAGAGTTGAAAAAAGAGAAGAAGAGGAGATGGAAAAAAGACATGAAGGGAAAAGGGTGAGAACGATTGAAAGAAGAGAAAAAGTAGGAGTCTACTGTTGCGTTAGGTGTTTGGTTTGTGACAGTGAAATGCTGCGAAAGGTGCTCCCCTCAGCACACACACACACACACACACGTACACACACACACACACACACACACACACACTACATTACATTGACTTACATTCATTTCCTGAAGACTTACTCTAACCCTAATCATAACTTTAACCTTGCCATAACCTTTGCCTTAACTTGACCTAAGTCTTCACCCTAAAATTTAATGATTAACATTATGAAGACTCGTGTTTTGTCCCCAAAAGTGAGAGCGTATAAACAGATTTTATGCCCCCTCAGCATGAGTAATACACACACACACACACACACACACACACACACACACACACACACACACACACACACACACACAGTGTATGTGTAGCCCCTCTGTTGATTTGTCACTGGAGTTGATCAATAGCTGTGATGGAAACAGAATCAGCTCAGATGGATTAAACGTCCCAGTGGCTCTGACGTTATTTTCCCATTAAGAGAAGGCTAATCATTACACACACACACATGCGCACACCTACACACACACAAACACAGGTGCACACATCCACTCTCTCTCTCTCTCACTCACACACTCACACACACACACACACATAAACAAGCACATACATATGCATACGTTCCTAACACACTGCATGAATGCAGTTTCATATCAATTTAAGCAGAGTTAGCGACATAAACAGGACTTTATACACATGGTGGCATGTCTGAAATCAAAAGCACACACAAGAAACTACACACATTGGATGTGTAAGAAGCTGTGACTAAAGTGCCAACAGTGTGACTGTATTGATCCGAACTTGTTTCCCTCAACAACACACACTTAAACAAAGCCCCACTTATCCGTTCAGTTGACAAGAAAGCAACATTTTACAGGTTTTTCACTGTTTATTGCCTTGCCTCCGTAAATGAAATAAAGCAAACGTGATTTTTTTCTGGACTCCTGCCCAGGCAATGCCATGAAACAATGCTGATGAGAAAATTAGATGTAATTTGTTTGTAGTAGTTTGTTTGTAAACACAGATAAGGTGTAATGTTTACAATTTAAGAGTGACTTCACCAAAATTACCAAAAAAATGCCATGCAGATAGGTTTGGGTTTATGTGACTGGGTTCTGACTTCATAAGACTTCCACCTCATTGCATTGAGATGGAGCCTCCGAAACAGCTTCTTGGCATAGATTCTGCAAGTTTAAAATATTCAGTTAAATGCATTTGTTTTCATGTTTTATTTGTTACACATCTGTATCTAAAAATCTGAAAATACAAAACCAAGTAAGTTTTTGCACGACTAGATACAACTAGAGATAAGTGAGAATAGATGTGTTTTGTAGGATTTTTTGAGGGGCTTTTTTGTGAGCTATTGCTTTACGAGGTATGACTAGTGCTCTATATTTTTTTGTATTGTCAACAAATCCAACATTAAAAAAATAAAAGAAATGAAGTGTGTTTATGAGTTAACAATGCAATTAAGTTTGTCTTTATTCGGTGAAAGAGAGAAACTTCAGGGGGTGTCCTGTTGTATTTTTCTGTTTAATAATGAAAATAGGCAGCAAGAAAATTTCATTTCTTGACATTTTTTGAGTTTATTCTCTTTATTTATTAGACTAAAAGTGTTAGAGAGCTTGTGAAACAGCGAATTCACCGCTCAAATGACATTAACATTACATTTCTAAGCTAACCTGTAGTTGAGCTTCAGGTTCAGTAACAGCTTCAGTATCAAAAGTCAGTTTTTGAATTGTTGGTTTTAGTATTTTTACAGGATTTGTTCAGATTAAGAAAAAGTGGAATGTCACCAGTATTATCCTTCCTCTAACAATAACAATATCACATAAGTGACGCATGAGTTAACCCTACAAACACAAGCAGAAGGTGGATCACATATGAGTAAAGTGTAGACAGTAAATAAGGTAAATACTGTACATGACCAAGGACGCTGAGGTGAGGTGATACATTATACGACGTGTGATGCAGGAAAGAACATGAGGCAGGAGCACAGAGAGGAAGAGAGAGGAGAGTGATAGCTCTGCAGGGAGGAAGCCTGAGACCATCTGCTGTTGACTACCTGCTGTTCCCCCTTTCTCTCTGCTCACCTTCCCTCTCTTCTTTCTCCCCATATCCCCCGCAGTCTATGAAGGTACTCAGTCAGTTAGTGTCAGATAGCCGGCGTACACACACCTGGGACTCCACACACACACAGACACACATACAGTACAAAGTGAGCAGTCAGTTAATTTGTGACTTTATATTTTATATTTATGCTCTCTATTCACTGCTCGATGTTTCGGTTACTCCTTTACCCCTCACGCCTCTTTTTCTCTCTGTGTCTGCCACTATACAAACATGCATACATGACACAAACAAGCATATACGGATACACAACAAACACACAAACCATACACACACAGACTGCAAGAGGGTCTCTCTAATGGATTCTGAAGATTCCAATTTCCCCTCTGCCACCAAAGACAGAAAGCCCTCTGAGCTCAATTACCCCTGTCTCACACACACCAGAGAAGACAGCGCTGCACACACATACACACACACATACAATTGGACGCATCTTCGCTTGTAATCATAGACACAGGCACACACACACGCTCATGCACACCTTAAGCCGCTGTGACATGCCGAGAATCACACAATCAGAGGCACGCAAGCAAACTGAGGGGAGCATTAGTCTAAGGTAGATTTTATGTGATAGGAGATAACAGGGAGAGGGAGGGGAGAAAAATTGAGGGCTTTGGTGGGAGGTGAGGTGTGGGGGAGAGGTCAGGATACACAAAAAGTGAAGATGGTAGGATAGAAGATGGCAAGATGGGAGGATAGGTCGAAGTGGGAGATACAGGGAGAAATATGGGAGCCAGCAGAGCTGCAGAGGCAAAAAGAGATGTGAGGGAGATATAAGAGCAGACTGGAGAGGAGGTGCAGGCCTATGGCTTTTACAGAATCCACTCTTCCAGAAACCTTATTAAATTCTACAATTAGCTGAACGTCTCAGGCTATAAATAGGCTCACTTTTCCCATTCCGTGATGTCAGTCAGCGGGCCAGGCTTCGACTGTGGGGGAAACAAAACAATTTAAATTACAGCGAGGCTCTCTCTTTGTCTGGCCACCCTTTTAACGGGATAATTACTAGTCTATTCATTCTCGCTCGGCCAGGGCGATATATCACCTCACTGCGCAGCGGCCCCGCTTTCTGTGATAAACGTCCTTTAGTGGGGATGTGGAGGGGGGGCGGGGGGACGCTGAGGGTTAACGTGTGCCCGTTGATATCAGCTCACTGTCTGCCGCTGGCTTTCACCAAAAGCCTTGTCTGCTAGATTGAATAGCCTCCTGCCAGAATCTGGAGAGCACCAGGAGTGCTGCACCTTGGTTTCCAGAGTGACACCGACACCCTCCCATGGGGCCCGGCGATGAGGAAATGAGCGAGAGAGGGAATGAAAGGGAAAGAGAGGGAGCGAAAGGCATCTATTATTCAGCACGGCCCCGACCCCTGCATACGCGCGCCATTAAAAATAGGAAATCCATAGCGGAGACAAATGGCTTCTAAATGAAGCACTACAGGAGGAGAGCGGAGATAGGGACCCCTGTCACATGCGCTTTAATTGTCTCCCGGGGCGATAATGGGATTTATCAAATCCATCGTGCCAGTAAGGGCTGTTAGGCCTTCGACGACGAGCATTTGGTGAAACAGCGCAGCACGTGTTTGTTCGTTCAAAGATACGCGCCATGAGACGAGATGGGCAAGCAATTAGAGCGGTCATAAATTGTGCTGAAGTAAAACAACTCCAGCGCAGACTGACTGTTATGGTTAAATGAAAAACTGGTCCATGGGCTGGTCCTTTGTAAAGAAAAACTCAGTTAAAGGATAGAAAGGAGTTGCTCAAACTTTGTAAGGAAGCGAGCTGTGATTAAAACACGTTTGCTCAGTAGGTGCAACTACTTGGTGGGTACTTGACACTCAACTGCTGGTGACGTTCTGAAAAGAACCTGTACCCCATAAACCACATTACCATCTTCACCGGCAGCAAAAATCTTGCCTCGTCATCAGTCAAGCAGGCTTCACCTAAAAACAGTGTTTCTCCCACAGAGGCCAGTGGAGGAGCGACTGACTGCAAAGATGAAGCAAAGATACTTCAGTGACCCGGAAACAGTTTAGTAATACCCACAAATGCACACAGTAAGATCCCAGCATGATTTTCAGTTAATAGATTTTAAGATAGAATAGAAAAAAACTGTTTCAAATTTACAATTCACTCCTGTTTGAGTAATGCTCACTAAAAACTACAGTGGTAGGAACTACTTAGGATATTACGCAGCTCTTTCAAAATAAGAGACTTAAAGTTGTGGCACAGCTTTTAAACTTTTGTAACTGAAGTATTGAAATACATTGTTGCATGGTGTTTGTTGACAATATCAAAAATATAGAACTGGTCAGTCTTATTCCTTTAAAAAAAACAGGCTTTCATTCCAAAAAACAGTTTTAATTTTTCACAAATAATACTTTCCTACTTTCCCAGAGTATTTTCTAAGCAAAGCCATTAGAGTGAACTCTAACATACCAACATGCTTTATTTTCATGCAAGAGAGCATTTTGCCTGTTTATGTCCATTCAGTCGTTTCAGACCATAACTCCATGCGCTAATCTAAACAAAAGTTGTTTTTCGGCAAACAAATTCCTGCTGCCACGCTTGTCTCCAATTTCCATTTACATTAAACAAAGTGACATCTGCTCCGCCGCTGCATTTTGGGATAAACACCATCTACCCGAGATTCTAATTTGGTGTCATGCTGTTTCTATTTTAGCTCCAGAGACACACGCAGACATACATCCATATTTGTTTTCTCAAAACACACAGAGGCATGCAGCATACGTGGGCCTGTTGTTGAGACATTATAAATGACCCTATTAAAATTAATGACAAAAGTAATTAGAACTTAATTAGAAAATGAGCACTTTTTATGATCGTTACAATTAACCCCAACTGATGTTACAACTGACCCTAGTTGTGGAGTAGATTATACCAATGTGCCTCTCTGCTGTTGATACCAATGCGTTTCTCTTTTGAGATAACACATCAGGATGCTTTGAATCAGACAGATATGAGCGCTCAATATCAAATTTGAAGTCTCTGGGCGAAATAACCACAGATTAATGGGGTAATAAACCAAAGGCGTTTCAGCCATCCCTGCTCTCATTTAGAGTCGAATTTGGGAGGCAATTCCTTCTCTAAAACACTTCAGTGACAGTTATGGTCGCGAGTGGAGACAGAAGGAGAGTTGGGGGAAAAAATATATCGACAGAAACCAAAAAAGTGTTTTATCTAAGTGGAAATTTTATATGAGAGCAGAAAAAAGCCTGTTTAGCTTTGTATCCCAGGGAGAGTGTATATGTGTGTGTGTGTGTGTGTGTGTGTGTGCTGTCTTTTGTGATGGATGAATGACAGTCGGCATGGCAGCTCATCTCCTCTCAGGCGGCTGGGTGACAGAGAGAGATGTTACAGCGCAGAGACAGCACAACCGCCACACTGGCAGGCAGGTGTCAGACACACACACACACACACTCACACACACACCAACCAATACACACGTATCCAAAGCATGCACCTGCATACAACATCAAGATCCTCTTCTTTCCTCCCTGGCTTTCGTCTGCCTCCCATTTCGCAACCCCGCCACCTCTGTCCACCACCCCTGTCTACCCGTCTCCTGCCCCCCCCTCCATCCTCTCCATGTTCCCTGTAAGTGAGCTGTCTCTTTGTGGGCGGCAGCCTCCTTCTTGTCTTCTTCGTAGCCTCAGACCTGAGCCTGTCAAACCCTCACTCCCCCGCCCCCCCCTCTCCCAATACCTTCCATCCCAATCAATGGGAGCGCCATGAAGATTTCACACACCTCAGGCAGGCAAGCGGAAGGAGGAGAAGGATGAGGAGGAGGAGGAGGTCCTGGTCGCCTGGGGGGGGGATAGAGGAATTGGGGGAGGGGGTTGAGGGTTGGGGAAGGAGGGTGATTTAGGCTGTCAGGGCGCCAGTTTGGTGGAGAGATGGGGCTTCTCTTCCTGAGTCAGACAGGGCCAATAACTCATTAGAGAGAGAGAGATGTAGAGGTGAAGATGTGGCAGAGAGGGAGATGAGAGGAGAGCTCCTTGCCACAAAAGCAAGGAGAGTTTTTTTGTTTCCTTTCTCTCCTTTTGCCTCTCTCAACCCCTTCCTTCTGTCTCTCCTCTTTTTCTTCTGACCCCATCCTCCTCGTCTCTCCTTTTTTATTACCCCCACCCCCCCTCACCCCACGCACACACACCCCTTCCCCTCTTTCCCTCGGCAACTCCCGCTAACCCCTCTCCTCCTCCTTCTCCTCTCCTCCCTCCTTCCATCTGTCTTTCTTGCTGCAGTGCCCATGCTGCCAGGCAGTATAAATCACATCTCTGGGCTTGGCTGCAATGGGCCTGAAAATAAAAAGGCATAAAAGTGTCGGGATGAGCTACGGGCTGGGGGGGAGAATTCCTTTATGATGGGTCTAAATCCTCCACCCGCCTCGCGTCCTCCCTGGCGCACACACGCACGCACGCATACACACACACACACACACACACACACACACACACACACATACAGATTGCTTGTAGATGCATGCACATGCACAACATACGCCTCTGAAATGATCCCCCCCCAAACAGCAGCACTTTGGGTCTCTCTCTCTCTCTCTCTCTCTCTCTCTCTCTCTCTCTCTCTCTCTGTCGTAGACACCTGTGCAACCCTCCCAGCACACACACACACACACACACACACACACACACACACACACACACACACACACTCTGCCACACATCATATTAAGTCCTTTGTTGGCTGTGATCAGAATTGAGATGTCTTTTCTCTGTTTCTTTAAAGGGACAGTTCCACTAATACTCCAGTCTATGTTGACATAACTCTGTCACTGTCGTCTGCTCTTGCTCACATTTCTATAAGTGTTTGTAGTGAAACTCACGACTCCTTTTTCTTCCTGAAAGAGTAGGAACAGATAAAGAATGGTAGGAATGTCAACTACAAATTGGTAGCAGTTCATTACAATCAAGTCAAATGTGTATGGGTGGGTTGTGATACTTAGAGCCCTTGAAGTGTTTCGGTACTTGTTATCAGTGATGTAACTGCTAAAGAAATGAGGATCTGCATTTTGTTCAACAATGAAATGTGTCATTTGAAATAAAAATGTACACTGGGGCCTTGCAAAATGATGCAGAGAATAGAAGCTGATAAAAGGATAATGTTTTTTAAAACAGGGACTTTCACATTTTGGGGGCATCATTGATGAATTTTGCTCACAAAAAAATTGATATACAAGGAGCTCTTCCATGGTTTACTCTAATATTAATGAGGGGTAAATGCAGTGGGCGTGAGAGTAGATGTGCACCGAGTACCTGAGGTCGTCCTTCTTTACTGTCTAAGATGGATTTTACAAAGGTTTTCACCCTGGATTATAGCACAAAGGAAAGTCACTTCACTGTGTATAATGGTAATTGCGGACAATTTATGATCTCTATGGTCTCCATTTATGTATCGTTCTGAGTAAATAAACCAATAAAAAATGATTGAGGTGGCCTATAACATATTGAAATGAACCTGCTGGCAAAGATGCATTGTAAAGGTTGTCTAAATGATTATGGGAATGAAGATGGAGGTGAGTGAAAGCACGGTGAATGGGCAATTCCATCACCTGCTAAAATCAACCTATAGCTCAGAGTTCTCCTTTAATCTACGTCCCGATGTGCACTTTGTCAATTCTATTAGATCCCGCTGCGTGTGGTATGAACACACCCACGCACACACACATACACACGCGTAGAGTGATGATGATAATGGTGAGCACCTCCCTAGGTGAAGCCTATTCAGTCACAGTGGGAGCCATCTCAGACCTAATTATGCTTGGTTTGGCGTTTTAACTGTATTGATCAAAAACGCTGAAACAAACGAGAAATGCTTATCAAGCTGGAAAAGAAGAGCCCTCAGGAGTTGGTGTGCGTGTGTGTGCATGCGCGTGTGTGCTCCACAGGAGTGAGTGAGAGTGATGGCTTAGGTCTAAGAGGTGGTGAGATATTGGTGGTTGTAAAAAAATGCAATTCTGAGCTTATGAGTTATTAATTACAGCCTCCCCTCCTTTACCCCCCCCCCCCCCCTTTTTTTTTTTTTTACCAGCCATTAGAAATACTGCCACACACACAACCACATATTTCTGCACATATATGCTCACATATGCAGGCCTCGGGACATGCACAAATACACGCACACACACGCAGTATTGTGCACACACCCGCACACACAAATTAGTTCGTCCATACCAGCGCTAAGTGTACAATACCCTGCTCTGATGAGCAAGCTCCCGTCGACCTTGGAACTCTCTGGAAAGACAATGCAAGGGGAGCCATGCTGCGAACGGGAGGAGGTGGGGGTGGTGGGAGCAGATAAGGTGGAGGGAGGGAGACAATAGATGAGAGAAGGAGGGAGGTAAGGAGAGACAGAGAGAGAGAGGGGCAGAGCGAGAGAGAGAGAGCGTAAGTGGTGCTGCTCAGTATAGGGCAGGAGGGCAGTGCTCCCTCCCTCCTCTCCATCTCAGCTCATCTTGAATGCAAATGTGGTTTCTATACGGTTCCTTTGTGCCGCTTCTAACTGCTCCAGAGAGAAGCAATTACAACTGCTCCATTCACTCAGAGAGAGAAAGACACGCATGGATAGAGAAGGGTAATTAATAAAGAGATAGGAGGGATGAAGGAGGAAAGAGAGGAGGTGAACACGTACCTGTGGAGGAGCTTCAAGTAGGATTGGATTATTGATTGTAAAGGCAGCTTTACTATTGACACACACACAGATGCTGAAGCTGACCTGACTCATAATTTTTGACCAACTACTCCATGGAAGGTCAAAGGTGAGAGGTCGTTGGCATTACATCAGAAGTGTTATGTGGAGTGGGTGTAATGCAGTATTACACTGTTGCCCTCTGTAAATATATCTATCTTAAAGTCGTTATTTCCCCAATCACTGCTTTAATACACTGAATCAGAGGAACTCCATCTAGATATGACATCACCCTCCATCCCTCCACGTCTTTCCGTGGACGGATTGTTGCAGTGCGAGTGCTGTATCCGATTGCAGTCACAGTGGCCGAGCGCCGCTACAAGGTATGGTGGGAGTTTTTATGGCAGTCATTTGGGCCGCTAATATGTCATCTCCATTAGCCGACTTTTTAACACTCGCAGATAGATGGCCCTGTGACATTTATCTGTGCACGGGTCGTATTTTAGCTGTTAAATGGTTGCCGATGTGCGGAGTGCGTGCAAATTGAGCGTGTGTGTTTTAGGCGTGCGATGGCGGGGTCGGGGAGGGAGAGGGAGATGCATTGACTTTTAATGATGCTCTATGCAATAGCACTCTAGAGGTAATAATCGCAAATACAATGCAAGCCGTCACCTTTGACCCTCACCCTCTCGCCCGGTGCAAAAGAGAAAGTAGAGAGGCAGGCGAGTCGGCTGCGAGGTTGAGACCTCCAGGCCTCCTTCCTCAACAGTTAGACAGCTGAGGTACTGTGAGCCGGGGTCTGCAGCGTCAGCAAGAAGGGGAGAAAAAAAACAAAAAAAACACCCAACTACAACAGAGAACAGTTAATTAACTTAGCAACCTATAGAGAGGTGATGCGAGAAAGAGAGGAAAATAAAGAGACAGCAAGGAAGAGGAGTGATGGAAAGAAAGTACAGGTGCAGAAATAAGCGCAGGGGCAGGGTGAGAGTTACGCAGGCTAATTGCTCATATGGATTTTGCCATTGTTGGCTTTTGTGGGGTCAAAGAGGTGAAGCCATTCCCTGTGGTGGCTTCAGGTGAAAGTATAAATGAGCTAATAATTTAGACTCATAAACTAATACTAATATTGACGGCCACCACGTATATTGAAAAGCATTAGGAAGATTCCTACCATAAAACAGCTGTAAATATGATATACCATCTTGTCATTTAACTCATCACATGCAGCGGAATCTTTTTCCTCCCCCCCGGCGCATAAAAACACCATCCACAAAACTGCTCTGTGTCATTTTATGTGTCGCCTTACAGTCGCTCAGTCACCTGTCCAGAGGCACTGAAGTTGACTAATGTGACAGAAAATTAACAATTAAAAAATTCACACGGGCCCAGAGCCACTGCAACGTGGTCCGTTCACAACTCAGTGGACACCCTAATTGCTTTGAAATACAATTGGGTTTGGGCTTTGTTTGGTGTTTTGGAGGTATGAAGCGCATCAATGCACACTGGAAATTGAGTTATAAATTACCGAGCTGAAATAGACATGTACCGTGAATACTCAATATCCAAATGCTAGATGTTCCCCCCTAGAAAAAGGCAGATGCGTGCATGTACACACACACACACACACAAAAACACAAGATGTCACTGCTTGCGGTTGCATTTCATTTTGAGAGAAAATTGACTAGCTCTGAACCAAACAGTGCATGTGTGTGTGTGTCATGCTGTATGCCTGTCATAGGGTACGCTGATAAGGTCAACCTTAACAGCAAACACAACCACAAACCAGTGGGACTTAGAAAATGACAGTGGATAAAGAAAAGAGAAAATGTTCATCCATCCACAGCTTTCCCACCACCGTACACACACTGCATGTGTGTGTTTTCGCACAAGCTGCTGTGTGTATGTATGTGTCAGGGTCTGTGTTTGCCGTATGAATACAGCTCAGTGGCTGGTGTGTGAAGTCAATGACAGCTTCATTATGGCTTGTGCGCACAGGGAGACAGCACCATCCAGGGGAAGGAGAGAAGAGGACAGAGACACGGGACAGGTCAGGTTTACTGTTGGGCCGGCACCCGTCAATTCAGCAGTCCCGTGGAGGGAGGGCTGGGGTGGAGGGGGGGGACAGCTGCTGTCTCCTTTAATGAGCCTTCGCTTCTTTCATCAGCTTTCAATTTACAGGGCTGTCCAGCACTCCTGCATTGGCTCCCACCCGTCCACACACATCCCTGTTACACACAGTTTGACGCTGTCTTGTTTCTTGCAGGTGATTCCCAAGAGCAGTCTGTAATAGTTAAATTAATTTGCCACCTTCCTTTAATTAGAACGTCTCACCTGGGAAGACAGTGACAGTGGGATGAAATGTGACCAGCACTGCTCTTCTTGTCCCCATCACAACAAGAAAGATGCTTAAACCCTAAGTAGATATGGTGCATTAACATTACATTAACTTGCCTACAGAAGCAAGCGAGGGTCCAGCTTGTAGAGAGCAGTGAGGGACACTACAAAAGTAATGCATCACATACATTCCTAAAACCAACGCAGCTTAACACATACTCTTGTCTTGTACAATGTCATAAGGATTAAAAAAAAAAAAGAACCGTAATACCACATGAATGATGAGTACAATCAACTACAGTATAAAGGAAGTCTGAATCAACTTTGTCAGACTTGCATCCCATTACTGCATTTACTCAGATGGAGGTCCTATGATGTCTACACTCCCTCTACTGGGCTGTTACAACAGTGCACTACAGTATGTCAAAATGCAGCTCAGTTCAATGCTGGTCAAATTCAGGATTATATGAATTAGTCAATAAACATTGAAGAGGCAAGTCTAGTTTTTTTTTCTTCATAAAAAGACAATTTATTTATCTATTAGGAAGTCATAAAATTATTCAAATATTTTTCTAAAAAAAAAATCTGTCTACAATTCAAAACACATCCCTTGCCAACCTGAGTACAGCTTCAGTGCAGATAAAAATATATACATACAAAATATTTAAGAGTTCAACATAAACGTAGGTGCACAATACATTTTAGTATTTTTTTCAAGTACACACCAAATTAAATGACCAAAGTGTTGCTTTAAGAGAAACCTAAAGCAAACTATTAAAACAACAAATGTTAAAGGGGACTAATGCAGTTCGCAACAGTAAAACTAAGTTTTTGCCCTTTGGAAGTTAATTAAGAAAAGCAACACTTCCATGGAGCATCACAAACAGGTTGACAGACTGATGACCAAACACATGAGAGGGGAGACAAGTACATCTGCTGCGCGTCAGGGTGCAGTGAGTTGGGCTTAGGATTCTGAAAGACAGCTGAACAGCTCTGGGTCTCTGAGAGAGGACTCGAAGAAGGGGAGGGGGCTTTCTCGCGATGGAGTGTCCACGCTTAGTCCCAAGCCCGTTGATGAAGCGTTGCTGTGGGTGGAGAAGGGAAGGGGGGCGGTCAAAGTCAGGATAAGTCAAAGCAACTCTTTAAAATGCAAAATCCAAACTTGTACCTTTCACAGTCAGAGTCGAAGGAGCCTTTGTTCTCTAATCTACCCATGTAACCGCTGCTGGACCGCTGTATGGCTTCAGCCACTGTGTACCTGGTCTTACCCAGAGAGCACCTTTCGATTCTTGTGATGCTGAGGTCTGACTGGAGGAATAGGTGGAGTCGACTGTCCGATAACAACAAAGGTGTACGAAGAACACTGGAGAAGACGGGAGACACAATGTCAACCAGTGAACTTAGAGTTAACATAGTGTGGGGCAGGGTCACCTTCAAGTCTAACAGTGCTTTCAGTAGATTAATTCTTAACAGCCTTTGGGGGGTGTTAAAAGAGGGAGGTGGGTGGTAATGCTATAATTTGATTGCTGCCATTGCTTTAACTGCAGAGCGACTCACATTTCTAAAAACTCCTGCATGCCTTTCATCCTTTGTAAGACCTGCTCTGTGTTCCTCAGGCTGAAGAAGGGGTTCCTGGGCGGCAACTTGGGTAATTCTCTGAACAGGGAACAGCAAAGGAAATGCACTCAAATTTATTGCATGCTTAATTATAGTCAGAAACAGTGGAAATGTGATTAAAAAGTAAGCCACAAAATGTCAATTAATGCAATGAATCTGAGGTATGAACATACATGATGAGAGCGTTCTGCTCCAGAGAATGACGCAGCCAAACAAACTCACTGTAACGCCTCCTCACACAGGAAGTCTTCTTACGAAAGCACATGCTATTGGTCTGCAAAGAGAGGCATTAGTTTAATAGATTTGTCACATCAACTTCAAGACAAAAATAAGCCAAAAAGAAAATCTAGAGCCCTCCCTCCCAGAGTGGCACTTACATGTAAACAGATCTCGTAGTCAATGTGTGTGTGCCAGAGGTCATCTTTAACAAGCCTTGGATCCCGAACACAAATGCTGATAAATTCCTACAAAATTTAAAACCAGGGTTCGATTGCTTGAAAGGGGACTGTAAGATTTAAGCATATGTATTTCAAATGAAAACAACAAGAAGGTAAAACATTTTCCACTGGACCTCAATTTTGGAACATTAAGAAAAGGTCAAACCATTTTCAACTGTATAAACACAAGACAAACAAGTGTGAAGAAACGTTCTTGATCACTTACAGTTTTTGAGATATTGTCTAACATACTGTCCATAGTGGGTACAAATACCTGGCGGAGAGAAAAGAAGAGTCTGTTGCATTGGAAGTGAGCTGTTGCAACTTGTAAATAGAATTGATGTCAACTACAGAATAAATGAGCATTAAAATATATATATCAGCTCAACCATACTGTTACATTTTCAGACAGCAGAGACACAGTAAATGAACAAATACAGTGTTATCCAGTGCTGCAACCAAAGTCCATTGTTTTCAATGCTAGATCTGTTATGTAAAGCACAGGCCTGGCTGGTGATTAATACTGTAAGGACTTGTGCACTTGGAGCTCATGTAGAATAAAAGGGAACAAGGGATGTGGATTTAGCTTGAAATCTTAACTCCAATAACCTGAACATGGACTCACACACATGCACCAAAACACAGTTGGAAACTTGAAGAGCCTTTTCTGGCAGAAATACAGGCCAGGCAGCTCTTTACTCATGTACTTTTCAAGCAAAGCCAAATTGAAACACCATTTCCTTTTTGTTCAAACATGACATGTGTGCCCTACATAACAGGCATATCTAAAGACTTGAGCAATGTGCTGGATCATCTGCCCCTTGTCCAAGCTGAACTAATCAATAAGCGCAGGCAACATTTGATAACAAAATCCTGTGCTTACCTCGAAGAGCAGCTCTGAAGCAAACACCACTGTTTTTCTGCAAAACATCACATGAATTCATACACCATTATAAATTGATCCAAGGGGATATAAACAGTAAGTTACTGTTCATTGTAGAAGTGCTGTACAACAATTCACCAGATCATAAGCTTAAAAGAAAAAAATAAGTTCTTGTTGTTGAAGGATAGACATTACACACAATCTCCTATGGTCAAATGGGTTCAACACAATGCTGCAAGTGAAATCCCAATGAATGTAGGAACTTCCATTTTTCCAAGCCACTATGCATTATGTGATAAAAATCACATTGCTTTGGGCTAAAATTATGCATCATTTGTGCACTAAATCACAATTTTATAGCTAAAACAAAATGTAACGGCAAGTCTCAAACAAGGCATGTGCTATCAGCCAACTTAAAAAAAAATTAAAGTGCTCACATTTAAAGATACTTCCAACTTTAAAAATATTGCAACTAAAGAGTCAATGACAGTCATTTCATGTGAAATTGATAAAAAGTTAGGTTAATTGTTAATCTAATTGTTAAAAACACTGTGGCAGACACTGACAAAACATAAAGATAATGAAGTTTCTGCACTGAACATTTATAACAAAACATCCTGATGTCATTTGGGTTTTAATTCCAATGCAATCCTACCTTTCCCTTCTTCACTTGCCGAGCAGTAATCTGGTGTTTGTGAACAACTGGAGCAGCTCGGTGGCGTGCTTTGAGTCTCAGCTCTGCCTGGACTGAAATACTGTTAATACTAACTACTCAGTGTGACCTCAGTCTCTGTGCCTGTTCATGTATTTTCTGCCAAATCATACTAAAATATACACAAAATAAAAAGCCCTAAAAAAATTAATTTAAGCTGTTTAACTAAACCACATGGAGAGACAATGAGATGTGTCTAGGCCTTAGCTGTGTCCCCTGCCTGTCCCTAATTCACTGGGTGGGATCAGTTTAAATGGTCTCACCTGGTGGGAGGAGGAGAGCTGATGGTGATGTAGTGGAAAGTAACAGGATGGGTGAACAATCACCGATTAATCCACCATCAATGCTGCTGATCATTATCAAAAATGCTTAAATTATTAAAGTTTCTTTTTTTTAGAAAGTCAATTTAGATGCTATAGTCAAACCTAATTACAAAAATGTTTAAAGTGAAGCATGAATTCAGTCTATTTCTTTGTCTAAATTGAGGTAATTTAGAACTTTCGTTCACTTGCTTGCCTGCTTTACCTGCACTCTCCCAATATAAAACTACAATCCAAATTAAAGCAGAGAAGTGAATAAAAAATAACAAATGGTGTACTTTATTTATTAATAAAAAAAAAACATACTTATAATCAATATCCAAGCTAAACCTTTCACAGGGCTGTCGTCTTTGAGGACTCTGAGTTGCTCATGTCCTTTTTTTAATTCAGGAATTGTAGTAATATATAATCACACAGTTTAAAACTCTGCTGGCTCAACATCATTTGTCTGATTTTGGTGTCCTATTTAGACTCAGTAGTCTAAAATTTTAAGCACCGTTGGGTCAGCTGAACTCTGTGATGGGCAGTGTCTTTCAAAATAAATGTTTGGGAATATTATTTACTGTTGAACAATTGAACAGAATAAAAAAATGTGGGAAAGTTTGAAGGGCATTTTTCTTACTAATAAAATCTGGTCACATTTAACCCTGTCTTCAATCTATCCCATCTTCAGTTCAACTGTCTCACTGAGAGACAGCAACAATGATATTCACATCCAACCATAAGAGCAGACAAGAAAGTTCATACAAGTAGAAGTCACAGTAACAGCAACGCATTGCTTCCTATGACCAGTAAGAATGCAATAAATAATAAAAGACAGCAGTTGGTTACATTTTGCAGTCCGTCACTGAGGCGGTTTTTTGACAATGGACATGCAAAGTATAAGCATTTCCCATAGATGAAAAGAGGTCAATTGCAACACAGCACGGCACAGGAACAACAGGCCTAAAGCCTATTACTGCTGCATTATGGTTCATGTAAACCAACACCCAGGACTTTCACTGTTTCACTCTCAGCGCAGCATTCTCTCAAGTTACCAAGCATCAGATATAACACCTACATTGGTCAGCGTCTGCTATCAGTCACTTTTACTTTAACAGCCTGATACCAGCAATGTTACTCCCCTGATACAGAATAATCCCTGTAATTCCAGGCCAGAGCTGCTGTAGTATCACGATGGTAGAATAATATCATCACTTGTGTGCCTGCATTTCCGGTTTAAGAAAAAAAAAATCAAAGAGCTCTTACCAAAGTCCTGAGAAGTCTATTCCAAAATGTTTTCCAGCCCAGGAGTGGAGGTAAACACAACTAGTGAGACGTGACTTTAAATAAATACTCTTCTACCTCAAGTAAAAGTATTAAAGGGAGGCTGTGGCCTGCTCATTTGCATATAAAGGTCTCTTTATCTTTGCTCACGTCAGCAGTCTTTGCGGCGGCTGCTGCTCACTTTCAAACTGTTATGATTAGCTACAGGAGAATAGATTTCTTTTGGCTTGAGGTCTCTAGATAATCAAACTGTTTGGTTATGGGTAATGACTGCTATTCAAAAGCGCTGAAGAAATAAAGCTGACACAGGAAACTGCACCATGATCTGGACGAGAGACAAGCGGCATGTGCCAGACATGCAGATAACGTCCCTGTAAAACAGTAAGGGATGTCAACTCAAGCCCTTGTCTTCACTCATATTGATATTTAAAAAGAAGATGTTTATTATTTAATGTCCCATATCTACCTTCAGCTTTTTCAGCATTGTGGTCGTTATATAACACACAGCAGTATAACAAGTACCGTTATATTTTCAAAAAATCAAAAAGTGCTTGATCATGTGTTGACTCTTGTTTTCACTGTAGGGTATCACAGTGGCCGTGTTGTCAACTCCTGGTGAGACAGTCTGAAGAGATTAGCATACAAGTGATGACTATGCTGCACTGATAAGAGGTTTGATTCAATCAAGATATTACAAATGCAGGACATCCCACAAAATGTTGGAAAAAATGCTGAGACATATTAGGAAAAAAAAAGTCTGTTTGCCTCTGTGTTTGCAGGTGTGCTTTTATGTGGACTAAGAATTGTTTGTAGGAAGAATTGAATAGCTTTCAATAGCTTTTTCTTTATCAGAATTTTTGAAAAGTGCTTTGTTTAAAATTTGGTACAATTAAGAAAGAATATGATTCAAGTTATCATTTTGGACTTGTGACTTTGGCTGTTCATGGGTGGGTCGCCAGGGATTTTTCAAAACCGAAAACTCTTGTGTGTTGCCTTAGAAACTTCATCAACACTAATGCACAAAAGTCCAAAGTCCATCTCCCATGCCCTAATGCCAGTCATGAGATCGTTTTTCTCGCTGCTGCAGAGGCAGCTATGCCATCTGGCGACATGGCCTTAGAGAGAGACATCACTGCTCAGCTGTTTCTCAGTGGTACTACTGATAAGAACTGAGCATTAAAGATATTAGAGAGTGCCACTCCAGTTTGGCAGAAATGTAAATGATTTACTAAGGTAAAAGTAGCAGTGTGATAATGGACAGTTATTCTGTCATAAAATAAAAGTCTGGCATTTGAAATCGTACAGGTCCAAAGTAAAAGTAAAGAGTGACTTAGTCTGATTATACTATTAGGTAATGCTGAGTAATTTAAGGCTTCTCATTTTCTTTATGCACACATGAACTGGCAATAAAAGTCTACATGTAGTGGGATTAAAGTATAAAGTCCTGAACATATGCAAGCTGGCAACAGATTCAGGTGAGCTAACAAAGTGTTCTCTTGTGTGCTGATGCTGTTTATCTATAGTATTCATACTGTGTCTGGGTCACTGAGTTCCCAGTCCTGATAAATGAAGCAGTGTTCTATAAGATCTTAGACCCCCCTGACTTGTCATATGCAAGAAATGACAACAAAAATGAAAACATACTCTGTGTTACAGGTCAAACATAAAGTCATCCTCTCAGGGGCCAAATGAAAAATGCTGTCATGACTGGTCAAAAAATGGAGAATTCTGTCATCACATTAAGCTTCACTGTGCTTGCTGATTTGAAGTTGAATGTGGACATGCATATGGGCCATCATAGAGTGCAAGAATTAACCAAAATTGCAAAAATGAGAAAATAAACATTTAACTTTGAAAACATTGTCCAGGAAACATATGATAGGACATTTATCTGGACATCCAAATCATAAACCAGGTTCCAGGTTTCAAACACTACTATCAAAGTGCTCTAATTTGCTTTGAACAATTTATCTGCAACAAAAATAAATCTAGTTGTAAAAATCCAGATGAATATTTACACTTAAGTCTGTATTTTACTTATTCCATAAAAACTAAACGGCGGAAGTTGGTCACATAAAACCTTTATTAGAACTTCAAATAATATTTACAGGCTAAGTATACAAAAGCACTTTTAGAACAAAACATCAGCACTATAGTGGAAAAAAAGGCCAAAGTCAGCAACAAAAGAATGAGATTGTGACAAAGGAGGTGGTCAACAGCTTAACTAACCAAAGTAGCCATTCAGAATTAACAAAATATGACAAGGTGTGAACAGGAGTGGGGTTATGTTCTGTCAAAGAGTATGGTTTCTAAACTGCCATCACATAAACATATGATAACGGAAGACTTCATTATACATCACAACACCATCCTCACCTGCTCTCTTACAATCAGTTCACATACTATGTACAACAACATGACTCTCCTTGACTTCCACATGACGCCAGGGTAAAAACATCCTCAAAAATAACTAAGATAGCTAAAACTAGAAGGCAAGCCAAAGGAGAAAATTCAGTCCTGAGGAATATGGCATAGGTGGTGCAAGGGACTGCAGGGACCAGAGGGAAGAACTACTGAGCTTCATCCTCTGGACAGGAATGCCATGTCAGTCTCTCCTCATAGAAGGAAATGACCACCTGAGGGCAGCGAGTGTTGGCTTCACGGGCAGGGACCAAATCTGCTTCATCTGAGTCTTTCCTAAAAAAAAAAAGAAAAAAAAAGGAAAAAGTGGGAAAAAACATTACAGCAACCGTGGACCCTTGACTACTACAAATCCATTGTTTTTGCTTCAGATTAGAAGAAACTTTATCTGGAGGGAAATTCTGTTACAACAGTACCTGGCTGAATTTTACTTAACTCTGAGGGATACAACAAAGCCAGAGTATAATCACAAGGAATAATGGACAAACTGAAGGGAATAATCAATGTTCAAGACCACGGGGGGGAAGGGGGAAAAAAAAAAATCAAGACAGATGATAGTTTGATCCGCCTGCACATGAAGTGGATTATTGTCTTCTGTCCTCACCATTTCATCAAGAACATTAACTCTCCACTACTGTCTGTCGCACCAATGATCCGTTCTGGGTCGAGGTTCCTAGCAAAGCCACGTGGTTTCTCAGCCTATGAATAGTAACAACAGAACATGTGAGCTTATGCAGCAAACTGGAAGAGTGACATTCATGTATTTTTTCACAGACAATAAAGAGAGTCTGAGAGCCCGATGGCCCAACACTCCTCACTCCAGGATAAGTTCAGTAGCTGCAGCATTTCAAATGCTGGTCTTAATTGTTTAAAACTTAATACATCTTCTGTAATAATAATGCTTTAAAAATGTTTGGGAAGCCTAAAAATCAAGGTAATGTTTACATGAGACACATGAAACACTTTTTTATGTGGAATTATCCTCTGATGTAGGATTCAGGTTGCTAAATTCTATTGGTGTAATCTCTCAACTAGAATGCTGGTTGGAGAAGCACGTAAACCAAATAATGAACTCACCACTTCTTTCTTCTTGGCTTCTGTCTCTGGCTCATCTGTTGATGCCTTCCTCTTAACAGGAGCCGGCTTCTCCTTAACATTCTTCTGTGCTTCCAAAAACCCTGAAATCAGCTCTGGACAATCCAGGTTTTCCTCTGGCTCCCAGGTATTGTCAGCACTAGATGAGCAGAATAGGGTCAGCTTTTGCATCTCAGAACATCCCTTCACACCAATTTCCATTGATGCAGAAGGAAACAATATAGTTAACTTTGAAAGCAAGCTCTTATTCATGCAACCAATGACTCTGGATAAAAGCATAGCACGACCCCATACCAGGGAAGCACTTCCAGCTCAGCAGGTGTCCCAGCCAACTCACTCTGTAAATCCTTTCCACTTCAGGTAGAATTCTACTTTCCCATTGACAATACGTTGATCGAGCACTTTTTCCACAACAAACTCCTCAGGTTCCTCCTGTGTCTCCTGTGAGTCCTTCTTAGTCTTGATGGTCTGCTTCTTGCCCATGTTGTGCACTAAAAACAGGAGAAGGTGACAACTTTAATAGTTTGAAGGTTTATTGCTGAGGGCCACACAAATAATTCTTATGTATGTGCACAAAGATGCTGATCTCATCCACATTAAGGCGAGAGGAAGAAAAACACATGAGCATCCCTCCACACAGGCACAGATTAGGGGGCCGTGTCATGTTGTGATAGCTGGTGCTATGCTAACAAAGAAGTCAATAATAAATCAATTGTTACCATTATAAGGCTAACTGGAGATTAACTACACTTTGTGCACAATAAAATGTAAAGCTAAACAAATCACGAGCTACTGCTTTGTAACGTTCAGTTAGCCACCGAGCTAACTGTAGCTGATAATATTACAGGCCTGGGCAGTAACATTAACTGGTAGAGAAAATTTCCTTGACTTTACTTTGCCACCTGATTCAGATGTTGTGGGAAAACAACCTGAACCTTAAGATAACGTTAGTGATCTCACATTAGCAATTTCAAAAAGCAAATTGAGGTTAACGGCAGGTTCGTTAAAACAACCTCACTAAAAACAACCTTGAGAGGCCTAAGAATACAGGTGAATCCTAGTATATACACCTTTAGTTTTAGCTAACCAGTTGACGTTAATGGATCCACAACATTGCAATACACTGAAAGATATGCTAGCGTGTATTGCTAATGTATGAATGTAAACAGGCGTAAATAGCATAGCTAGCTAACGCTGCTGAGTGACGTTAGCTAAGTCATTCTGCACCCCCTGCTACAAGGTCCAGCTCGTAAAGCTACTGTTAGCTTGCCCGCCTCAAGCAATAGCATTTACCATAGGGGTTGCATGATACAACTTTTAAAATAACCTATCTTTGTATACGCACCCAAAAAATGAACTCAAGTCGCTTTAGTACTGCCTCCTCAACACGCGGTCAGTCTGGGCTTTATCTCTTCTCTGCAGCTCTTCAGGGCAGGCGCCAAACGGTAGTCTACGGGAGCCTGGAAGGAAAACGCGCTTCGCTCTTAACCTTTGTACCTTTTGGCCTACATTCATGCTCCACGTTTGTGGCTCAGTGATGGGAAGTCAGGATCGTTTTAGTGAGCTGCTCATTTGGCTCAGCTCAGCAATAAGAGCAGACTGTTATGGCTCCCAAATGACTAGTACCACTTGTTTTAAAACTCAGCCAAATGTAGGAGTGTTTTGACCTATGATTGGTATGTGTGCACATTATATCACTTAAATTATTCAATATAACTATACTAACTATTGTAATTTCCAGAATACCATCATTTTACATTATGTTTGGCATGAAAACTTTAAATAATGTAAAACCATTAGGCACTGTTATAAATGTAGGTGGTGCAGCAGAAATAGATCCAGTAATCTGGAACTGGCTTCTCCATGTACAGTAGCATCAGTAGCAGTTGATAATATTTTACCCTAAAAACTCTATGTTATCTTTATTAAAGTGCATTAAATGCATTTGCTATCGCTCATCTTGCTTTCTGCTGTTTGTTTCCCCTGTGGATTGATTGTCTAGTGCCCCTGGCCAGACATGCAGTTGCTCAGTTAAGGGGCCCAGTATAAAGGTTCTTGTCAGTACCTAAGTTACTTTCTTATTTGTGGCAATAAATTAATATGCAAGATTATTCATCTTCAATGCATTGAAATATTCGGTCACACTGATGGTTAAAAAGTGGGATAGGTCAAGAATAACTACCCTAGTTGTATAACCAAAATGACACACCATTAAGGAAGTACTATGGTTGATAAATAATTACACAACTCTATAGAGACACATCTTAATTTAATATGTTTGATAGATGAAAAAAAAGTTCTGCTGGGTTCAAAAATGTTATTTCCTTTTCCACAGTTTTAATGTTCGCTCACCATGCTCTTTGCTCTTAATAGTATTACCAAAGTGAGACGTTTCTGGATCATATTTAACAAATGCACTCTAGGAACGTCCTATTTTTCTGTTTTGAATAAACTAATTATATAATTTTCAAAAAAAGAAAAATAGAAAAAGAAAACAGCTCAGACAGGAGCCAGCTCCCATCATTCACTTAAAGAACTGGCTCATAGACCTGACTCATTTGCAACAGACAAATCACTAATGCTGTTTACTTTTAGCCATCTGTCATTAAAGGACTGTGGGACAGGGTGCCCAATTCAAGGCTGCAAGGTCTAAAACTACTGAAGTGTTCAGACTATATCTTTTTGCAGAATATGTCGCTGTAAGAGTAAAATTAAAACTAAAATATTTTTCCCACCAAAAAATACAATTTAGTTTGAAGAACTGACATCTTATCATTTTATGCTGGTTATTCAAACACAGGCTGCTATGCTCCTCAAACAGTGGCACAATAATGAGACAGTCTCTTAATCTTTTTTTTTTTTTTTAAATCAGAAAAAACAAAGTCTGCAAGAGCATTTCGAACTCCCTAAGCAAAATCATACTATCAACATTCAACAATCACCATGCAGTCAAAAAAAACATTTGCACCCAGCAACAACAAAAAAAAAAACAGTATGAAGTTTATACAAACAACAAAGTAAACTCTTGGTCAAACCAACAAATTAAATACAAATTTGTGAAGGACTAGCAGAAGAAAAAAACAAAAACATAATGAGTCACACTATTAACAAATTTATGCACCTTTCTCCATTTAAATCACTCACTCAATCACTCATCTGAAAGTATAAAGTGGTGTGCCCATGAATAAGATGGCAACGTCTACTAAATACTTAAATTCAACTCAGATAATCTCAAACATATAAAAAGCAACATCCATAACATCATTCAATCCTATTAAATAGAGTTGGTGATTGTATTTTTTTTCCTAAATGGGATAGGTTAAGGTCCATTTGGGGCCATTTTAAAAATGAAGAATTTGTAGTTAATGAGTGCACTTAAGTTGCCCTAAAAAGGGTTTTGTTTTTTTTCCATTTAGCCAAAATCTACATAAACTAAGGCGTGAGGTAGAATATAATCTTGCCAAAACTCTTAAAGTAACTGAAATGAAAGGGTTAAGCAAAATTGTGCTTGAAACGAATTATTCATTATTAATTTAAAACACAAAATGGTAGCCTCTTAAAAAATGTTTTCTTCAAGATAATGTGCATCCGTGGATTATGTACACACACCATACCCAAAACACTTATCCAATGCAAATTAAGGCCTTGTCAGTTTAATCATTGGTATACTGTATGTCATCAAGACATAAAAGGAAAACAACAAAATCTTTTTTTTTTTCTACATTGCAGTTCAAATTTCTACTGAACAGCCCATGCCCTCAAACATCTGAAACAAATCTGTAAACTTTAGATATGTAATGTTTCATTATTCTTACTATTTTGAGAAACTTACCATTATGAAAAAAGATGCTGCCCTTGATGGTCTCATAATGCACGTAAGCATTTCAGGAACCTCAGAATCTTCAATAAATACAATGTTTAACCTCTTTATACTGAACAGGTATACACTGAGAGGCAAGATTACATGGAACAAACAAACAAAGAGAATCCTCCTCCTACATCTCTATTCAGTAACTGTTACAATGCTGATTTTTAGACATGGTCCGGTTGTTTATGCTTGTCTGAAAGACTCAATGACTTAAATGTTAACAGGCACAAAGAGGGACTGGTAGCATCACCTGTAGTTTAGCTGTTGCCTTAAACTGCCCAGGTTGCCATGTCCATCTTCAATAAGCAAATGTCCAGTGTGTAAGCTACATTTTTCCCATGAGAGATTTTATTTACATAGTTCTGAGTTTCTTTTCATTTTGCAGCTTTTGTTAATTGAGGCTCCTTACAGCGGTGAATCCACACACGCTTTTACAAAAAAGAGGAGATCCCAAAACCAGAGTCAGGCAAGTAAGTTCAGAAATATCCCAAACCCTAAAAGGTCAAGTCTCAGATGGCAATACTGCATCATTGCTTTTTCTCCTTCTTTCTCTTGTCTGTTTTGTTGCCACTTGATGTGGAGACAGCAGGCCGTCTTACAGGCTGAACTACAACCCTCCCATTAGCCCCGCACTGCAGGGTAAATCTTTCTGGGCTCAGGGGCTGTCCTGAATCATCCCTCAGCCTGGCCAGGACGTCTCTGGTCAGCTGCTTTATCTGCTGGCCCACAGCACCCATTGTCTTGGCTGTAAGCTGTTTCTCCCGCAGTAGCCTGTCTCTCTGAGCGTGCAACCTTTCCACCTCCTCCTGGAGCCCTGTGATGGCATCTAGTTTGCGCTTCCGGCAGTTTTGCGCTGCGAGTTTGTTCTTCCCTCGTCTGCGGATGTCCCTCAGGAGGGTCACCTGTTCAGGGGAGAAGCCGTGACCGTCAAGGATCTCCAGGAACTCCTCTACGGGCATGTTGACAATCTGCAGGACAGAAAATGGAATGCACATGGCACGGGCGCGAAGCTCATCACGACTCAGCTCCCTCTCATCCAGCCTTGACCCATCATCATCGCTGAGTGGCTCCTCTTTGATACCTTTGTGGGGAAGTGTGACTGATGGCTGGTCGAAGAAAGCAGGAGATGAGTAGCTGTGGTCATGCCACACACTCTCACTCAGATCAATGGGTGACCACGTTGTTGTGTAGTCCGTGATGCCTTTTGAGGGGACTGCATCCACTTCACTGGTGTAGCCTGTAGCTCCACACTCATCCTCACAGTATGAGCTGGATGATGATGACATCTCGGATGACCCTGGATGTGTGAGAAGTTAATTATTGTATTAGTATGTATAACCAACAATTTCTTGGTTTTACAAGCCATGGCAATTAAGACATTTCTTCTAGATATTTTTGTAGAGATTTGAACCAACCTGGGGAGACTGGACCTCCAGAGCTGCTCTCCAAGGAGAGACCAGAGTCCGAGTCCAGGTCCTCAAGGACCTGTGGGCCTATGCTTTCTAGACATCCCATCAAATGGGTGTCTATAGTGTCCAGGCCTTCCAAACCAAGCTGATTGATCTGGTCAAACACTGCTTCATCCAGACAGCCACCCAGTGCACTATGCTGTGACACATTTCCAGTTAAATTGCATACTGAAGCAAAGGGGAGAGCAGCCAGGCCCAGCGCCATCCCTGGTGAAGCGTCTGAGTGTGAGGAGCCTGTGGATTCTAGTTGGAGGAGGGTTCTTTGTTGTTGAGTGACTGGTCTGGGATCTACTCTTTCTGATGCCACGCCAAACACTCCAGCACTGGTAACCATAGCATCATGCAAACTTACATCCTGGCTGATGGCGGTGGTGATGTCTGTGTCAAGATCTGACAGGCGCTCAGTAACAAGGGAGTCCAAGTCCTTCACAGAAGACATAAATATTAAAAGAATTTTAGTCTTTGCAATTTTGAAAATCCTCCACAACATGTAGATCATCATTACAACATACTGATGTCTCATAGCTTATGAATTTGACTGTTTGCAAAGGGATATTGAGCCTTGTGTAAAATGTATTTATTTTCAGTAGTCTAATGAACCTGAGTAGAAAACCTACATCAAGGTCTGTCACAGACAGAGAGAGCAAATTGTTCCAGTGCTGGTCAATATCAATTGCAGGAAGATGGTGGCGTGCTGGATCAGACAGTGTAGTGATGCCTTCAAGCAGACTCTGAAATGGGTAAAAAAAAAAAAAAAAGGCATTAAAACATTACAGCATCGACAGAGTAAGTGGTATGTTTAACTTATGTCTGCTATGTGAATTAAAGTACTTGTTTCCCCGTGAGACAATCAGTAATTATTGTGCTTCTACATCCCTAATCTTACCAAAACAGCACTGTCATCAGAATTGTGCAATTTGAGTAATGAGGTTGTGTTAGAACGTGATTTTCTGGTTAAGAACAGGTACAATGAAACCTCCGACATTGTCACATGACAGTGAATTTTATGCAAGTGTGATTTCTGTGTGGTGATAGACTGAAAATGTATTCTGTACTCCTAAGGGAAAACCAATAAAGTTCCATTTTTTCCTACATTTACATTCCTTTATTTCCTACATTTTTAAACACTGACAGCAGCAAACTGTAGAAAGTGATAAATAGGGGCAAAGTGTGACAAACCTCTTGTTCCAATGTAGAACTGTGAGCCAGCTGAGTGAGTGGGGCAGGTTCTTCCTCCACTTTAACTTTAGCATCATCCTGCTGGTCAGGCAAAGAAAAGGCAGATGAAGAGAAATGCAAGATGGAATTGGGGAACAGGGGAGTCAGATGATTCAGGACAGAAGAGAAGGGGGGAAAAAAGAAAAGCAGCCAGTTTGTTGCCATTCTTAAAGACAATTCTATTTCTGGTTTGTTAATCCCAATCCGGCCACTGCAGATATCTTTAAAAACAGCTACTGTTATGTTCTAACAAATAAAAAGGTTTCTTTTAGTAAGCAATTGTAACGCCTGAGGGAACAGAGACCAGCTGAACAGACTACATTTAATATCAATTTCTTTCATAGCCCTGCCAACTGTGGTCAGGGCCTTTTGCAAAGCATTAGAAATGTGTGACTTGATATATTTGTGGATGAAAGTGGGGCTCGGGATATTTTGATATACTAAGAGTTGACCTAATTACTCTCAGCAATTACCTAACCATCTCAGATGTTGTAAGATGCTCCTGACATAGCAAGAACAGCATGTAGGTCACCCGCTGTCTGCCAAACAACAAAAAAATGTTTTCCATGCCCAAGTGATAAAAGGGGGTGGATTATCACCTGTTCCAAAAAGAAAGTGATTGCTGAATCAGTTTTTGTGTCAACGCTAAAGGCAAAAAATGACAAACTGCACTCTACATCAGTCGGGTTCTGCCCAGGCTCTGTCTGAGCTTGTCAACTTCTATTGGGGTAGCTTTTCAGCTTCAAATGGCCTAATGAATGTAAATAGTTATTGATCATTACTTTGACAGCTGCAATCCTCTCATTTGAAACACTATGTTGCCACAAACCAAAACATCTTGCCCTACAAGCAGTTACCCTTTCATGTATTTTGAGAGTTAGTAAAGAATAAAAGATGTGTCAACATCACATTATCCATGTGAACAAGAACCCTGGGAGGGGGCAGTGTTCAAGTATGGAACACAGCTTTTGTGTAAGCAAATAGGGTGTGGGTCTAAGCCTCACTTCTCCATCTCTAAAGGCCCACAGCTGGCGGTTAAGTCTGAAGAAAGGGGATACAGTTACACAAATGGCGACATCAACTGCCCTCAGGACATAGCATCCACCAAGCAGCTGTTTCAACCCTGAGCTAGAAAAACTGGATCACTGAGAGAAGTAAATATAAAGGTCTGGGTGTGATTATAGTCTTCAAAACATAATGGCAGTCATATTACAGACAGCAGTTACATGGAAAATGTAACAGCACATATTTTTCAATTAATGGGTTTTAACAACAACAACAAGCAAGTGAACCTCTTATAATGGTTTTACAGCTGCATGGTCACCCAATGCACTTGCCGTATTATGGCCTTATTTGTAAAGTTAATTCTATTGTACTGACTATTCAGAGAGGGCTTAATGTGACAAGTTCCATAATGAAGAGTGACAGGTGCAGCAGACAGCAGCAGTTGAATACTGCACATCAAACTAGACTGACTCAAATAGTAGTTATATGGATAAGTTACTTATCTAACCAGACCAGTTTGGTGTTTGTTAAACTGTGCTACCAGTTTAAACAACACCTAATGAACATAATGAATGTTAAGTCCCCTAATCTAACTTGGCAAGAACTTAAAAAGGGAGTGGTAGAGCCACAAAAACTTAAAGTGAATGCATTATAATTTGTAAATTAGGTTATTACTTTATGCTATCTTGTTTTCAGGTACATCAGGAAATGTTAAGACATAAGATACTGATTAGACACCCATCATTGTAAAACATGGACTGGTGCTAGGAGTTAGCTGGTGATAGCATTAGCTTTTATCTTAAGCATTGAGGAAGTTTTAACACTAGTTAATCACTTCAGTAACTAAAGTGCTTTAGCTGGCCAGCCAGCCTTCTCAGTTATATAGCTTAGCTAGCAGTCAAGTCTCTTTAACTTTATGTTACATCACACACACACACACACACTTGCCTGTTTAAGAAAGCCACAGGCTCCAGCGTTACAAGGCCCCAGTCCGAGTTCAGGGGTCGTTTGGCACACCTCTTGGCCACTGTCAGGCAGGTGTTCACTGTCATCCCTGGCTTCGTCCCCGGTGCTTTCTAACCCTGAGATGGTGTCAGTGCTGTTGCTGGTTGAAGGCCCACAGTCAGCCTTGTCAGTGGCAGACACTTGGTGCACCAGCCATGCGTTCAACTGTGTGGGGAATCGCGGGGAGCCGAGGGTCCTCACTTCGTCTAATAGCCGGCGACTTGCAAAGAAATAGTCCAACTCGGGACATTTTGGGTGCACACTGTATCCGTCAAGAGTGTCTCTCAAATTATGAAAGGGTGTCTGGGTGTAGGCTGAGCTAGGACCCAAGTTAATCTCTATCAGAGGCGAATAGTAGCCGCTTAAGTAGCTGTCGATATCCACACGAACTCCTATCAAACTCAGTAAGATTGTTAACTGAATCAGGCCTTCTGTGAGATATTTTTTCGCGATTTGCATTTTCTAAATACTTTCAGAGCTGTAGATAATTGTGAAATCCTGACCCAACAGTTCCTCTTTCCCGAATGGACAAAGGGAAAAGCTAACAAAAGAGCACGCCTTCCCCTGTCAGACAAAGAGGTCCGCCTGTACCGGCGAAATCGTTAGACAGCTATGCTAGCTGTTAGCAGTTAGCTATCAGCTTTAATTACCGGTTAACGGGAACCTCTTGGCGCAAACATGATGAAAACGTTACTCCTGTGTTCCTGGTAGCGGAGAAATTATTGGCATGCGACGCCTGGCTATCAAAACCGCCCTCACGTTGCTAATTAAACAGAAAATGAAACATCTGAAAGCTAATCGCTGTCACCGTAGATGTGCTGCCACTGGGGAAACTTCGCTCCAGGATTTGCATAACTCATGCAGATTGGACCAGCGAGCTCACCGCAACAGAATGTGATTGGACAAATCGTACGCCAGTAATGATTCTGGCCAATGAGAGGAATAGACAGTTGTTGACTACCTCCAGTCCCCACCCGATTTATAACTACAGATATTTTTTACAGACAAAGCAGCAGAAACCAACCTGATAACACTTCAGAAATATATAACAAATGTTGTTCTTTGTATTACTGATTTCTAATTTCCAACAGTTCTTCAATCCCAAAGGGATTTCTCAGGAGCATTGTTCGGTTGCAGTTCCGGGATGTTTGTGCTACTGACCTGCATTTGTCCCATGCTTGGCCTACTGGTAAATGGCTGAATTGCAGTTTGAACTTGCTCAACTACATATGAGTAATCCCCAATCAAAAAGAACCCTGGCGTCAACAAAACACCTCTTCACACTGGACATCTAAACAAATCAGTTCATATTTATTCATAATCACTGGTGGAAAATAATGATACTAATACATAATAATGTATTCACTGGCTGTTGTAGACCATTTGAGTACATAATGAAGTAACTTAACATTTAACAACAACTTAACAACTTTAAAATTTCTTCCAAAATGCTTAGTTTATGGAATACAATGCAATGTGTGATTAAACTCCCCAAAACTATATATAATACTCTAATTAGCTCAGCCTCTACCAGCATCAACATTAAAATGCTGCTTACATCTTCAGATATAATAATAATAATAATGACAATGACAATAATAACAACAACCATAATCCAATTATATATTAATAGAATCATCTAAATTGAGCCATTCTGCATAATGGCATAGATTTAGTTCTTCTTCTGATAACAGTTCCCCACTTTTAAGTAAAATATTGAATGCAGGATTTTTAATTGTAACAGAGCACATTTACATTGCAGTGTTGCGACTTCTGCATAGATGAGGATCAAATACTTAAAATCAATCCAACACTGTTCATGACATTAGAATGAGTCTAAGCTAGAACAAAAAATTAGATTGAAAACAATATTATCACAAAATAAATGTTATTTTATCGGATTGGAAACAATAGTCCCTTTCAGACGAAAATTTAGACTGATGATATTGTTGAAAATGTAATTAGGTCAGCCTGTCCTTGGCCATGAAGCAAGGTCAAGGTCCATTCTGTCAGTGGTTTCATAGTCCTGGATGTCATCCATTTAATCAGAACTATAATATCTAATCTGTACCATAGTTCTGAACACACCATATGCCTGTCAATTAACAAATTCACATGTTTACATTGCTTATACCATATAATCTGTACAAAATTAAGCCCCCTGTTCGCTACAGATTATGATTGTTAAACTATATTAACTGGATATATGCTCCTGCATACCTATACTACTACTGCTGCAACAGAGACACACATGGATCCTGAAATGAAATAAAGAATGGAAAGTCTTATGTGTTATATTTGTCCATGGCCTGCTTCTTTTTTAAACCCATTCACATAAATCTGAGAACCACATCCACAAAACAAATGATAAATCTTATACAAAATCAATTCGGTCATTTTGGTTTTCAGAAGAACTCAGTGTGTCCTTCTCCAAGATCTCAGTCAGAAATTACTTTTCCTTTATCAAGGCAATTTTAAAAGGGTTCATTTTATAATTCTCTTGTTTTGATACAGTCAGATATCCAGGGTCTCTGTCTGGCCAGATTAACACGTGTGTGCTGATATCTAAGGCTTATGCTTGCTAATGTCAGAGTTGTGCTTAAGGACAGCCTTGAGTTTAAGTAGAAGGGCAGAGCTAGAAGACAGACAGTATTGAAAACGTACACGGTTTGCACCTTTAAAAAACATTTATTTTGAAAGAAAACAGTAAAATGCATGTATGCATATCCTTTGGTGGAAGAAGCAGCCATATTCTTCCCTTACTGAGTAAAAAAAAAAATGAAAGAAAAAAGCCCATGACATTAAATTTTTACTCAAGTGAAAGTATAGAAGTGTTACCAGAAAGTAAAAATAAAAGTAAGCATGAGTACACTGATTTTATGTTGTTTTTACCGATGTCTTAATGTGTAAGCAGCATGTAAATGTTGAAGCTTGGTGGAGGTAGAGCTATGTTTGTGTTGGGATGTTCAGTCTGTAATCATTATATGTTGCCAATATAAATTTGAAACATTTAAAGTAAGATGCAGAAGTATAGCATAAAACAGTAGTACTCAATGTACAAAGTAAAAGTACTTTGTCCCAAATTGTAGGTAGACTTACTTCTAGACACCTTCCACCACTATATATATCATGCTGTGGGCTCTGATCTGACAGTCTTTATGTGGAGATAAATGTTCACAGGCATTATCAGACAGAACAGGACTGGCAGCAGCTTCAAATCACTCAGCTGGATTCAACTGAAGGCCGATACAATCTGTGTTACTGATCTGGCTCAACTGCGACTCCTGCTGGTGAATAGTGGTAACATTCATGGATAACCATTTTCAGGCCACTTTCCCACCACTCAAATGAAATCAAGACAGCACTTATAAAAACGTTATTCATATTTTTTTAATTTCGGCTTTGTGGGAGATAAGACAGGTTGGATATTGTAAAATCTTTTAGTTCTTTTTGTTAAAAGTAAATTCATAAGATGATGATACACCAGCTGCTTTTACTGGACACATTTTAAATTTATATCGTTTTCTTATTTATATGGATGTATAATGTGAGAACAGCTATAAGCTATAAAAGAACAAGAAATCTGCGTCTACAATGACGTTGCTTCACCCTATAAATGTAATGTGAGAAAAAGCTGTTGAAGTCCAAATGGATAAAAAACACTTCCTCTGGATCTACTGCATTGACCTATTTACCTCCTTAGTGTGTGGGTGTGCAATGAAAATCCACAATAAGCCATTTGGAAATAGTCTCCACAGACTTTAATATGCTATTGCATCACAATGAAGCCTAGGAAACCGTTTTCAATTAAAGGAACAACAATCAGTGACTAGTTCAACACAACAAGTTCAACATACATTGCCTCTGTCAGCCTGACAGTCTGAGCAGCAGACAGTGGAGCCCTGCTGCAGGGCACACACACACAAATCTAGTGCAGACAAGTCAAGCGTGCTGTGGAGCTTATCTGACGTTCATCACACTTCATTTCGGATGCAGCTGTAGCATTGTTACAGCCCAACTGCAATAATGTCACATTCACACAATGAGCAGCTATCGGCTAAGATATCTTTGCTATTTGAAAGTGTATAGTCCATCACTGAACGGCACGTGTAATCGCGTCCTAAGCTGTTTATGCGCTGCACCAGAGTCTTGCAAAGCTATAACAAACCCTTTTAAAATAATGTATAAATGACATTTTGCGGTCCGCCTCATGCGAGCTTTACAGATGGACTTGATGGGCCGACAAATCCCGTGTCTAAACGCTCCAAATCGCGTCGCTTTAAAAAAACTGTGAAGAGTAATCTGCTCCAATTGATCGGACGCCAGCGTGCAGTCATTTGATTAATCCACAAGTATTTTCATAACGATGTGAAACACATTTAAATCAACTTTGTGAAGTTCTGACAGATTTATTAGGGGAGAGCTCTTAAATCACCCCCACATGCTCCTCTGAGGACGAAGCTGATTGGTGGAATTACACATGATATGTGGGAGGCTAGTGCGCCTGCGCACAAGTTTATGTCCCGCAAGGACTCACGGGAAATCTGAGGGAAAACGAGGTGACTTCCCTGGCACTATTTTGTCGTTATTTTCTGTTTTCTACATCAGGAATGACAGTTTAAACTCGCGTTGAAAGTTATTAATTATACACTGGTCTCGGGTCAGATTTAAGGTTATGCTGAATGCAAGGCCAATCCAAACCTGACTCTCTCTCCTATAATATTTTTTAGCCTAATTGTATTTATTTTTTGGATTATTTAGCATCAGACTTTTTGGCCAGAGAAACACTTAGTTCCACTCTTCATGAAAAGTGGATGTGAAATATTAATTTTGGGCGTGACCCTATGATTGGTAACTTGCCTTATTCAATAATCTACAGTGGACATATATATGGCATTGGTTGCAGGTTAAATAAAATGATTAAATTAGCAAAGCAAAGACAGTTTAATACTGTAAATGTAGTCCTAATGAATCACTTGATTTTGAATTGATATTGCATTTACAATAGTATTCTTGATATCTAGACTTATAATTACTGGAAAAATATATTTTAAACAAAAAAATAATTATTTGTTGTAAGTATTTTAAGAATAAAAAGACAAAACTATCATCCACTTTTGTGTCAATACATATATTTAACAGTTTTAATTCATTTCAAAATGTACAATATAATTAATTTTCTTAATGAACGTAGAAAGCAGCACTTATTATGATAAACCTTGCTCAGGGAAAATGTAATTTTCTACCCCAATTATTATAACACTAATTGTAATTTGATTAAAAATTTTAAATATTAGATACACAATTGTGCATCATTGTCTTGTCAGTAATGAGGCTTTTTATGAATAGGAGCTAAGATAAAATAATGATTTACCCTAATTACTTTAAAAATAACTTAATCTACATTCATCTATGCATTTATAAATATAGTAAAATGTTAAAATATTTTGTTCAAATATTTTTATTTTATTCATCAAGTGTGAACCTAACTGTGTTTCAACAGTCTTGTGTGTCTGTGTCTTGCAGCTGTGTGTGTGAGTGTGTGTGACTGTATGGGCTCAGATGGCGGAGCTCCGACCTCCAGAGAGCAAAACAACCGACTGGCTGCTTTCTGCCTCCAGACCCCGTCGCTGCTTGATTGACACCCGCGTTTAGCCAATCACAGAATGAATTACAATCCCTATTTACTATTGGTTCTCCGCTCCTGCTCCTGCACTCCGCATCAGCCAATCACAGAGCGTATATCACCATAAAAGTTAATATGGCCGTCCTGGCAGACTCTGTGGCGCCCCGCAGCGGAGACATATGGAAGCAATTTCACGTCGGGCTCGTTCTCTGCAAATTGAGTTGTAATAATGAAAAATGCATCGTTCTTTCCAGGGCTTTATTTCTTTTCCTTTTCAGTACAGGTTTTGTTTTAATGCTGATGGACTGTGCAGACCTCTTCTACATTATGTGTCCCACAGGTCTGCAGGAAACTGACTGCTTTGTGTTAGTCCAGTTAGCAGTGGTTCTGCTTTATTCCATCAGCAGCCATACGTCTCCTATTGACAGTAATATAGGACCGCTGTTTTATTACCACACTACGCCATGTAAGACACAATAATACCAAACTTTTATTCCCATTTTCAGCTTGCAACTTAATACTGTTGTGCAAAGCAATTGTTTTGCAAAAAAAAAGTGCCAATGCAGCATTGAGCACGAGGGGGCGCTACTCCCCAGGGTTTGTGGATCCATAGGCTTGAGGCTTGACCTGTGGGTTATTCACCTCACACAACTGTGTTCACTATTTGAAATGTCTCATAAGGCTCTTTGCTGTGTATCTAGATATTTGATGAGCAACATCTCACTCAGAATTCAAAAAATATGAAAGTCACTTTAACCATACATATTTTTTGGAGCTCTTCCTCACTTTCTCTCCCCCTCCTTTCCCTTTCTTTCACCATCTCTCAGGAGTCCAGAGGCTGAGGGGCCAGCACTGGGGCGAGGCGCTGACAGTTTGAAAAAATTCAGCATGAGAAGCAGTCGTGGATTTGATGTCAGTGACTGAGATGGCCGCCTTGATAAAGTCGGTCTGGCTCGCAGAGATTGGCAGCCTTCTCCCTGGAAAAGAAAACAGAAAGGGCCCTACATAAACAGGGGAAAATGGCCCTGGCCGAGCAGAAAAACAGCCCTGTGTGATGTGACCTGGTAACTTTGGAACGACGGCACACACATACATAGGAAAGTGGAGCGACTAAGACTTATATTAATTTCTATGCATATTATGCGTGAGCAGACAGACAGGATGTGTGTGTGTGTGTTTTCAGGTCCATCATCATCCTCACTGCCTTTCTGTGCTTGAAGGAAACCTCCCTGTGCCCGCTGTGTTCCTGTAGCTATTGTGTCTGCTTCACTAATGGACTCCTCTCACCCTGTCTCCTTTTCCTCCCTCCGTCTTCCCCTCCTTTTTTCTACCATATCATATCCATGTATTCCCTTGGGGTCTGATTAAAAGGCTTTCTAGCAGGGGTGAGGGGAGTAGAAAGGAGGGAGAAGAGGTGGGGGGTGGCAGAGAAGAAGAGTGGTCCTTATTACCCGATATGTCTGGACAGGAGAGGGTGGAGTGGAGGTCCTCTTCCAGTTAATCAATAGAGATACCGTCCTTCTATGCTCGCTGTGTCTCTGTGTGTGTGTGTCTCTCTCTTTCCCCTGTCTCCTCTTCCTTCCACCCTCAGACTCTCCCATTAGAGATAATGTGTCTGGTATTGACACAGCAAGGTCTGGGTACTATGACAGAAATACAGTTTTGCTCTGTGAGGCCGAGTTCCACGTCAAAACTCTGCGGTCAACAAAATGACCTGAGTCATCGACTTGCTGTTTAACCAGGTTGATTGTGTGTTACAGCCTCTCATTGTTGGCCTTCCACTCTGAGATTTACTACTGAATCAGTGCAATTGATTTCAAAAGCAATTCTACCTCTTCTTCTTTTAAATTAATGATCAATTTAAAGAGATTTAAAGTGCATAGAAATTGCTACGTCTATTCATTTAGTATTGAGGATAACTCATATTCCTCTCATGAGAAAATAAATGTGAAGGCATTGCAGCTGATTATACTGGCACTTTTTCTCTGCATGGTATCCACCATATTCCACTATTTCCAAGGAAACTGATGCATGTAAACTATTTCATCCCACTAACCACTGATTTTCATTGTCAAAAGCTCATTTTTTCATATTCATACCACTGTTGTTGACGGTTCAAACGTACAAATTAGCTTATGTGATTTCAAGCCCTTGCATTTTAGTAAGAAGTTAAAACTGAAATAAGTCTTTCCCTTGTGAATACTTAAGCAGTCTCAGTTGTTTGTTTAATTTTGATTTCATTTTAGGGATTCACCAAACCACTGCATTAAAGAGCTAACATGTCAAAGTGAGAACACATATTTTCAACAATGCACAGTGTAGTAAAATCTTTTGAAATGGAATAAATTTAGCTTGTAAAAACTAAACTAAATCATCATTTTGGCCTGCTAATGGCAATGCAATATCACTCAAGGTAATAGAGGGGAAACTGCAAGATGCAGATTACTGAGCATGTTATGAGTGTCTTTAGTGCAGCAGTAACTGGCTTTCTTCACTGACATGCACAAATTACAGGAGTACTAATGGATCCATGGACAAGATGACCCAAAATATAATTAGAAAATGCAAAATAGTTCTTAGGAGAAACAATTACCCTGCTAGAGGAGAGTGACTGGAACAGACCATTGTTGACTAGAATGGGGGGGATCCCTGTCTCCCCTGGATGGCCGAGGGTCGTGTGGGTGTCGCCCCGCAGGGCTTCAGACGCAGAGACTTCTGAGAGATGCCTGGGGTAGCAGTGGGGAGAACCACCTCTGACCTCCCTGACTCGGTAACCCCCGGGGTCACAAAGGGAGGGGCTGAAGCTACGGGGGATAGGCTGTAATTGATGTGGGGAGAGAGGGAGGCCTGTGGGGGCTGCTGGAAGGAGAGAGGGCGGGAGGGATGGAGGGGAAACCTGAGGCCCCAGAGAGAGGCAGGAGTGGGAGAGCTGATGAGGGCTCTGGTCTGTGTCCACAGGTCTATGGTGCTGGTCTGGATCCCATGGGAAATAGCATGGCTGAGATGACGGTAGATCAGAGCCTCGACTGTCCAAACCGCAGACAAATCCTTTTAGTTGAACTGATTGGTTAACTAAACAGGAATGAAAATTAAATTTTACATGATTCAAAAATGATATATTCACTCTTATATGCAACAGCTTGAATGCCATTTCTGGCATATGCAATTAAAAGCCTTTGTTGAATATTTGGGGCATTTATTCAAGTATTTAAGTATATAAACCTTTGAAAAACTAAATAACCCGAGGGCTTTCCACTTCCCCACATTCTCTTGTAATCACTATCGTACAGCTGCACTCTTTAAAGTACTCTTTGCTGGACTGTGAACCATTAGCCCAACAAATATTTGCTGTTATGATAACAGTGATTTATCCATATACAGACATGCAGCTAAGTCTGTCTCCCCATTTGAGGTAGTTGTCAAAGAACTGAACTCTTTGCTGGTTTTTGGCAGAATGTCACAGTTTCTCTTTCTCCAGTCGAAGGTCAAAGGGCACGTTGAATTGCTGGGGTCTGAGGAGGAGGGGTGGACAAGGGAGGCAATGGTTGACAGATGTTTACAGAGGCCTGACTGCACTTCTGTGACTATAAGAAGGTAGAAGGATTTTATCACTACCACTGAAAATCCCAGTCCACTCTCCACTGTAAGTGACACGTGGTAAATGTTCCTCTTTGCTTTGGCAAAAACACTGAGCTCCCCTGTCAGCATCTTTGGCCCCTACCCTCTCCAGATGGCTTGGGTATATCTCACCAGGGGCCCAGGCCCAGTGGGTGCTGTGTGGGCCCCCTATACCATCCATCGCATCGATTTCTACCCGCCTCAGTGTGGACTGGTCCGCTGACTGCCTCCCTTTCACAGCCACAGGATTCCTCAGCGCTCCGTGTTCGAGCAGGCTGCTCTCGAGTTACCGGCAACCCGGCACGGATCGTGTCAAAGCTGTTATTTTAGAGAACTGGGTGAGGAGAGGGAAAATGTGTACGATGTTTATGAGGGAGAGAGATTCAGAGTTTCCTGTCCACATCATAGCACTCTTGAGGATTCTGGTCCTGTCACGGCGTCGAACATAAACATGTCCTCCCGAAGCTATAAACACATGGTCAAAGAAAATAGTTTGGAGGTGCATTGGTGAAGATGAGGGTGCCTAATCCAGTCTGTGCGTTGGGTTGCTGTCATCCTTGAAAAAAAAAAAAGTGAAGGAGTTCATATTTCCCACACTCCTCTGGGAATGGAAATTTTACAACTCCCATTTGGGGCATCTCTTAGTTTTTTCATTCCATACCTCTTCACTTCTAATGACACTTTTACCTATGTTGGACTGTTTGGAAATGCAAAGTCTGGAATACAGTGAGTTAAATTTTAGTGCTGATAAATTCACATAACCTTAAATCAACCAGGACTTACGTGGCGATTGTGCAGCGGGATTTAGCAAGCACGCATATTAATGATGATGACCCCTGATTTGCCATGCTCGACTAGGAGAAAACAGATGGGGTTATGAGGGAAAAACAATTTGGCTTGCAGAGCGTGTTCCCAACTCCAAGACCACTGGTTCGTTAGGCCACTGAGACAGTATAGTTTGCATGTTTCCAATCCCTCTATTTCAGGGTGGAAAAATAGCAAAACAAACAAGCAAACAAAACCTCATTGGAAAATATAACCACTCAGCCAGCCAGATCGACTTAATACAGGGCTTTCATTGCTATTTTGTGTCGTGCATTCAAACTTGATTTAATTTCTTCTCCCAGAGATGGTAAAGTAGGACCCCACAGTATGTGCTGTAAAATGAAATGAAGTGGAAAGCGTTCTTTCCACTTCCATAGAAAGTGGTGAAACCTATGATGAAAATGAAACAAAATTCTAATATACATCTGGGAATGATTTAAATGCATAGAGAGAGGGAATGATGTTTAACAAGTAGGCAACCCGGATTATTTGTCCTGCCTGTGCTGCTACATTATTATTCTTACAAACCAATTTGAAAGGGAAGCATACATCTAATAAACAGAGACAAAACTTCAAAGGTGTTCATCTGCAGTTGTTACGTGATAGGCTGCAAAAGCACACCCCTCCTCTCTAGTTTAAAGCAACTGATCCCCATAGCTAATACCCATGATGGAGCACTCTTTGTGTCTCTTTGGCCTCCATGAGTGACACCATTGTTGAAGGGGGAGGAGGTGTGAGTGTGTACTGGGGACACGGTGCTGGTTTCACAGGACTGTGACTGGTGGAGTGTAACGCTGATGAAGACTTCATCCAATCTACTGTGTTCATGATGGGAGAGCAGAGAGAGTGACCCCTACTCTCCTCGGACCTCTCGACCCCACAGCCCTATCTCTTTTCTCCCCTCTTCATCCTCTTCCTCAGTTTCCACTGAGTTTCCACTTTCCTTATGCTGCAAACCAATTATACAACTTGTGTATCTCTATGGCCTGCACACAAATCTACTCAACCCCCCCCCAAAAAACAGGACAAATATTGTAATATTGTATTGGAGCGGTTTCAGTACAGCTTTAGTGTCCATTGATGGTCTAACTGCTGTATGAGAAACATTTGCTCCCTGATGAAGATAAAATGATTGTGAAAACACTGTTGCATGCATACACTGAATGCATGAACGCAAACACAGAGCTCCATCCATCACTCACGCCACCCATGCATTAACACCATTTATGCTAGCGTATATACTCACTACATGGAGTGTATTTCAACCAGTCTTTGTTTGTGAATGGTAATAGAGGAGCTCCTAAAGGGAGATGGAGGGGGAATAAATGGAGGATTTTCAGCTTGTTAAACGGGGCATTAGAGGGCTTGTGACTGGGAGTTGTAGGCTATAAAACCCAATGGTTCGGCTGTACTCATGTTTTAGTGCATTGGCTCATGGGCTGACAGCTTTGCTGTTTGGGTGTCGTTTTGGGCCATGCCTTGGGGCATGCTTTACGCTGCTCATTTGGCACACAGGGGCACTTTCAGAACATACTGGAGGCAGATTTAGGAAGAGGCCAAGCCCCACATGGAGACCCGCTCCCCTGCACCAATCTGAGTGATATAAAACAGTGAGCAGAGGAGGAGGAATGTAAAACATATATCTTGTTCTTGCAGTTCATTGCTGCCTTGGAGACTGTGTGTCTAAGTTTGTCTTGTGTTTTTTATTTATCTTTATGTTGTCACAGGTTTTCGGCTTCTAAGGCAGATGTAAAGCTAATTAGGTTAGCACTGGATATGATTTGCTATCAAACTTTCTGAGAAACAGGCAGACATGTGTTTGAAATCTGCACATCTGAGTTTTGTACAGATGTAGAGGCATACATATGAGCCATCATGCATATACACACACACACATACACACACTTATTATTTTTCTCTGTGAGGCCTGGAGGTAATTTTAGGGGCGCTTAAATGATCTAGGCTGCCATAATGATGTCCGCATGCTGACATATTTTCATATTTTCAATGAAGTATTCCTCTTGTCTGTTCTCCGTATAGCACCAAGCCATCTGGAATAACAACATCAGTTTAAGCTGCAGAACCGGGGAGAAAAAACAGATGAGGGAAAGAGAAGAAGAAAGGAACCCAGAGAGCACAAAAAGGTCCAACACTCTCTCTGCTTGTATCTGCAGTGAAACATTCCCCTCAGCAGTTCTTACAAGAAAATGCTGTTTTTTTCTGTGCCGTTCATCATTTTTATTACTCCAAAGGTCAGCACAGATTTATCGTCATCAGCTTGGTCTCATTCAGCTGATACGCCAAGGCATTACATTCAGAGATAATATCAATAAGAGCAGCATATGAATAGCAGGATGTTCTTGGGCAAAAACCTTATCTGAGCCGCATGAGATGTAACTGTGAGCAACAGTGTCCGGGCAGCCGCTCTGAACAATCCGAGCATCCATGCAAGGCATTTGAGGAATCTGTGATCTGTCATGGCGTATGAACAGTCTCCTGGATGCTTTCGCCAATGGACAAAACTGTCAGCAGGCAACACATCACAGACAAAGCGACGACATTCAGCAGAGCAGCCTGTTTTCTACAAAGGACGTCTGCATGCCTGTGTTTGATTGGCGCAAACTGAAGCTCAATGGGGTTATACGGAGACAATAAACATTTTTCCTCTAAGAATACCAATGTAAATAAATAGTTGGGTAAACTATGACCCACAATCAGTAATGAATACAAGACAATCTCCCTGCCGGCCCAAAAATGTCAATTTATTCAACAAAACACAAATCGAAAGATAAATAAACTGAGTGCACTTCCTATTTGCAACATCCAATCACGTTTAAGTTTCAGCAAGTGTGTCTATGTGCATAATGGTTTTAGTTTCTGCCGCAACCTTTGAAATGTCGCCTCTTGACCCCTGTACAGAAAATCAGAGTCTAGCCGGTGAGACGGAGAGTAATCAGACCTCAGAAGACACAAGTGTGGAGAGAGAGGGATTTCCTCTCTAAGATGATACAGTCATCCGTCATAATAGCTGTCACAGTGATGTGGTTCAACAGTTCCCATTTCCCCATCTGCTGTGTGTGTTTGTGTGTGTGCGCCTGCATGAACACACATGTGAGCCTGTTTCTACATACAAAAGCCTGATCTCATGCTATACACAGTAATTGACCTCTAATTTAATCAGTGAAACAAGTACATTATTTATTTCCTTTGTTTAAGTATAAGCAGCAATACAACAATCCGAAACAGTCCATTAGAAGTCCTGCATTAATATATTACTCAGCTAAAAATACAAAAATCATCAAAATGTACTTACAGTAAAGTATCAAAAAAAGAGTACTCACATGCAAGAAATTGGTGCCTGTGAATGTTATCATTTATAACATTATTGGATTATTTTTACTGACACATTAATCTATAAATTAAAATTTTAATTGTAATTTTGCAGCTGATAAATTTTAATTTAATCTTATAACAACAGGTCAGGACATCAGGACATCATTTTTAATGAGCTGGTAATACATTTTCGATGTAGAAGTTTTATCAATGTATCAAAGTAACTAGTGACTATACCTGTCGAGTAAAGTAAAACGTGAAATATTTGCCTCTGAAACATAGCAGAGTATAAGTAAAATATATTGCAAATACCAAAATTACCAGTACCTAAATAAGAACAGCATTCCACAAATGTTAAATTTATATCATAAGTGGTTATTGGAGTATTGAGATTTTTCATTTACTGTTAAAACCTAGTGTAAAATGCTCCATTACAGTAGATGACCTACTGTCCAAATTTTATTCAAGTAAAAGTACAGAAATATTAGCAACAAAATGTTCTTTAAGTATGAAAAGTCATAGTACTGATTATGCAGAGTGGCCTCAGTCACTTTTATATTATTAATTATTCTTTCATTTATTGGACTATTATTATTGATGTTCAATGTAAGTAGTTGGATATGCATCACATTTTTGAAATTTATCATATTATTTACGTGAAATCTTGATCTGTATACCTAATTTTAACAATGGAATAATGGAATGTGAATTACAATATTTTCCTCCAAAATGTAGTGAAGAAGAGGCATAAAGAAGCAAAAGGTGGACCTCGACTGCAATTAAGTACAGTATTAGAATAAATGTACTTCTGTAAAAATCTTTATTGTTCCTTACCAAATATAACCAAAAGTTATATTTTATATGATACCATTCCTACTGTAAACTTTTCTTATTTGCCCAAGCAGTATAGTACACGACAACAGGAGCTCCCATCTCACTGGTTAAAATGTGCCTATGTTGCCATTAAAAGCTGCATTGTGATCCGAGAACCACTAGAGATGGACAGACTAAATCGTACAGATAAGAGTCAGAAGTGTTTTTCACTTGACAGTCACTTCATCATTATTCACAAGACGGGCCTTTGTCTCCTTTGTTTTAGTGACCATGTTAAATTAGCTCAAAACAGATGGGTGCTGTCTCGTTGCCAGGCTTTCTCTAGGAGAGCTACGCGTGTGTCCTGTGCACATGTGTGTGTGTGTGTGTGTGTGTGTGTGCACGTGCGTAGGTAAGCGAATCAGGGTTTACTCATGTACTGATCTCCTACATTTGTGTGTGTGTGGCTAATTACAGCTAAGATGTATGCACAAATCTGTCTTTCCTCTTTGGCTGTCTAACTGTCCAGCTGTCGTATGTGCAGATGCGTGTGTGTGTGTGTGTGTGTGTGTGAGTGAATGTATTTTTGTGTGTGTGTTCTGGTGTGCAGATGTCCCAGGGTTGATGTCCTGCCAGTAACAAGGGCTTTTGGGGAGCAAAGTGGAGGGGAGGACAGCCAGGGGGTTGGCAAGGCCGTGAGGTACAATCCACAGGGAGTCGAGGTCTGTAATGTACGTGTGTGTTGTTGGGCGAAAAGGTGTTGATGGTATGTTATATCCATAATCTTAACTTCCAAATTTAACACGTGTATGTTCTTTGTCTCACACGCACACACGCACACACATGGTTTGTGCGTGCGTGTTCCAAACCTGATCTTGGATGATGTCATATGCAGCTGCTGCGTGGCTGACAGACAGTTTCCGCACCACAACATGGGGCCCTATGGTCCGCCTGTCAGGCTGATAGACAGGTGAATGACACCAATGAGAGCCAGCCGTCCCTCCCCCTAGGAGCCAGGCACTGAGTGACAGCCAGTAAGCAGCCAGAAAGAGCGTCTCTGAACCTGAAAGTAATCTCTTTAACTCTCTCTCTTTTTCTTTTTCTGCACTGCTCTTCACCCTTTCTCCTTCTTCTTGGCCTCTCTTTCCTCTTCCTCTTTTTGGCTCTCTCTCCTCTTCTCGGCCCCTTTTCTTTCTTTCTCTGTGGGTATTTTTCTCTTCCACTGAAGGCCTCTGTCTTTTTTTTCACTGTCTCTCCTCCTCCCCTCTCTTTCTCCCTTTCACTCTGTCTGTCACTGCTCTGTGCTGTTTTCTATCACTGTGTCACCGAGTCTTAAGGAGCAGCTTGACTGCCTCTCAGTTCTGCCTCTCAAGTCAAAACTGGGATGAAAAGTGTTTTAAAACCGAGTCGAAACAGGCACAGGGTAGTGTGAGAAGGACTTCAGTTTGTATGCGCGAGTGTGGGTGTTTGAGAGGAAGAAGGGGAGACAGTGTAGCTACAGGGGTGGTATTCCTCAACTGTTTATTCTGGGCATAAATCCATCTTCTTTTTTCTACTCGTCTGTTCTCTTCTGCATTAACACACTCCTTAAACTCTCTTTGCTCGACGTAAAGCTGTTTCACCCAAATTTAGAGGTTTCTTGGCAAAGGTTGTTGGGTGAGATTTTATTGGAGTATCACATTTTGGAAACATAACACGGGTGGGTAACTTTGATGCTCGGCTGGCTTTAGGAAATCCTCCAGTGTGTATCTCCACCCTTACCCTCTGGACCTCCACTCCATGCCCCTCTCTCCCGTCAAACCCGGAGTAAGCCCACCCAAGTGCCTTTCAGCCTGGCATTCTGCCCGAGGCCCACACACCCATCTGACCCCGTAGCCACAGGCCCATTGCCCGGGCCTTCGCACCCATTGACCCCTCACCTCTTGACCCACTGTCCCACGCTCCCTCTGGCTTTTTTTTGGTCACCTCAGCCAACCACTGCCACCCACACTGGCCTTCAACCCTGATAACGTACAGAAGAAGAAAAGTGTGTTTTGTACCTGTGCAGTGTATATATTTGTGTGCTTACTTGGTTTTTTGGGTAATGTGTGTGTGTGTGTGTGTGTGTGTCTGTCAGTGGGGAAGGGGTTTCCAGCAGTGTTTAATGAGACTTGGTAAGATGTCTAGCAATGGAAGAAAATCTGCTTCCCCTCTCTGTCTCTCTCTCCAGCTTCTCTTTGCCAACTCTTCTTCAACTCTTCCTCCCAGCCTCTTTATCTCAATATGTTTCTGTCTCATTTGTCCATCACATCCTTTCAATCCATCTTCATCTGCGTGGCATCTCACTCGCTCGGTCAGTCAATCTCTGTGCCTTACGAGCGTTGATGTGTCTCCCGGTGAGTCTGTCTCTGTCTTCGTTTTTTGTTGTTTCCCTCTGTGTGCCTTCCCTTTGCCTTGTGAGAAACTCTTAAGGGTCTTTGTTACCAGCTCCAGTCACTTCCATGGTGACCAGCATTGACTGACAGCTCTTACAGAGGTCTCTTCATGGCAGGGGCCAGGGAAGGCATGAAGGAATGTGTGTGTATGTAAAATAGAGAGGGCCTATGTGTTTGTGGGCGCATTTTAACATGTGAGCATGTACATGTGTGAGAGGTTTCTGGTCACCGGCGCGAGCGTTGGTCCTCTCGCGGGTTCATTTATCTTGTCGAAGGGTTACTGTGATGTTTATCTCAGTGACATAGACAAATAAACCAGGGCAATCAGCGCCAAGCCTTCTACGGTTCTGCAAGTCTGTTTGTTTATCCTCCATGTTTCCTTTGAACCCCCCCACCCCAAACACACACTGATATATATGAACTTATATAACCCAAGCAGAAGAAGGAAACACGGCAGAGAGTTTAACTGTGATGAAGAAATAGAGACATGCAGAGAAGGACTGATTAACGAAAAAAAGGCACCAAAAACACATAAAATTTCATCTGATGGCCAATAATGGGGTTCTTCCAAAGTTAGGTCACCACCTTTTGTGGCTGAGATTATTTCAGTCCTGCTCAGCTCCCATGCAAAGAGAAAACCCTGCAGGCGCTATCTTGGAAATCTGACAAAGTGAAACAGAAGGAAGCTTTTATGTGAGTATTTTGTAGTAATTATTTCAATCTTCAAAATGCTCAAAACAGCAAAAGACTATGCTCCGCACTTTATGCACTTTATCTTGGCTGGACTTTTTCTGGAGCAGGCCTCATTATTCTCTGTCAGCCATTAGAGCCAAAAAATCTGAAGCGGTGATTTTAATCAAAATGATAGCATCAATTGCTCTGTGGAATGGAAAACAGAATTGTTGAAATGAAAGGCTTCGCTATAACTACCTTAAGTGGACTGAATGATAACAAGGGGCGGGACAGGACGTGGTCAGAGGTTGACCTTTTGACTGACAGGAGCCCTGCGGTTTGACAGACAAACGCGATGGACCTGTGGAGCTCAAGAATGTCAGCATGACTTTAAACTGAAGGCCTGTTTCATTTTCCACATTTCTCCATGTCTGTGCAATGTCGAAAAGATGGAAATATGTGTCCGTATACCTCGTATCAACCCAAGTCAAACATCAGCACCCTGGCAGTCTGAAACTCAAAGCCATACAATAACACAACCCATAGACATTCCATAGCACCCAGTGAGAGGGCTTGAACTATTGCAAAAACATGCACCATATAGGGAAACCCCTGAAAATACATGAGTACAGCATTTGATATTTTTAAGAACATTACTCTTGACATGATCTGGAATTGGGAATAAAAGCATGTCTTTGCCTTCTCTTACTTGAAGCTTGCAAACCGCATTACCAAAATACCCGACTGTCAAAAGAGGAGATTGTTTTGTGGTAAATGGCTGACAATCAAAGTGGTCATACATCTTAGAAAAGCAGCAAGGAAAACCATCTCGCACTGGCGGTGGTAACAGCACGTTGCAGATCGGTGGTCATTCATTTCACTGTTTCAGTTTCCAGTGGGAACCTCCATGATTTGGACGTAATGGAGGAGAGAACGCAGATGGGCAAGTGAGCAGCAGGGAGACGCAGTTCTGTGTTATTTATATTTTCAGGATGCTCTGTTATTGTGAAGTCTATTTGAAGGCATCCTTTGAAAAGATCCAGCATAAGGTCTTGGACAGAGATGGATTGACTGACGCAAAAAAAGAAAAAAGAAAAACGAGTGTCACGGTTTCTTGAAAGTGACAGCCTACTGCCCCATCTCTCTGAGCTATCAATCTCCGGGGCATTCTAATTATCCATAATTGGTCATAATTGGATTTAATTGGCTCTGATTGGCTGTAATTGGGGCGATGGGCTAATCTGATGCGAGATCAGAGGACTGGGGGTCCTGTGTGGTTTGTGAGTGAGTATTCCCTCGCCCCTCTGCCGACCCAAGATGTACACATCAAACGCATTCGTTTGTAACACAGCTGATTGCTACCGGTCATTGCCGTGTGATTTGGGAGTAGAAGCACATAAGTTTTTACGTGTTTATGTTGCTGGCTACAACTTCCCTGACAATGCTGTGACTTTGTTGGAATTCACATTGGGAACTGCTTCCTTATGTAAATAAATTCCTGCTGGGTATGTGTATACATCATACGTGTAAGTGCATTCATGCATCCCAACACACACACACACACATACACACAGAACGGCCTCAAAGAGAAACTGAGAGGGTGTGAGATGGCAGGAGAGATCATAAGTAAACAGTAATGTAATACAGCACTAATTTGAATCACATTTTCTTGCCCAGAGCCGCTGAATTCCTAATTGTGCATGAAGCTGTCCAGAAGTCATGCTGAATTATAATATCCCGGACAGAGAGAGAAAAGTGACTCTGCAGCATTTTGATTTGATCTGACGAGGGACTTCGAGAGGAGGAGAGGGGAGGGAGGAGAGGTGTTTGTATTGGAGAGAAAAATCCCTCCTGCCCTCTTTTTCTTTCTCGCTCTCACTGTCTTTTGTTCCTGATCTGGGTCTACGCGGTGGCTTGACAGGCAGATGGAAGCGATTATACCGTAATAATAAACCATAGGAGGAAACCATGGGAGAGACGGAGAGATGACAGGGAGGGAGAAGGAGGAGGAGAACGGGAGATCTTCGGAGCGCTCACGGGCCAGCACACGTGTCGATCAGGCCCACGGATCAGCGCCTGTGTTCATTTCCATCACCTTGACGGGTCAGACCTACATCGCACCGCCGGGAAAGAAATCGAGAACGTGGCCTCCTCACCAAAGATATGCAGTTCCTTTCCCAGAGATGTGAGATCTTTGATCACAGCTTGATTAGACTTGATTCGGCGTGCAGATGTTTCACACTTTGAGGTCTGTTCTTGAAAGATGAACTCATTCTCTTTAAAACAACAAAATCATTTCTCCTCCTTCCATCTTTTCCTTCTTCGTGGCAGGTGCTGTATGTGTTTTTCAGTTTTGTGCTGCGGTCGGGCTCTGACAGTAGCCCTGTCTCTCGCCCTGTCTCCCCTCAGTCACAGTGTGTTTAACATCTGCCCTGTAGGCCTGCACCTCTCGCAGCCTTTCAGCACCCGTTGCTGCTTTTCTTGACGTCGCAGCGCTAATGGTGCTCTGGAGTCACACCGAAAACGGCCCTTATCAGCGGCAACTCAAGTGCCATTGTTGTTTAGCATGGCATCGCCGTCAAACTGGGACTAGTGCTTGTGCTTGTATACGACACCCTGTCAGCCATCATGGAGAGAGAAGTGGACTGGGTAAATGTCAAAGTGTGACCGCAGGACAGATCTGGTAAAGGCATGAAGCACCTGCAAGAAAACAGGGTGAATAATGCCAGCATCAAACAGCAAAAAAAGTCTTTGTTGAAAATAGAGAGAAGTGATTGGGGCTTGGGGGGACAGAGGTTGAGTGGGTTAATGTGCAGAGTGTGCTTTCGCATGAATGTCAGCATATGTGTGTGTGTGTGTGTATGCACCAGCGGCAGCTGGTCTACGGATGACGGAGAGAGCCGTCATCCAGAGGCAAGCCCCTCCCCTGCAGCACCACACCCTCCCCCTCGCCTCTAACCTCTAACCTCTCACCCCTCACCCAAACAGCAGCATAATACGTCTGTTGAGGGACCACGGTAGGCAAGGTTGCTTTCTGCTCGCATCAGCATCCTCTCTGTCCTCCAAATTGCCTTTGAAATCACTGGGTGCCATGGGGGGTGGTTGGTATAGCTTGTTTTGTTCTGTTTTCCATGGTTGTAGCATTTGCATGGTACAGACACCTACACTGATTATAAGATGAGTAGAAGCTGTACTGAGAGCCTCAAGGTGTGGTCAGGGGGATCAGAAAGCCAAGTGTGATTGCACACAACACCAGTGGAAAATGTGAGTGAACTCAAACAGATACAGATTTGCTGCAGATGGCTGTGAACGAAATCAAAGATATGTCTGTATGAGTTGAAAATATTTTTATTTAAAAAGGCCTATACAAAGATTTAAGTATCACTAACACAATCGGTACATATGTTTCTAACTGGTTAAAGCTAATGTCTGTACAGTCAGGCTGTTTGAGGGCAAACAGACTACAAAAAAAACTGAAGCCGCCAAATTTGTGCAAATAAAATGAAGAAAAAATTTGCTTATTGGTCAAATTCGAAACACTTCAGGCAACAACATGTTTCAACAATGGCTAAGTAGGCTAATCGCTGGGCACAAGTGGGTGTGCTGGTCGAACTGTCAGTTTGTGAAAAGTACAAATATTGAGGATACCCCCACAACTCCTGAAGTCTTTGCCTGAAGCATAGTGACTCCTGACTGGCAGACAAAAAGAACTCCTGTTAGGTGGTACAAAAATTGGAAGAGTCTTTCTTCCACGGAACTGAGCACAGCAGTTTGTTGAAAAGTAGTGGAACCAAATGCGTCGCCACTGACAATCATGAAAACCGACATTCGTGCTTTTACCCTGTCCTGATCTGGTTTGTCTCCCACGTCCAGGGAGTCACTGCAGTCGTCACAGTAAAACAACTATGATTTCACCCAATATTCTTGTCATGTTTCAACAGGCTGTTTATTAAAAACCCTCAGTCAGCCAGCAACCGCACTGCACACTCTCAGCCACGGCGCCCAGAAACACTCCTTCACATCACAACCGTCACCTCCAATCTCCGTCTCTTCCCCTCTTTTCATGCTACGGCTTTTATTTTCCTTCCTCCTGTCCCAGCGGTGGTTTCCTAAGTATGACATCATCACTCAGCGCCTGACTGAGGGCTTGGTGACCCGTGGTGCACTTCAGATGCAACTCTAGTTTGACTTGTTTAAAAAAAAAAAAAAAAGAACATTCCTCAGAAAATTTTATGCAGGGGTGTTGAGTCATGGACTGTAACCGGTGTGTATTTCTGTCACACCCATCAACAATATGTCAATCAATGAGCTCAAAACAAAACACACCTCCCATTCAGGACAGGATTCTACAGTAACTGGATTTAGGAACAACTGAGGATTGGAATGGCCCTTTTCCTTTTCCTTCGATGAATAGATGTCCAATTGGCACCAAGGCCACAGTGCAGTATCAGACAGGCACTTCCTGGAACAGGCTTTCCTTCCGGCTACGACAGGGGCCCCTGCACTGATTAAAGAACAGGAGGACGAGGGACACCTGAAAGAAACGGCGGCTAATCAGACAGGAGACATGCACGCACGCACAACACACACAAGCGAGTTCACACTGAGGAAAAGTGAACATGTCCATGCATGCCGACAACACTGGGAAAGAAGCATGTCATCAGCAGAAGCATACATCACACAGGCCTGCAGCCTTTAATCAAGATGGGTACTTCTCTTGCCAAATGTTTGTCAAATAGTGGTGTGTGTCTGTGCGTGTGTGCGTGGGATTGTTCAGCTGAACTTGATTTCCCGATGCCTGCTACTCCGGATACCACAAGAACACCCCGCTGCCTCCATTGTCTGCCTCCCAAGGAATTCCCAACCTCTCCCATCGCTTGATTAGCAACTCTCCCGATCGCGTGATCCTCGCTTGACTGTTCAACTTTCCCCATGTTGAGAAAAACACATGTTGTTGCGATGATACAAGAGCCGAATTACAGAACCTTGGAACAACATGTTCTACCTTTTTCCCTCTAAGATGAGCAGACGCTCATGGTAAATATCTGGAATTACCACGTTTGAAGGGCATGTAGAGGTAGAAATGAACACAGAATCTGTTTGCATTTGCACAATCACAGCAATGCATGAACAGGCGCGCACCCCCTCATATATACTGCAGGCACATGCCCGTATGTGGGCACAGACACTACGTCAGTTTACGAAGTCACTGTGTATGGATTACCTAGCAACTGTGCGTCTATTTTGATGTGAGAGTTTGTGTGTCTCTGTGGGATACTACTGGATTAGGAGATGGAAAAGTTCAGTTTTGGATCATGTCTGTGCTGCGCTCTGCAATTTCCCCACATCTCCCCATTCCGAAGGCATTTTTTTGTCTTCCGTAATTGCGATTTACACCTTTTCCTTTCAACTCTCGATCGTTCCATCCCGCCAACCATCTGGTGCCCCTTCCCCACTGAGCTGAGTGCACTACTAACAACCCACAGCTGGGCTCACACACACATCCATTTATTCTAGAGTTAGTAGAAATGGCCGGCAGCAAGTGATCCCCAAGTCTATCTCTCAAATGCTTACTTTAAGAGACAGCATGGCCTGAGGGTTGGGGTGGCACTGGGTAATGTTGTCCTAGCGTTACTTAGGGCTTGTCGGGGGCTGATCGCTGGCAGATGCTGTTTGTGTAATGGCAGAGGGTCACAGCAGGGTAAACCAGGGGCGACAGGAGAGCTGCAGATCTGCGGAAAATAGAACAGACGTTGTTGTAGCCAAGTCCAGGACGGACGGAGAACATAGAGCAGGTCTCTTTGGTCGTGAGCTGAGATCCGAACCCTGGTTCCTTCTCCTGTCAGGACCTGGGGCCTGGACTCTGTCAGCCACCGGAGGCACACACCTACACACAGAGTATTTTAGCTGACTGAGTCCATGTTGGAGCCCTTTGACACCTCTTAGAGTCGTTTCCCCAGATCCAAATCTAACATGTCATGAGGCCAGAGGATTAATTGTTAATCTTAACAGCAGTCATTATCTGGGATAATTCTAAATTCTTTCACTCTCGCCTTGCCAACACATGTGGCCTGTCCATTTGACTGCTGAGGAGATCCAGAACACTTTCTTTCTTCCCTAACTTCACCCTTTTTCTTTCTCTCTCTTTTTTCCCCCCTTTCTTTTTGTCTCTCTTTAGGACTCTGTCTCCCTCCTCTCGCTTCCTGGAGCTAATTTTCAGAATGATTTCATGGCCGCAGAATGTCCTAATTGTGGAGAGCTGGTCTCCTTCGCTGCGGGGCTACTTTTTAGGCCTGGTATTTCAGTGTATTTGTGTGTGTATGCCTATGTGTGTGTGTGTGTGTCTGCGAAAAAGGAGGGAAACTAGGTTTTTGGGTGGGTCAGGGAGTTTTAAGGCTGGGGTACCTGTCATTTTGATGGACGTCTGAGGGACCTGACTGCCCTTGCGCCCCTGACCTCCTTCTCCAGCCCTCCACCGCGCCAACATCTCACTCTGTCAGACAGTTAAACCCAGGTGGGGGGACAAGATGTGTGTGAGCGAGTGTGTGTGTGTGTGTGTGTGTGTGTGTGTGTCAAAGAGCGACATAGAACAGGGGCTTCCTCACAGAGAGACCCCAAAAGGACGGAATAACACACTTAAACTCTGCTCATGATGTCTCAGTCAGGACAAAAACTAACACAGGCCTTTTTGCATGTTTTGTACAATATTCTGAATACGCACTAGATGTAATCAAATCAGAAATATTCTCACCCTCATCTTCTGTTTGTAATTATACCATTTGGAGGCAAGTCTATGCATTTGGTTCAGTTTTTCTCATCGCTCAGTTTGAAGGGAATGACTTTTGTCTCATGGCTTATGCAATAGTGTATGTGTGTGTTCCTACACATGGAGGTTTTTTTTGTTGTTTTTTTCACGCGTGTGTTCTCTGTGTTACACGCCATTATTTACACACGCTCTTTCTAATTTCACACTTCACACGCTTTCTGTCATGGGCTGGAAATAGAAAAATGAAAAAACAGGCGGCAGCGGTTGATGAAAGTGAAATTGAAAAATGAAAAGAAGTCAGGTCGCAGGGAAGGAGGGAGCGCCGTCGATGGTTTAGCCCTCGGACGCGTGATGGAAACCAATCACCGTGGAAACAGCACGAATCAGCAGACCACATCGTAACCATCGCAAACACACACGCAGGCACGTCAACACACATAGGCACAGTAACCTTAGTATTGCTTTCGCTTGAGATCTGTACTGTTAAATGAACACGATAGGTTTCCCCAGCAGCTCAGAGGTTCCATTAAACACACACAGTCAATCTGATACACAAGCACGCACAAACACGAAACCAACACACCGCAACAACCGCTCCACGGTGCATAGACCTTCCTTGTATCTCCCTGTGTGCTATTCTTTGGCTGCCTTCTCTCTTTCTCAACCTCAACTCGGCTCGAATTATTCTCTCTTTTTTGCCTTTTCCTCTTCTCTCTGTCCTTCCCTTGCTCCTTCCCACCAAACATTTCCCTGTCAGATGGTTGTGGCAGGGACTAGTGGCCTAGTGGTGGGGGTCCTGTGGTGAAGGGAGAAAGGAGGAGGGGGTGGCTGTCCGTGTCTGTGCCTGACAGGAGCGGGGCTGCCTTTACACTGTCCAAACGGGCTGAGCCGTCACTCCTGATTAGCCCTCGTGCTGCACAGAGCCAGGGAGTCGGGGGTCTCTGGAAGCCATTACTCAGCCAGTGAGTGAGTACCCTGTCCCCTCCTCTCACCCTTAGACCCCCCCAGCCACCCACCCACCACCCGCCCCCTCGGCTCAACTTAATCACTCACAGCTGAGGAGAGCTGGAGGAGCATGAGGAGGAGGAGGAGGGGGGAGAAGAGGCAGAGGCAGGAGAGCAAGGGGGTGGAGTCATGGCTCAATCAGCAACAAGTGCGATTGATTCCTTCTTGAGTGCATGACTTTTCATTCCCATCGGTTAGAGAACACACACACGCGCTGACACACACACTGACACATACTCGCAACAGGGCCGTTTGCCCCCCGACGGTGAGCTGCCATGTTCTTTGAGAGGAAAGTCTGCCTCACAGGAACAGGAAATGAAGGAGTAGACACATACACAGGCTGCCTTGTGTCACCGTGGGCACCAGCCTACACACACACACACACTCACAGTGGCCTATGTCCACCCTCAGCTGGAGCTTGTTAAAATCGAGACTGTTGGGCCAGCTTGTCTTTGTCAGAACTCTGATGTCACATACAAACTGATGGTTGGGAAATTTTGTGTGTGTGTGTGTGTGTAGTCTGGCAACAAGGCCAAGGATGCTGAGCGATGGTGACACGTCGACCCCCAGGCCTCCATGTTTTCCCACAATCCCTCTCTTCCGTAAGCAGCTACCCATGATGGCTGCTGGGTGGGCACGAGTCAGGGTGAGAAACCTAAGCCTTCATCAAACATTCCCCAATCAGCCACACGGGCACGAACAAATTCACAGTTAATAAGGATCATCGCAAAGAGAAAAAGCCCAAAAGTCGTCTCAAAGGCCAAACTTAGAGAAGGAAAATTATTTTAGCCGACGTTTGAGCTTTAAACTTTACTCAGTTATTGTAGAGAGAAAGTGCTTCCAGAGCTCTTGTATGGTAAAAGAAGGCTGGATTCATGAGAAAAGTTACAGCATTGATTGTTTCAACAAGTGCCCAAAAATAACATATGTTTACATTCACATGACAAAGCCTCTAGTAGTGATTGATTTGAGTGATTATGACTCTTCTGTATCTCAGAAAAAAGCAGTGTCAGTGGAGTCCACAGGGAGGCCCATTGAAGGAGGAGGTTGGGCTGGATGCATGAGACAATAAAAACATCAATACCATCCCATAACAAAGTAGTAATTTTACCATGACCATGATCTTTCCTTGAACCTAACCAAGTTGCTTTGGGCCTAAATCCAACCAAACCTCAAATATAGTGTTTACAGTATATAACAGTGATTTGTAAGTAATTTTGGAAGGCCCAGACAAATGATATGGTCCTGTTATATGTGCCGTTCTAGAGGGCACGGGCCAACAGCATATTTTGCCTTTTAACGTGGAGGCCTTGTTAAAAGGCACTGAAAGTCGGCTAAGGCCTCAAGTCTGCTTTGATTCAGGGACACCCCACAGGAACGAGAGGAGGATTGCGGCTCGCGAGCTGAAAGGGAAGACCCGTCTGATGATGGATCACATTTCCCGCTCTCCTCCACCTCTCATCTTCTGTCTTCTGCTCTGCCTTCCCTTTCATCTTTAAAGTGCTGAGCCCAGGTGCAGAGAAAAAGATGCGTTTAACTGTGTGTGAGAGAGAGCGAGACACCCACGGAGAGGCAGAGAGGTGAATGAAAACATTCCTCACCTGTCGGCGGAGGGGCACGGTTCAGCTGACAGCTTATAAAGTGTGACCGTGGATCAGTTTGTTGCTCTTTGGGGTAACGGTTCAGCAGTCAAAGAACCGCGAGCCATAAAGCTCAGAAAGGGAGGCACCCGGGGAAAAAAGAAAGATTGAAGGAGGAGGGGGACCGAAGAAGGAGGGGGTGGCTACAGAGATAGAAGAGCAGATAAAGGAACATTGTTTATCTTCCAATTCCAATTATTGAAAAGCCACGGTTGCATCACCCGGTTTTATGTGCAACACTTCATTATCTTTAGTACCTGGTCACGTCGGAATCCATTTAGTTTCAAAATCCATCTGCAACATCCTTGAGAAATCTCCACGAAAACACACATTATCTATTACTGTGAACATGACAGCCAAGCAAATGCTTAGCCCTGAGTCAGTAAGTGTTTTATTTTTTTACACTGTAATAATGAAGTTTTGTTGGCTGGGAGCAGCATGTTTCAGGGGAATAGATTTGCAAATCAATGCATGCTTTTACACTTGAAACACAATAATAGGAGTGTGTTGTATTCCACAGCTACATTTCACATGATGCAGGCTTTTGTCAGAGCCCAGAAAATCAACTTAAAGGTTATATATTGTTACAAATTGAAAATAATAAAACTCCCCTCTTCTCGTCTCTCTCTCTCTCTCTCTCTCTCTCTCTCTCGCTCTCTCTCGGGGGTTACTCGGCAGACAGGGTCCCTGGCTGCCATGTGACTTGCTGGCCAATTAGTGCAGAATTTGAGCGTTGTAACGAGCCTGGGGGGAATAAGGGGAGTTTGATTACAACACCTAAACCTTCCTGTCGCCCCCAGCCAGCACCCCAAATATCTCACTGACAGCCAAGTCACAGCTGGGGACACCGGTGTAAAATACTGCAGCCCACACAGCCCTCTCTGTTCAGTACAATTTGTGAATGAACAGCCAATGATGTCAAAACAGTTTTTCTAATTTTTTCAAGCATTGTTTGCATTTATTACAGTACTGCGAATTTATCTTTCAGAACAAGAGGCTTATTGAGGCAGCTACAGACAGAAAGCGGGAGAGAGAGAGAAATATACAAAGCATAAGTGTCTGGTTTTTCCTACATGCCTGTTCGTGCTCAGGGCTTCATTGGGAATGCATGGCGTAAAAACCATAATAAACGCTGGGACTGAATCATTCAACGGTGCTGATTTGCTTGGCCAAACGCAGGGTTGGAGTTTATTTGTCTCTGTTGTAGTGAATCAGAGCTTTGGAGCGGACTGGAGTCAGTCATCCCTGTTTAAAAAAAAAGGATTCAAACAAACACATGGCTCCCACTATTTGGGGATCATTGTAAACAACATTGTAAAAATTAAGTGGATTGGCACTTCATCTGTGTGGTTGATACTTGATTCTCTACCAACATGTTTTGCAAGATCTGGATTTGATTCACTCGTCAGATCAGACTCATTCGATCAGACCAGAGGAATAAAATAGAAACGAGTAAACTAGCACTTCTTGTCAAACGTAGTTCTGGACATAAAGGGTAAAAGTAGGACGTCCCAGCTTCTCAAAGTTTATCCACTAATAGCTCACACACACCCCATAGATTTGTCCCCTGGACGTGGCCCAAACTCCTTCAAAATCCAGGAAAAGATCTGTCGGATCATTGGGGAACGCTGTGCCCTCGAAACGACTCGACCTGACCACCTCGGATGTCATCATGTTCCACTGTAATCCTGATGTGAGACCGGCACCAAAGGATTCTGTTGATGCCAATATTATCCTCAATGTCAGCTCGGATCTGCCGTCAGCCTTCTCCTAATGCACAGTGACAGGAGCCCCGCTGTGAGGACCCCACTCTGTCTTCTGATCGGGCAGCCAGATGGACAGCTCAGCAGCAGGAGTGGACTTGATATCAGTGTCAGCAATCAGATCTCACCCTCCGAGAGCTTGTTTATGTGTGTGTGTCCGTGTGTGCGTGTGGGAGAGAGAGAGAGTGCACAGTGCCAAGTGATTGTTGGGAGCACATGTGCCGACGGCGACCAGAGTGTGTGTTGAAATGAAGATTAATGAATGAGGGACCCGAATGGATGTGTGTGGACGAGACTGAAGGGTCAGTGGACGTATGTCAAAAAGAGCACAAACTTGAGCTTGTGTTTACCTACAGTGTGTGTGCTGGTTTGTAAGTGTGTCTGCATGTGTGTGTGTGTGTGTGTGTGTGTGTGTGTGTGTGTGCTGGTTTGTAAGTGTGTCTGCCAAGTTATACTGTATCTTTTGAGTTTTCAACACTTCTTCTCCCACAGCTGTGAGGTGCAGAGTGACATGAGAGAAACTCACAAAGCTTGACTATAACCGCACGATTCAACAAGTCTAAGTCCTACTATACTTCTGGGTGTGGTGTGTGTGTGTGTGTGGGAGAGTGTGTGTTTGTCTTCTTGTTTTTTTTTGAAAAGAAAAGAAGAAAAAGTAGGAGATGATTATTTGCATGTGTACATTTGTAACAATTTCAACTTCAAACTCACTGACGGACAAGTGAAAAGTCCTGGCTGCTCCACATCTATCAACAAGCAGAAAGACAAAATATGTTTCTGTCTCCAGATTGAAAATGATAACTGTGGCTGTAACTTTGATCTACATTTCGCAAATGAATCAGTCCCTCCATCCAAATGCCATTACGGCTAAGCTGTTTTTACGCAATATTCTTGGCAGATGCCGGTCTAAACAAACAGTAAATCAGAATAATGCTGCAAAGCCCTGAGGGAGGCAAAATGCTGTTGCTGTCCAAAGCCAAAGAGCTTAAAATGTATGTGTGTAGTAAAAGTTAATCTCTCACACAAAAGTTTTGTTGCTACAGAAGTAGAGCTTGTATTATTTAATAGGCAACAATAACAAATAAGTGCATGATGACTTTGGATCTGACCACAAGACTTAAAACATTTTCATGACCTCTGACCTTTAAAGTGCTGCAGTTTTTTTTTTGTTAAGATATGATGGACTACAGCCACGGTATTCTAATGCAGCCACTGTACATTAAAGAGGCCTGTTATGCTTTTCCTTTGTTTTCTGTCTATAAAATTAATGTTACAATGTCGGATGTTCACATTAAACGTGGCCAAAGTTTCAAATAATGAGGTAAAAGCAATCCCTGTAAGCAAAAAGCTTAAGGTTTCCAATGTTATTTTCTACTTTCGCTGACTCGTCGCGGATTGGTCATCTGCTCCAGGGACGTCACAACCACAAAGGTAGGTATTGCACCGAGATGATTTACAACGGCTCTGACCAGGACTCTGATCATATTTTATGGAGCAAATATTTTCTGGTGTCCGCCGGCGGCTCTGCCTGAACGCTCTGTGATTTGTGGAGTTTCCTGATGGACAGATAGCTTTACTTGTTGCTAAAATAACTGCTGTTAGCTCAGTTAACCGTGCAGCTAGCGGTCCTATTTTCTCCATGATCCATTTTCACCAAAATCAGCGAATATATTTATCAAGTTGTCTTTTAAACTGTGGATCATGCAAAGCTACTCAAGTGGAATCCCAGAGTCAAAATATGGAGCTCCATTTAAAACTTGATTGGGACGATTTGTCCATGCGTGCAAGGCAGCAAAATCAGTTTTCCAAATGATCCAACTGACTTTTCAGATTTATGCCTCATATATTACATAATACTGAAAAGTTCTACTTCAGTTAGTAATGTAAATATCAAATATTGACTTTAGTTCCAGTCAGTGTCAAGACAGACAGAACGCCTCACTTCCATTTTGTGAAAAGAAATAGTTTGACACAGTTTTACTTTCCAAGTGATGAACACAGCCATGGTTTGATGCTATTCCTGTTGGAAAATGAACTAAATAAATAACTTTTTTGATTGAAGACTACTCTGAAAACCTATTTACATGGTAAAGAAAGAAGAAGGAAGAAGGTCTGCGGGCATGTAAAAAAAAACTACATTTCCTGTCCTACTGAAGCTGTAGCTTGCTTTAATTACACACAAGTAGATTCTTTGTGGATATGAAGTTTTAACAATCACATGTGTTGACAATTGCAAGGCAGTCTGTGGTACCGCTTGATGCATGTCTTGTGTGATGGATCTACAATAAATATGTACTACAAGTGATTAATATTACAGCCTGTACAACGCAGTTTGTCTCAAATGACAAAAGACACTGTAAACCAAGACAACAGCAAAAACAAATGAGCAACACCAGGAACATAAATAGTAAGATGTCAACACTCACAGCAAGACAGTGACAAAAGCCTTATGAGGGTTGGAGCCACACAACATAATTATGATGTATAGATGTATTAGTCAAACGTCCCCACGCACCCACCACCCGCTCAGTCCCTTGTGTGTGCACGTTTTTGCTCTTCGTTTGCGCTCGTCCTGCCTTTCAGCTACACCACTGATAGATGTGACAAGGCGAGGCAGACAGAGGAGATCTACCCTTTTTGGCGTCAGATGGCTCTATTGAGAGGAAGCAAGGGAATGCCGGTCAACCCCCCCCCCCCCCTTCCCCATCCCAGCCCTCCTTTCTGCCCATCCAGTCAAGCGCAAAGAAATCGGATGTCCACTCTCCAACAGAGAGCTGGGACCAGTTTAGATGCTGGTTGTCTTTTACTTTGGAAGCTGTCAGCACTTCAAGCTTCAGGCTGAGCCATAAAATGTGTGAAAAAAAAATCAATCACTTTCAGCACTATTAGTCAGATTTGGTGGTCACTGTTTTCATCACTCACTGGCTGAGCACGATGTCTTCTTCCTGCTGTTGTCTGAGAGACAATCGACAGTATCTTGTAGCTTTTTTCTTCCCTTTATTTGTCAGTTTGCGTCTTTATTCATCAGTCTGCCCTTCCATCTATCTGTCAATCCGTCCATTTATCCGGCAACATCTGTCATTTCTCTTGTCACTTAAATCATCCCTCCATTAGACCATCCGTCTTTCATGCTGCGCACTCGCCTGCTTTTCAGCGCATCCCTCCTTCATTCATCTGTCCATCCTGTCTTTTGTGCGCGGTGACGTTGTTGTGATCTCGACTGCTTTCTGCTGAGTTATGGCGGTGACAGATTTGTAGTAGACAACGGATCAGCTGCCAGTGCACGCTCACATGCTTTCACACAGGTACATAAAGCCAAAACCTGTGCCTCTCACAAATACACACAGAGACACGTCGTTTCTCATGACCTTCTGTACCTGCTGTTTTCACCTTAAATGCCAGGTGAGCTGCTGCTCTGGAACGAGGCGCTCACTCCAGGGTTTCAGTGCGACGTAAACAGGTTGCGTAACTTCTGTGGAATGAATCGCAGGCTGGGTGAACCAAATGAATAGGGAGGATGAATTTGCTATGTGTGTGTGAGAGAGTTCATGTGTGTGTGTGTGTTTGTGTGAGTGTATACATCGGTTTGACAGGGGGTTAGAAGCCAGGGGCCTCTCTCGGTCTCCCTCTTTAGCGAGTGAGTGAAATACAGGCCCAGTTGTCAAGGGGACAGCCTTTCACCAAGGAAATACACACACAACAACCCACACTCACATCTCCCTCTCTGTCCACGCTGTATTACCTTTTTCAGAATGTTGCTCTCCGTCTTTTGCTCTGAATTTCTTTTCCTCCTGCTTCTGACTGACCCTTATATCTGTAAATTTTACTCCGACTGCAAGTTCATACTTGGCAGCAGCTCCTTGCACACACAGATCACCTTCCCTCATGCTCAGGCAAGTTCCCACCACTCGGAGCACTTGAGGTGTATTTAGATTTGCTTGTGCAAAGAAGCCGCGCGGTGCAGTATCCCCATTCGTCCAGGTGAGGGCCCGGGCTAGAAGAGAATTGACACAGCAAAGGGAGGTGAAGAAATAAGTGGTAAGATGGAGGAAAAAAGGGAGGATGGGGAGTGACTGAAGGCTATTCATTATTGTAATGTTTTGTCTTTTATGGACCCATCTCAGTCTGCTCAGCTATCAGTCAGTCATTCTCCTGGTATCAGCACTCTTTATCTCTAGTTCCCTTCGTTTGTCTGCTTGTTTGACAGCTGGGAGGTCTGCCACCATGCCGTACCTGTCAAAGCCTGTCACAAGCCTCTTTCTGCCCTGCGGGTACACACACACACACACACACACACACACACACACACACACACACACAAGATAGACAGAAAGAGATGGAGTTGCAGGAAGCCTTTTGAGTGAATGTATGTATACATATGATAAACTGCCAAATCATCAGTCAAAAAGTCTGATCTTCAAAAAACAGGCTTATGGGAACCAGGGTAGTGTTGGTTTCAACGGGACTCAAGAAAAAACTCAGTCCAGTTAGCCTGCAGATTGAATACCCATAAGTGTCATCACAACAGCCAAACACAGTAGCTCTCTGGATTTAGGGTTTATTGTTGAGTTGTAGGTGGGTTTCTGTTAGATAGCTTCTCCTCGAATCCTTCCCTGTTAACCCATCTTCACTTTCACAAGCAGAAATGAAATTCCAGACTCACTGGCAGTGAGGACGTACGATGACTGAAGTAAATCACCTGCCTGCACATGATGTGAAACACCGATGTGATTCTTCAGATGTGATGTGACTTATCAGATCATCACCAAATAAACAAGGCACCCATTTGACTGAAACGAATACAACTGCTGAGGTCGTAATTATCTGACCTACAAGTGTTTCATCGTCTGTCCTTCTGGATGCACACCCCGGAAATATAAGAAAACGAAAGGAAAAAAAATTAGACACGTGTTCTTCCTCCACTGAGCTGTTATCTCCTTCATCACATCAGGCCAGTACATATAGAGATATGAGGGTCACGGGGGCCTGAAGCCGATCCCAGCTGACACTGGGCACGAGGCCGAGGCGGAGCTGACACGTAGAGACAAACAGCCATTCATGCTCACATTCACACCTACGGGCGATTTAGAAGCAGCAATTAACCTGCATGTCTTTGGACTGTGGGAGGAAGCACCTGGAGGAAACCTGCGCAGACATGGGGAGAGCATGCAAACTCCACACGGAAAGGCTTCAGCCGGTTGGTGGATTTGAACTATGAGGCCACAGAGCTAACCACTACACCACTGTGTCGCCATTTTATAGCCAAATGGTAGTCAAACACAATCCTCGTAATATGCATTTTGCATGCAGAAAATGTATTACACATTAAACTCTAAAGACATAAAGATCAGCTAACAGCAATAATGGAACTCTTATTTCAGATGTAGCTCTTTATTTAGATGCATGTATTTGTTAGCCTCAACACATGAAACCTCTAACCATTTAAAGGCCACCTAAGCCCCGGGGGTGAGCTGTGTCGGCCTTTGGGAATCGGCTGACTGAGAGACTCCTTCATTAATCTGGGGCCTCTGACAACTGTCTGTCAGCAGCCGAGGGGGATTTCCACGCTTTCTGTGTCTGGTTGTGTTCGAGAACAAAACCGTTCATTAGCGCGAGGCATAAATTTTGACACGAGATCCCTCATCAGTGGCTGGTTTGACATCGGCGTTTGAGCTGCCCACTCATAAATTTAAGGTGAACGTCTGCGCGGTCGCATGCATTCACTCTCGCACCCAAGTAAGTAAACAATCCTTGCTAAATCACTTTTAAGGCAGGCCTCAAAAAATTGCTAACCTGTCTGCACAATCCACCGAGTGTAAACAGTCAGTGACAGTGAGATTGGATTGGATACACAAAAGCTTTGAGCTGATGGTGTTGACACGAACATAAAAGAATCGGACATGTTGTAATCGTGTCTGATGCAGTTTAACAATAGCTGCTGATGACAGGCAAGTGTTGGCGTTGGTCTCCAAGTTTAACTGAGGCTAGCTTGTTGTGTCTGACTTGGACTGTAGAGCATGTTAAAACACATAAAATGATGAGAATCTGTACAACAGTGCAGTTTATGTGAAACCTCCAATTATAGATTTTAAACAGTGTAAACACAACATTAATATATTATCACCATATAGAGTTGATCAAACCGACACAATCACTCTCTCTCTCTCTCACAATATTCACTCCCCTCTCAGCTCTGTTTTGGTCTCCATCAACTCCTGAGAGAAATATCTGGCTCTTTAGCTGCTAAATGCTCCTCTGTGTTCACCAGCTGGTCACTGACTTGGTTCGTTGTTTGTTTATGGGAAGGTAGCGTGCAGTGGTTTGATCAGAGCTTTTTCACTGAAAATAGCTGCTGCTGGTGGAAATAATGACGCTGAAAGCAATGAGACCAGACCAAAACATTTCAAGTAAAGCTACGGGCTGTAAAACCTAAAACAAATACCTGAAAGACAATTAAAAGCTCAGTGTAACAGAGGGGACCTGCAGATTGAGGTGTTAACTCTCTGTACATTTGTCAATGTGTGAGTGACCCCTTTATATTACACATAGATTTAAGGAATTCTTTTGGGACTGATATGAAAATTAATTATGTAATAAATAATAAGATGATCCCATGAGGGCGATCAACTGGAGGATGGTGAGAAGCATGGGTCATACTTGTGCTGTTCAGAACTAAAGCCACCCACACACCATCATATTTTAACACAGCTGGAAACTTTCAGTGTTTTTTGGTCTCAAAGAGGCTCATTGAGTAATAAGTGGGAGATATGATTTGGAATTGGGAAATTCCCTGGATTGATGTTAGAGGATGGACAGTGCGTGTGTTCATTGGTTGCATGATTGCATGTTTGTAATGTGCACGTGCGGCATGTACTGTATTTATATACATGGCTGCTATGCTGTGATGCTAAGGCGTGACATGACTTCATTTCAGGAGTACTCTCCATGCCAAAGTATAGACTTGTCATAGGGAGCGACAGATCTGTGTCTCCATATATCCACCACTATTCTGAGCTCAAACAATACCAGATCCAGTTTGCTCAGCGGTTACACGCGAGTCAAAGGCTTCTGCTCTCGATGTCTTTGTTTCATTCTCCAATGCATGATGAATGACCGCTGTTATACCGCTCTGTGTGTGCATCTGTGCTCGCATGCTGTATGTATAGATATTTGCATGCATCCACACTCCCTTTCTGCCGTCCTCTCCCCCGCTGCTCTAACAGTTGCTGTCCTTTCACCATTGTCTCTCAGAAAAACACCACACGTGTTCTCATTCCCACTGTAGCAGCTTGATTCAGTCACCACCTCTACCGTGTCAGCTCATGTTGTGAAGCAGAGTGTCTTCATTCATATTTTCATACCCTGATTCTAATATTATGCTGATTTCCGACTGCTGTCCCGCTGCATTCTGGGACCTCTGGGGGTCCTGGAGGTACAGGGGGTCCCCTCTCCCACTCACTCTCACCAAGAGCAGATGGCCCTGGCTGGGCTGGGCAGCGTGAATGAGCCCCTATTGTCTCTGGATGTAGCGTAGCCTCCTAGCCCAGATGGCATTTGCACCTTTTGTGTCTATGCTGACTTTCTGCAGAGTGAGACAGTGTGCGCTGTCTGCGTCGGTGGGTGGTAGCCCTCTGCTCGCTTTCATTAGCTTCTCTCTCTCTCTCCGTCTCTTTGTCTCTCACTCTCTTGTTTCTCAGTGTGACAGTTCAGTTCATTTCAAATGGGCTTTATTGTCACAAAGGTTAAGAAACACTGCTGCCAAAGCAAAATAAACACATAAAAATATATGTTACCAGAAGAGCCCAACTTATACTCATATATGGCCAGAAGTCTGTGGACCCCTGAACGGTACATACATATGTAACATATGAGCATCTCATTCCAAAACCATGAGAACTATTAAGCTGCCTCTACTCTTCTGAGAAGGCGATTTACAGTGGCTTGCAAAGCCTGGGGCACCCAGGGTAAAAATATCTGTTTCTGTGACTTGTTAATTGCGTAAAAAAAAGGGCCTGATTTCCAAAAGGCATGATTGAAGATGATACATTTCCATGACATTTTAATCAAGATTATTTTTCGTTTACAGTCTCAAAATAAAAAAGGAAGGCCTGAAGCAAATGTGTGGACATCCTGCATGGTCAGTGCTTAGTAACACTCCCTTTGGCAAGTGTCACAGCTTCTAAACAGCAGACAAGAATCTTTTAATTCTTGCTTGTGGCGATTTCGGTCTAAGATTCTTGGGCTGTCTTACACGCACTCCTCTTTTGAGTTCTTTCCACAGACTTTTCTTGACTGAGAGGGCCACAGCAAAACCTTTAGCTTGAAATTGTACATGTAGCCCGGTGTGGATTTTGAAGTGTTTTAGAATTGTCCTGTTGTAGAAGTCATCTTCTTTTCATCTTCAGGTTTTTAACAGATGGTGTGTTGTTTTCTTCCAGGTATTTAATTGAATCCATTCTTCCTCAAGCAGTGAAAGGTTCCCCGTGCCAGTGGCTGCAACACAAGCTCAAAGCAAACAATCGCTTGGCCTTTCCTAACAATAATTGCAAAAAAGCCACAGCTGCACTAACAAGCTAATTTAGGTCCAAGACCTTGGCAAAAGTTATCTGAAAGCTCAAATCTCTTGAGATGACTAAACCATGAAAATCAGCTCCAGACCAAACGGACACAAATACATACAAGCATATTCTTTCAGCCATATAACATTGGTCAATATTTGAGTATGTGAATGATGATAAGCAAAAAGACAGCAGAACAGACCTGACATAGATATGTTCATTATGAAAGCCTGCCCCACCATATGCTTAATCCAATGTTTATTAAAGTTTACTGTAATTTATTATAGTTTACATTACAACATAATTTCACCTTTAGTATATATTTGTTGTATTTGTCTATATTTCCAGCAAGGTTTACTGTTTAAAATGTGTTGTCATATTTGTGTTATATTATGTATTAATGTTAAAGATAAAATTCTAAATATAATTATCCACTTTCGAGCTTTTCCAGAGCCTTCAGCCGTATCACAAGAGTTTTCTCAATCGTCATGGAGACAGATCTGCTGATATGTGAGCTCAATGGCCTCTTATGATGTCAACCGTAGCAGTTTTACTGTTTTTAACTTGTTTTTAACACAGACAAAACACACATTGATTAAGACCATGTGACATGGTTAAAAGCTCAAGGAGAATCCAGTAAGTGAACCTTTGAGTTGAGGCTTTTTCATCGTAAAAATCACATGGAGGCACATTAAAAGTGGGCAAACCAACATATGTGGTTAATGATCATCAGGAGGCAGAGATTCATTACAATGTGATTCAACAATTTGGCTCAACTTTATTCAGCTTCATTATTACACTGGTTATAATCTTCTTCCTGAATATGAAGCTGTGTCTTCAAACCTAAATAATGTCAGCTCATGTCATTTAATGAGCATTAGTAAATGCTAATAACGTCCTTCTTCTGTGTGGGAGTGCGTGTGCATTTTTGTTCATGTGCAGAGGCCCAAACATGTTGTTTTGTTTAAAGTTTTCGTGGAATTCGGTATTTGTGGTGGTGGTTGCTTGTTTTGCTGTTTAAAGGCTGCACTGTTTCCCATGCACAGGGTTAATGTCAAAAACCACACACATACCCACACATGCACGCACACAGATCTCTTGCTCGTTGGTTTGGCTGTCTGTTCTCATATTCTGACAGCAACAGAGGATGGTTAAGGCTCCGGGAGATTATAGTGGTGATCTGACTATGTAGGTATCTGTCGGCCGAGAGACACTGAGATGCCATTCAAATTGTATGTGTGTGTCTGCATGTGCTTGTGTCATCTTCACCGAACCGCAAAAAGTCGCGTCAGCGCACCACCTCGCTGTTCCGCTCATTTCCATGTAACAGCTAATTTACTGCTCAGATCAAGTCAGATGTCTAATGAATCTGCACATCTATGCTAACACAGACCTCGGGCAACCCCTCTCCCTTGCACAACTCGCAGTTAGCGTGCTCCGATCGTGTCATAGGGAGGCATCATGTGTTCCATCATGCCCTCAGGGGCCTCCACAGCACAATGCCAGGCTTCAGAGCGTTGACTAAATCCCAGCCAGAGACAGTCTGCCTGGCAGACTGGCACTTCAGCGGACTGTATTTACAGCAACCTCTGGAAGAAAAGGGATCTGATTACCGCAAGGAATATATACAACGCATCAATCAGCGGGCGGGCAGGGAGGAAGAGAATCAGCGAGAGACAGACAGACAGACAGAGAGGAAGGGAGTATGGTTCCAGTATGGTTGTGGTGATCTTAAACCTTTACACACATACACATACATGCATACAATCAAACACACACACACACACACACAGTCTTTTTCTGGCACGGGATGTGGGTCCAGAGAGCAGTCTGGTGTTTCAGTTTCAATCTTCCCCTCAGCCCAGATCAAATACACCGACTGGCAACTAAAGATGATGTCACTATCCCACAGCTGTCCCTACCACTCAGTGCTGCACCACAGTGTGTGTGCGTGTGTGTGTGCGCACGCGTGTGAAAAGCTCTGCTGAGGTCAAATTGGACTCTCTCTCTCTGTCTCCCTCTCTTTAATTCTGTCTTCCTTCAAAACTCTGGGGATCCTGCAGGCTGTAGTGAGAGCTATGGTCTGGATCAAGTTCCCACTGTGTGTATGAGACACACACACGCACACACAGATTCTGTATACTCCAATTCTAGCTGCCGGGAATGGCATGGGGAGAGAGTGGGAAAGGGAGGGGAAATGAGGGGAAAGTGGGGATGCTTTTACCATCACAAACCATCAGAGGATAACAGCATTTTATTCACACATACACTAACAGGCCACACACACACTGTATTCTGAGCCAGTGCACATGTTGAAATGTAGAGAAACTCAATATGGACAGTTTTGCACTTGAGTGCTGTTTTGAAGCACAATGACTTATTCATTCTGTTTTTGTCAAACATAATTCTTTTTCTCCTGCGTTTCAAAGCAATTTACTTGCTTTCCCTGTAAAATTATGAGAACTGATGTAAATTGAGTGATAAATTACATAATGATAAATGAATGACACAATCAAAAAATTTCAAAAAAAACTAAGACAGACTTAGCTTGTCTAACTTTTGTATGCCTAAAAGACAGACAAATTAGAAACAGTTGCATCTCTACTATGAAGAATGCAAATCAAAACACTTCGACTGAATCATTACTTTTAATGTGAAATCCACAACATTTTAGGAATAAATCATGTTGGTGAGAAATCAGATCCATTCATCTCTTTTGGCTCAGCTTTATTTTTCTCTGAGAATGGTGTGATTGCATGCAATAGGTTCTGCTTTTAATATTGTTATTATTTGTATGGGCCAAGGCTCTGATAATGGATGTAAGAATCAACTTGATGAACTTTCCTTTTTATTGAAGCCAGATATGCCAATTTTTGTCTCAGGGTGGTTTATCAACTCTAATTTGTCAAAAAACATACTGCACTCAGAAGTATTTAATGCATTTTTAATCAAGTAATTTGAATTCTTAAACATCATGTATATTCACTGAACACATAAATGGGTGATCTGGATAGTTTGCACTATTTCATAGTTAAAATTATATTTGTAAATTCATATGTGATGTTATTGACAAATGATGATGCACATTATATACAATTATTGTTCATTTAGCAGCTGAATATTGTCATGGTTTGTCTAAATTCTATTTCATTTATTATGATTTTTTTTATGTTATCATTTTTAACTTTTAGAATAGGATAAACCTTTTTGACTGTTTTCCTTCTCACAACATTATTATTATTCATACTGTATATAAGCTATAACATAAAAAATTGTAAACATGAAAGCAATACTGTAACTACACAATAACATAGCAGAATAACAGCATACTTAATATAGCATAAAGCCGACTACGTGCTCTTAATTTATGGAGGTTAACGCATCAGAGGTTGAAAGCTTCCTGGAAGTGAAACATGAGTGTTCATACTGTAAGTGAATGCAACTAAGTGCACTTCAATACTTGTATTTAAGCTGTTTTCTGATTGGAGGACTTTTAGAGGGCCGTTATATTTTATCTGCTTTGATTTAATTAAGGGTTTCATGTGGTTCTTCCACTGCTGCAACATGGAGTACATATGTCCACATGCACGCTGCTGTAACTCAAGTAGCATAATACAAACAACAGTTTCACATTTGGCATTACTTAACATTACAATAGTCTTATTTATCAACATATTTATTTAGTTGATGTACTAACCAGAGGAAACCACAATATAAACTCGTCATTTGTTGTCAATGTTGGAAGCTCATCAAGTTCAAATTAGGTAAATTTTGTGCTCTTTTTTTTTTTTGATATATGAGGATTCTCATATTCTTAAACCAAAACCTGTTCTTTGACCTCTCAAGTCTGACCGCCACACTTGTGTTTCTGCACAACACAAAGACACATTGACAAATTATCAAACATAGAATTATTCACTTCTCTCCTCTTTCTCTCATGTTTTTGCTGAGTCCTTCGAGCAATCTGCAAAACGTGAGCAGTAAATGGATCAAGGCAGCGCAGGCTTCCTGTCTCTGACTTGAGAGTCTCATGTATTCAATTAGCGATAATGTTGAACAGTCACATATCCAACATTATGGTTAGAGTGAGAGACACTTCTGAACTCTGTTTTTTACTTGAGTTTGACTTCTTCCACATGGCAAATTACAAGTGGCTTTGATAAGACTACAAATATGCATCTTGGAGTAAAACAAGCCTAATTTATGTGTGTTAAAAAATGCAGCCTTCCCCTCTTCACCTCTTCCCTCTCTCTCCCTGCTTTGCTTTGAGCGCTGTGCAAGGTTCAGCTGCGTGGTGGGGAGAGGTCGGAGGTCGCGGTGTAGCTCTCCGTGTGGGTGTCAAAGATGACTTTTGACCTCCTCTGACCTGGTGAACAGCAGCCAAACTGGCCGTCCAACTGGGAGCGGAGAGAGGGCCCGGAGGTCAGAAGAATCACTGAGAGAAAGAGCGTTTTCTCAGCCTCTTTCTCTCCTCAGAAGTTTGTTCACTGCTTCTTTTTTTCTCTTTCTCACTTTATCGTCACACCACTGTTTCTGCATAAATACTGTTTACACAATCTAAGTCCTTAATTTGGCAATAACAGTGAATAAAAATACGCTTATTTTCTTATTGACACCAGCGTCTTTGGGATTTATGCGCCCGGGTTTTAAGAGGTTTCCAGGGCCCAAAGATCGTGAAACTCACTCAACAGATAAACGGCCGTGTAAACATTCAAATCAAGTAGGAGGAAAGAAAACAACAAAATGACAGGGACTTGTGTTTTTCCCACCCTGAACAGCAGGAATTTCTAAATCCAGCCACCATTTTGTTCTCGGTCATCATCTTATTCCGTGTTAATCTCTTAATATCAGACAAATATTTTCTTTCATATTTAACAAATTAGTGTATTTTTTTGTTCACGTAACACAAGTTCTCAACTCTATTTCTTTCATCACTGTATTTTGCTTCATTCCGTCTTTTATTGCTGCAGCTCAATCACTCATATTCTCCATCATCCATGTGTTATTTATCTCTTTACACTTGAATGGACCTTTACCATTTATGTTTGGGAAAAGGAGTATATCATATAATAAAAACATAAGACAAAACACATGCTATGGCAGCTTTTTCAACCGAGCCTACACTTCTTTCGCACATACACACACACACACCCCTCTCCCAGGGCCCCTTTCCCTCCCCTCATCCTTCCCATCCTCCACCTCCCCCCCTCTCATCAAGGGTCATTTGCTCAGTTTCCTGTCTGCCTCTCCTGGCTTTTCCTCTCCCACTCTGATTGGTGAATTTCTACAAGTCTCTGATTGGCCAGTTCTTTCAGCACCTCCCCTTGTTAACAGTCATGAAGACACCTCCCCTTTTTTTAGAGGACCCTCCTTCTTTCTCTGAGGACGGCCTCCTCCTCTAACTCTCCTCCCCTCTCAGGTGCTCCTCCTCCTCTACAAGGATATAAGAAGGGTGTTAGAGTGACCCCTGGTGGACAACATGATTTATTGTCTGCCACATGCTGCTTAAAGACTCACACTATTCTGCACTAAATACAACACAAGGTTATTCACATTAACAAAAAACACAAAGCTGACTTGAACATTAAATTATTGCTCAACATACGTTTAAGAAACAAAAAAAGACAAGAGGCCCAAACAAATCTCTAAACTCTGGAATTGATCATCAAAACCTACAGTGCCATCTAGTGGTCTTATCTATAAACTGTGATTGAGATCAGAGGAAAAGCACAAATTACATTTTAAGTGAACTATGGGCTAAAATTGATTCTTGTCAGTATTTATGGTGATTAAAATTGGCACTAATGTAGAACTGAAAATGTGAGTACATCACATCCTAAGAGACTTAATATTGCCTCAGATTTCATTATGACTGAAAGTGATTTTTCTCTCCCTAGGAATTGCAAGACTGTTTAAATCTCCCCTTAAGGTTCATATTTTTTTTACATTCAAAAAAGTGTGTTTCAACCCAAAATTTACTTTGTTGCAATGAGGCAGTATGGGATAAAATCTTACTGATGTAATGAAATGAAAAACAAAGTCATATGTAATTATTTAAAATTAAATTCGAATCAAGGAGTATGTGCATATCACTATTGTCTGTATGCAGAGCTGTACCAACACAAAGGCAAATGAAACAGCTGCTCAGGGCCCCAAATCAGCAAAGTAGAAATTGCTGTTGTCAGGTAAAAACTTATTTCTCAAAAAAAAGGTAAGCTTTTTGTAAAGAAAGAAAAATGCTTTGCCTGCAGTATTATCCCATACATTTACAGAGGAAAAGATCTAAAGCATCAACGTATTGAACAAGTATTGTCTGTGTAGTCAAAACCTGATGTAGCCTGTACCTCTGTGCATAGATCTCCATTGTCGTCCAAAAACTGAGACACATCATTGTACTAGTTGACATGATTCTTCATTACTATGAACGTGCAGTGGCGTTTCCAGACTTTCCAGACACACACACACTTTGTTAAAATATCATTAATTTGCTGCATTATCTTCCATATTGCAGTTAGTTACATTTGCTGCTGCATTGAAATGTCACCTTATCCACTGAGCCACTTTAGATTCCACTTTGTACTAGCTGTATATAGTTTTGTTTGTTCTTGTTGTATATACCTTTTTTTATAGTAGATATAGTTTTCTAATTTATACTTTTATCTATTTGTATGCTTGTGCTGCTGCAACGTCCAAATTTTTCCTGTGGGTGATCAATAAAGAATTATCTTATATTAATTTCTGACATCTACGTTAATTGCTAACATTACAGAGTCTCACATTCCTGTGTTTTAGTTTTTATTTAAATAGACATACACCAAAAAAAAAAACACTTTGCATAGCTGATTAATGAAATAATTTAGCATAACACTAATCTTACATTTTAAAGACATACAATAATTGTTGGTGTTGGACTTCTTGTGGGACTTGACAATAACTAAAATAAAGAATATTGCCAGACTTGTTTTTCAAGTAATGTCATGTCCTGTCCTATTTTTATACAGTTTTACTACCTGTCATAAGAGGGAAACTAACCAGGACAATTTACTGTCTTTTCCTGAGATGTCTTCAGCGGGGGGTGTCAAATTCTGCTTGCAGTCCCAAAAATGCTCAGGCCTCTGCTGCGTGTGTAACAGGTTAAATACTTTAACATAAAACTCTGTCTGTCTTCCTGAGGAAAGAAATGTTCAGCATGTACTACTTCCCGTCTGGCTCCACATCCGTCTCCTGAACCTGTTATGGGCTCAAAGTTTTTATTCGGCCACTTCTTTTATTGGATGTGGTCGTGTGAGAGACATGAATCCATCATCGTCCGCCACAATCACAACAACACAACACAGGACTGCACGTACTGTAGCATGAGCCTGTGTGTCTGTCTGCCCGGCGTCAGCTGGTCTTCCCATACATCATAATGCAGTGATCCCGCAGAAATGGATTTGATCATTGATAAAACTATAACCCGTCACAAGGCCTTGATGAATGTGTCTCCACGCTGAGTGTACAGGCATGTAAAGTGTTGTGATGATGACCCGGCTGATGCCTAAGTGAGGGGGAAGATAAAAACTCCACATAAATCAGCTCAACAGGGGGATAACAGCACATTCCCACAAATCATCCCGGGAATCCGAGGGTGTCCCGGTCCTGGAGAGGAATTCTGGGAACGTTGCCAGATCTCAGACAGAGAGACAGAAGAGGGAGACAGACAGGGATCAACGATGTCATTGTGGCCTGTTTCATTATACTTCCTGTTTCTGTCCCTTTCTGTCTCTTCTTTGGGTCAACTTATATTTATCTTTTCCTCTCTGTCAGTCTTCCTCTGTGTAGCTTTCTTCACAAAGACAATTTAATTATACGATGGACAGATGAACATTTCAGGAAAATGTAGGTAGTCTTATATAGATAATATACAATTTATATGAAACACGAGTGCCAAAGAAGTCAGAAACTTGCAATATAGAAGAGGTCCGAAGTGTATTAAATCAAACATGCAGGGCTATATTTCTATCAAGGAAGTAGCATCTGTTTTCAAGCAAATGGACAGCATGTAGAACCAGGGAAGAGGGGAGGGAGAGGAGGCCCAAAAGCAAGAAAATGGAAAGATGAAAAGGCCGTCGGGGTGGTGAGGGATGCACATTAAAAACATTAAGAAGAGAGAATTACAGTGGCGGAGAACAAGGTCTTTGAGGGAGTGCTCGGAGAGCTGGGCGAAAGAACAAAGGGAGGGCTTGAGGTATAGGGAAGCCCTCTGCGGATAAGACTCTGGATGAGTGTCGGAGACATGATCGTAAATCCCAAACCCCATAGTCTGCAAGCTGGGGCCGGGGTCAGGGAGGGAGAGCACAAAGAGAAGGGCCGAGGAGAGGTGGGAGGTACATGATAATACAGAAAGATAGACTGAAACCATAGCCATAAAAAACATCTTAAGGTTGATACTGAATCACTGAAGCCAGATGCGATTCAGATACTCTTCTGCTGCTTTATTACATGTTCTGGAGGTGGGACTGGACATGGCAGCATGGCAAATGGCAACAATGTCGGGGTCAGGATGCATGGATCAAATTAAAGTTCCCTGCGGGTTGTCGTTGTCAACCTGTGTCTCACACCAGGCATTCCTCACATTCTGTCTGCTCAGGATGCAAATGCAGCCCCAGTGAGTCATTTGAGTATGTTTTCGACATGTTCAGAAACAGTAATGGTGAGTGACGTCATCCCCACTCCTGTGTTGCAAATACTTGACAAAGCTAAACGCTTGATCCATAGCTTCAATACATTGATAACAGTTACATGTAACAAACAAGGAGAAAATACCTACATTAGTTTTCTTTGTGGGGTTTTTTCCTAAAGAGATTTTCTCCAAAATAAGGCACAAAAAACACAACTATGAGGCAATGAGGAAATGACTTGGTGTCAACTACATGATAAGCATTACATACCTGGTATTCACACTGTTAAAGTAGTCCATGATCAGATATCTGTACATTTGATCTGGTGATTTAAGTCAAGCTATTCAATTTGAGTGAGCACTCTTAAAGCTTTTGACATTCATATTTTTCCTGAGCAGTACCACACATCCTATGGAAACTGTTGTCTGGAGGAGTTTCGTCAAAACAACCTTGATGATGTCATCGGGGTTATCTCGGATTGGGCTTGGGACATTTCTAAGAGAAAAGGCTAATTAAAGCATTAGCATCAGTCTGCGGATGGGAAGTTGAAGCAGGCGTTTACCAGACATGGAGGGTCTAATGAAAAAAAAAAGCTATGGAGTTGCATTATGGGAAGTGTAAGATGGAGTGTTTGGGGAGATTTGGACAGTGCTATGACACATCAGCCTCCCCTGCATCAATTCTCAGCAATCCTTTTTATCTGTTTTTAAAAAAAAAAAAAAATCCCCAAAATTTAAATTGCTGGGTTGAAAAGTATTGAAAAATGGACTAACTCACTGACTTTGAAAAAAAAAAATGGAATAGTACCAGCTTTATTTTCAAAGTGATATTATGTCTTTTAGTTTAAAAAAAACAGAAAAAAGCACCGAATCCTAATGTCAGGTTTTTTTTCTTTTTTGTTTAGTACAGGCCACAGTATTATACATTATTATGGACTTATGGACTTAAAATGTGCCTCGCTCCTTTTCCCATTTCAGCCACTGCAAATTATATGTGTACCTGTTCACTCACTGAAAGCAATATCCATGAGCAATAATAAAAATAAAATGAATTTTTTTAAGGAAAGTGAAATCACAGCTACAGAGGGGATTGTAGGAATATTAAATTATAGTTGTGATTAATGATACAAGGCAACATGTGTCAGTGTAAACTAGGCCTTTAAATCTTTATTTTAATAGAAAATAGAGGAAAGAATTAAATTAATTAAATAAGTGGCAAATAAATGACTGAGAAGATGAATGAAAGACTGCAAAACATCAACTTGTGTGACTGTCGCTTTCAGAGCTTTCAGTGCAGCTTGTCTTGTTGTTGTGCACCAAAACACATTTTGCTCTCATTGCTAGAAAATAATTTGTTCTCAACTGACATCACCAACCTGGATTTAATGAGTGAAGCTTCAGCTACAACCTCTTATATCACACATATTGAATATGGATGTTGCTGCCACTCAATATTCCCATGAAACACCTGCTTTTGTGTCGTCTTTTTGTGATCTGGCCATTCATGCTTTTACAACAATAAATGCAACCTGGTTCATTCAGCAGCCCAATTAGGACATACATGCCATTTCAAATATATTCTTCAGAGCTGGTTGATTATTGAGACAGGAATGTGGATTGTTTAAATGAGGCTGAAGGTGTGTATGTGTCAGTGTGTGCACATGTACTGTATGTGTGTGGGCGTCTTTATTCCACATCATGGGTGACGTATGGCTTCAGGGTTTTTTTAGTAACAGCAGGATATAAGACATGTCCTGTAGCCGTACTAAGCGAAGGTGGCTCCTGCTGTTAACATGTTGACCACAGTGCTCCTGTCCACAATCCTGATTCTGCAGGGTCGTGGGGGGGCGGCAGCATCTGGCTTGTCGGTCTTTGGGAAATCAATCCACAGTGATAAAACTTTGAGCAGCAATGATGGAAGACACAGTGGGTGGAAACAGCCACACCAACAGGTAAGAGCAATCTAAGACAGACTTGATTAGTCTCATGAGGCTCTCTTTTTCTTCTTGTAAATACTTTTTTTTAGCTTGTTTATATTGTTCATTTTTCACTATTTAACTTGCTTCTATCCTCTTTGCTGCTGTGCAATGCAAATATCCCCACTGAGGGATGTATAAATCTTATCTTATCACTTGTCATCTTTGATTCTAGCTGTTTTTTTATGTGTTAGTACTTAGAATATTAGTAGTACAAGACATCACCTTGCACTGTAGGAGGTTACAATAGACATTTTTGACTATTTGCACACATTTTCCAGAGAAAACAATTAATTGATCTTCAAAATATTCATGCAGCCCCACTTTCCTTGTGTTCTGTATTAACTGTTAAAATAGTTTTAATCAGTTAATAGTTAATAGTCTTAATTCACTGAAACTAAAAATTATAATGCAAAACATCTTTTCACAAGATATTATTATGGCCCATTATTGAAATGGATCAGTCATTCTAAGGGGTTAAGGGGTTAAGTAATAAAGTACTCTGTCTGTCTGTCTGTCTGGGTTCAACTATTTGTGTTGAAAATTATTAATATAAGGCAACACTTGAACTCATCTGCTATCCAATGATATTACATTAAGAACAACGAAGTGTTTCACAAATTTTGCTTGAAAAATGACAAAACAAAAAAAGATTAAGCAATTACAAAACTGATTGATGATTATTCACATATCAAAATGTAATTAGACTAATCTGGACTTGAACACGTTTTTGTTTCCAGACAAAAAGTGAAATCCGCAGTTTGGATCTCGAGAGCTTCAACATACACGTGACCCCCACCACCAGAAACTTCAACCTCCCGACCATCATCAAGCTCTACCCGCCCACTGCCAAACCTCTCCACATGCACGCCAACATGCCCATGCGCTTCGGGAGGGAGAGCAACCCCGGTGATGACCGGGCCCCAAACTCAACCCCCAACATGCCACAGAGGTTCGGAAGGGCTTGGGAACGGATTCAAATGTGCGCTGAGTGCCCTGGTGTCCGAGAAGCACCGAAGCTGCCTCAGAGACTTGGGAGGAACAGTCCATACTGGAGCCTTCTGAAGACTCTGGCCAATGCACAGTTACTGAACACTGGCTTGCACTGGTAGGACAACTCATTCCCATAATAACTGGCATCAATATGTATTTCTAAAAACAATGCAATAACTCTTTGATTTGCAGAGATTAATGTCGTCTGTGTTATTTCATCTATACAATAGGACAAAGTCCATTTACTGTTCTCTTTTTCCATCAGCCTATGAGCACACACTCATCTTCGGGGTGACAGGGAATGTAAGTGTCTCCCATCATATGACAAGGTTGTCATCCTCATCACAAACTATGTTTTCTCTTCCCACAGGGCTGAAGAGTTTGACCTTACAAGCAGCTCTGAAGAGATGGAGACACAAGCAAAAACCTTTAAAGGATGAAAAAGGCTTAGAGAGGCCAACACTGAGGTGTATTATAGCAATGTAAATACAACATACAGTGCGTTTACTGCAAAGGCAAATAGTTCATGTCAAAATGTTGAAATAGTTGTTGAAAAAGTTGAAATATTTAAATGTATGAGTGCCTTTAAATAAAGTTATATTATTGTGACTGAAAATGCATCTTAAACATTAATAAAAGTTTGAGCTAGTGGTTTGAGTTGTTTTTCAGTCAATTATTGAGTCCTATGTATTATTATTATCATTTTTATTATCATTATTATTACAACACCTTTTTGTACATCTAAAGACACTTGTTTCATTTTGGTGGACATATTAGTGGCATTTAAAACTAAACCTTTTTATTTAATTTGAAAAGAAGTTTTTTTTAAGACAAGCGCTTTCATATTCAATAAACTGACTGTTTGCATAGCATTTTCTTTCTGTTTTCTAATCAAGCATACTGTAGATGAAGACTGAATATAATAGCAAGTCTTACTTACATTGTTGTCTTTTTTTTCCAATTATGTAAATTAGAGGGGTATATCACAAAAACATCACCTTAAATATTCTGTAAGAAACACAAGAAAAACATGCTACAAAATCAGCAAACATCATCTTTACCAAAATCAGAAAATACAGTCACGTATGTAGTTCTGCACAGTGTGTGTGTCAAATGTATTCCATGATTTAAAAATAGTTCAAATGTATTACATGATTTGAAATTTTGAGCCCGAAACGGGGACGAGGGTCCCCCAATTGGGGGACTCTCGAGCGTAAGACAAAGAAATAGTGTGAAACAATGCACTTATCATGAGAGAATATAGTAATGCTGCATATCAAATTAAACAGCAGAACATAGGCTACAAGAATATATAAGCCATTTTACATGCACCAAACACAGCTCAAACGCCAGCTAAATTAATTAGCAAATACAGAAATTAATATAGCACCACCAAGTCAACCCACTCGCCACTTTCTGGCTATAGCGCTGTGGTACTTGATGCAAAACGGACAAACAACCCCTCAAACGAAAGCAGTCCACAGATTCAAACCATATCCATCAAAGCTCTCTAAAACAAAAGCCAACAGCCAGAAACAACAGCAAAAACCGAAATCGCTTCGTCAAACTATAGTCGTAAAATTTCTCTTACCTTAGCTGTTTCGCCATGAAAAGTTTGTTTATCGGTAACCAGAAACACACACCCAAAAAATAGTTTAGGGGTAATCTATGCAGTAGCCTAGTCCTGATCTAGCAATCTGTGCTCGATTGCTCCTCCCTCATACCTGGGGATCGCGCGATGTTTCCTCATTCCTTTCCGGCTGTCGCTGAGGAAACACCCATCACCCCTGTGATCATTTCTCCCCCTTTTCAGGTATGTTGTGAAATAATGTGTTTGTATTTACATTTTAAAATGTGTTTAAAATTTCTGGGAGTTGAATTGTGTTTTCTTTAATATAGAAAGAGGTATGCGGCCGAGTTTCTGCTTTTTAAGAAAGCTAGGCTAGCCACGTTACGAGTAGCCGCTATTTTGTACCTAATATTTCTGGTTATTGATTGTGAATATGATATTAATTTGCTTTGTATGTATGTGTTAATTGTTATTTTGACTGATTAAATTATTTTCCGGCTGTCGCTGAGGAAACATCCATCACCCTTGTGATCATGTCTCCAACTTCTCAGGGGCGTAACACTCTAACTGCTATGGAAAGAGCCATGAAATTGTAGTGAAGTTGACATATAGATATGACTTTCTCAGCACAGTGATTGACCACTAGAGGGAGGCAAACAACAAGTCAAAGTCTCCACAGAGAAATAACTCCAGAGTTCCTCAAACCCACACAGGGTACAAATCACAGGCTTCAGTGCTTAAATCATTTTCATGACTCTTCAAATGGCCAAAGGGAAGCATAAAATGTACTTTACTGGAGTTAGAAAAGTTATTGTTCTCTATCTTTGTTCCTTTCTCCCAGTGAGAGGTGTCAGTTCCCAGTGGAGCAGCCCTTTCAGTACCTTATTTCTCTGCCATGTTCCTGTCCATCCATTAGTCTGGAGTGAAGCTAAGGTCGGTCACAGGGTGCTGGACTGGACTACACAAATTGTGGGCCTTCTATGGGTTAAGATAAGATAAACCGTTATCCTTCATTCGATAAGATAAAATAAACTTTTATTTGTGCAACAGTAGGGACATTCACAACATGATAGGATATGTGGCTGTAATAAACACATTTTACCCTCATTCACTCCATTTTCACATGACAAAGTCTGCTTGCTTTGATACCACTGTTCTACTTTAGGATAGGTTTGCTGTATATACAAATTAAAAAGAGAAATCAACATATGCTTGTGTTTGATGTATCATGAGCTCTTTACCATCCATTTTCAGTCACTGAATACTGTCAAATGAAATGTACAGTACAGTCCACGTTATGACTGAACTTACATCTGAGACAAACCTTGACAACTGTCGCCAATAGCGATACCCAGTGGTGAAAGTGTAGTACTACCACAGTGAAGAAATAGTTGAGAGGAAAAGAAAGAAAAGGTATTAGAATCAAAATATACAAGAGTACTAAATTACTCGTTATGCAGAATGGCTTATTTCTGAATAATGTATTTCATTACATTATTGAATTATATTTGTTGGTGGATGAATGTGTACTTGTTGTTGGGTAGCTTTGAAATATAAATCTCCCCTGCCTTTTCTTATGTTATGCTTACTAATGATAATAATGTATTTTATTAGTTAAATAAATAGTATACAATAAATTGCCTATATTCAAGTTAAGTATAAGTACTTCAGTTCAGTTACTTTCCACCACTGGTGCTACCTAAGTGTCTAAATATCTTTTATGACAAAATAACTGAATCTAACATGCTTTCATAAATCTTCTTTACAGCAGACTCTTGTCAGGACAAGAAAAGCACTGGTGCAATTAATACCATTAATAATGGCTGCATTCCTTTTCGGTGTGTCAGATCCGGGCCTCTGGTATTATTCTGACTCATGAGAGTGACTAACACCTAAATGGAATAGAGGCATCATTAATGAAAGTACTTGCACCTGTGCTTTTCCTTCTGTAGTATGTCAAAAAGTCTGATGTAATAAAAGGTCTATAGGCCTTTTTTTACAGAAGATATTTTGACTTGTTATACAGGGAAAAGCACAGGTGTTACTAATAGCATGAACAATGGCTTGGTTCTATTCAAGTGTCCCATTAAGTCCTGATGGCGAGACAGAGTCAGCATGAACAAACCAGGACCCTGAAACTGGAGCAGCTAAATGGAATTCGGCCATTGTTAATTTGATCATTTACATCTGTAATTTTACTCGTGACATGTCAAATAGTTAGCAGTGAGAACGGTCTGTTGACTCAAAATAATCTACAGTAATCATTGCAATGAAGGAACATGTTCACTGATATGTCCGAATTATCAGGTGTTTATTGATTTACCAGTTGGATTTTGCATATACTGTCACCTATCTCTATTATGATAGATACAATGCATTTTCATTACATATGTACTGTTTTGACAGGTGTCTCAGGTGTTTTGCCTGTTTAACCTTACCTTTACCAGCACCCAATCCTATCTCTAACCCCAACCAGTCATCCTCTGAGATGCCTAACCTGACCCCAGCCATACCCTACCCCTGAGCACTTATCTCTGCTACACCTAATTATAATCACAACACGTCCTACCCTCCACTGTAGAGGTGGCACTTCAGGAAACACAGTTCCAACAGGACGGAAACATTGGGTGGGGGATCAGACCTCAACACAACACAGCAATGTGACTCAGAGAGAACTCAACAGAGGGCTGCTTCAACCCACAATACTTTCATTCAGTCACACATGAGCACATGATGGAGAATGATATAATCCTAAGAATTGCCTATAAAGTCACACTTTAAATTGCCTTTATAGTGTTAATAAACGTATTTCACAGCAGCTACAGCAGTAAATGTACTCCCCTGATTCCCATGCATTGTCAACATACCTCACCTGCCGTTGAAGCTGAATGGGTGTGACCCACATATTTTGAGCTGTGTCGTCTTCACTGACTTGCGCAACAGTGTTTAATCACATCTTATTCAAGCCCAGTCAGCCGCTCCCATCTGAAATTTGAGCTCTTCTGCTCCTAGGTTCAAATCCGGTCGGTTGTGCCCCTGAAAACAGCAGCTTTACAACTGGAAACAGCGAGAAACCTCAAGTTAACAAACAACAACACAAAGAAGTTTGTGTTAAAAAAGGGAGAGGAGACTTTTACCTGGAGGCACTTGAACTACACAGTCCAGTCAGGTAAAGTGAGACTGAACATTTGTTCATACTTGCAATGTCTGTTTTGTTTTCGCTGTCAGACGAAAACTCCCATGTTGCCGTCTGTGTTGAATTGTGTTGTAAATGTCTTCCTACTTCACTGTTTTAACACAGTTTTATGCTTGTTTGTGCTGATGTTTTCAATAGTGGTAACTATTATATTTGTCACAGAGATCTTTTCATGCAGGTTAGCACACAAATAGCTTGTGTTTATTTTCAGCTTTGCATAACAAACAGACTTATTAGGTCTGTTTTCAAACCTGTCAAGCTGAGCTGCATTTTTCTTACTGCACATAATTACCATGTTATGTTCTTTAACAACAACACAGAAACTTGAGGGTGACTTAGTTTAACAGACCTACTACATTGTGCTACATTGTGTCTGACATTATTTAGTCTCACTGGTATTGTTTTACTTCCTGGGTTGCTACACATTAAAATTGATTTCCGTCGCTTCCTCTCCTTCCAGCTGCTGGTCATGGGGGACATTAATAAAGGGAAGAAGGTGTTTGTCCAGAAATGTTCCCAGTGTCACACAGTGACAGAAGGAGGACGCCATAAGGTGGGACCAAACCTGTGGGGTTTGTTTGGAAGGAAGACAGGGCAGTCACCTGGCTTCTCTTACACACAGGCCAACATCGATAAAGGTATGGATCAGTGTGCAGTAGGTCGTACAGATGCGTGCTAATAACTAACTGATCAAGATGTAATCAGGCACATTAAGACAAATTCGAAACACAAGTGAGCATGTGTGCAGCCTGGATGTATTCTCTGCATTAATATGGAGGATATTAATTCATGCTACTGATAAATGAATGCAGTACATGATTCCTCCTCATCCTGGTCGACAGGAGGAGTCACACTGAAGTTTAGGAGTTATGCACAAGTAGCAATGAGCGTCTGAGGAAATGTGGGCGTTATTTCGTGAGAGCACCATGGTAACCTCTGCTGCATGGCCAACCTACTCTGAAGCAGCTTTTAATGGAGTGTACAGGGGACAGTTTGATCACCCAGCATATTGTGTGATGATTTATTTCATGCACAAAATGTGTTTGGCTTGGCAGCATAGAATACTTGAGAAAAGGTTTCACTTGCTGTCTTTATGGAGGTTGTATTCCCTGTACACTCCCTGTACAATTCCTACTATGAATATAACTATGAATGTGCATGTAAATTTTTAGATACATAGAATAATTGCATCACAGCTGCTATAAAGCTGAGCAGCTTTGTTCGTGTATGTTCTGTACCTGACAGCCAGAGCTGCAGGTCTGAACAGGCAGGACAGCTTTGAGATTTCTGACTCTGAGGCACTAAAACCTAAACACAGTCATCAGATGTGTAGGAATGCAGATTTGTCATATTCCCTGCAAATAAGATCGTGTTCATGAAAACATATTGCAAAGCATTACATGTGTTTAATGTGTGTGTTTTTTTTTCAGGTATCATATGGGATGAGGAAACTCTAAATATCTACCTTCAAAACCCTAAGAAGTACATTCCTGGTACCAAGATGATTTTCAGTGGCATCAGAAAGAAAAAGGAAAGACTGGATATAATAGCCTATTTAAAGGACGCCACCTCCTAATACACTGACCACACAGATCACACTCATACAACTGTGGACAGAAGCATTACATTACTGTACATTTAAAAACAGTGTGTTCTTGGTTTTAAGATTGAGTTCATGATTTACAGTAGTTCTTTAAAAATTTGCATCCCTACATTGTGTTACATTGGAACATTGCTGCCACACTGCTTTTGTGTGTAGGAGACTGTTTTTAATTATCTTATGAGTCAGCCTTCGTGCAACTTGTGGACTTTCCAGACACAAGGCTTCTTAAAGAGCCAGTCGTGCTTTGGCATTTTCTAAAGAGAGAGTTGTTTATCGAGAACTTTCACTGCTTCTTGCACCTAAACTGCATTCTGTTTTCATTTATGCCACTTTAACTCTAACTGCACTGTTCATCGCAGATTTAGGTTTATTTTTCTATTACATTTATTACTTGTTAAGTCCCTGTCTTTTTAATTGTGGGTGTCTTTTGCAGTCTCAAAATGGGGAGACTTGTGTTAAATGATGCTGGACTGTTGCTTTATTTTCTTCTCTTTTTTTAAGCCACTGGGACAAATGGGCTGTCTTGTTATAAAGTTGCACTTTAAAATGAGTATGGTTTGTATTCATTCAATTTCTATATTCATTTGTGTTTTTGACTTAAGAACAATAAGACTAAACAGATGTGTCATTTACAATAAAACAACTATTTTTTGATAAAGTAATATTTACAGTTTTTGAACTTCTAAATGTTATAATGACCTGCTGAATTAGGGAATCAAGGACAATGTTATGGTCTTACATTTATGTCATATTAGTTTACTAAGCTACTGTATTACATTCCTTTTCCCTTTTCTAAACAATACCTTGACCTTGACTTGAGTGAAAGGATCTGGCAATAAAATATCAGGTCCGTTCATTCCACAGTGTGATTTTACTGTTTCCTTCCGTTTTTGAAATGACATATTCAGTTAATCTTGTATTCATTGTGTTAATTTGATGTATTTAGTAAGGTAGTTCTTTATTGTGCTGAATGTCTTTGTCTTCACAGCGTTGTATTAGTACAATGTAATGAGGGACAGCCAGCACTAAGAACGTGATTCTAAAAGGCATAAAAGCAGTCATAAAGAACATATGTATATACACACAGAGAGGGCCTTTAAACACATTACTCAGCAAACCAGAATATGAAATGTGTCAGGGATGTATTGGACTCTAAATAAACCTTATTAGTCTGTTTCATTTATCTAGATGTTAGCATAACAGATATCACCTTTTTGATCAGACATAATTATATCTTCTTGTGTCAATAATGGAGGGTGAAGTTATGTAACAATAAGGAATATTGATTTTACTTATATTTCTGCTATGAACACAAATGTCCAGCAGATGGCGCCATTTCACCGCTGAAGACACCCTGAGCGCCACAGTGGATATAAAGGTGCCAAACCCTGTGTGAGCATGCTGGACCTCAAATACCAGTGCAACCCCAGTAATGCAGCCAGCTGTACTCAAGACTATCCAGATGACACAACAGTCAATGAGCCTGTGATCGAGACCAGCTGTGTTGGCGCCCCTCAGTGGCCTCTGCTGGGCATTGAGCACCGAGAGAGAAACGGTCCTTCTTCCTCCTCAATTGTGTTGTTATTGACCGGTGGAGGGAGAGAAACGGGTCGATAAGTGGATCAGATTTATTAGCGGTCCAGATTGGCTGCAGCTCGCCAAATGCCAGAGGAGCTCCGGTGCGTGGGGCTGCACACCGCGCATTTCATTTAGGTGAGAGGAGCGCCAGACACGCTGTCTGCAAGTGCAAGGTAAGAGGGATCTTGTGCATTTAAAGCCAGGGGTGAAGATGACATTGCTTCGATTTAAGAAATCCTGCATCATCTGTGCATTAAGGCATGCTGCACGTGAAGCAGAAAGGGAAAATGTTGAAATACATTGATGAAGATGTGGATTATTGATTGAACCCGGTGCAGCAGATTTTCTGCAAAACGCACGTGGTTTAACACGAGATTGTCATTTTGTAGGATTTGCAACATCTTCTTGCATCCACTATTACTGACTTGCATGGAATGGGAGCATATTGGACATGTTGGTGAATGGACCAGTGACCGCATCACTATTGTTGACTTGTGTCATAAAGTGTCAGAAGTCATAATAAGCCTGAGTGGCAGCCCACCCCGGTCTAATTGTGGCACAAGGCTGAGGAGGAGGGTGTTGGTGCAAGGCTGGAATTACAGCGGTGGCTGCATCTGCTGCAGTGTGGAGCTGCAACAAGTTTATTATGCTATGAGGAGAGAGAGAGAGAGAGGTTAAGGGAGTGATCACAGTGTCACCCTCTAGAGGAAGTAAGAAAAAGTGACAGCTGCCAGTAAGTGCATTAAGCTCAGGCAGCAGAAATAGTGTGTGTGTGTGTGTGTGGGTTTGACATCTCATGTTGTGTCTTGTAGGGAACATAAACCAGCATGATGGACCTGGTCAAGATTGCAGTGTCCTTCCACATTCTCCTGTGTCCTGCATGGGTCCTATCCCGTCACTCTTCCATGGACAGCCTCCTCTCAGCCCGCTCAGGTGAGCTGTGTGAGTGTTCTGTAAGTCTGACTAAGACAACAGAAGGAACACGTGTTGCAGATACTGTGATTCATCATGGCAGGCTGTCGGTGATATATACTGTTTGTCTTTTCTCTTCTCAGCTCTCAGGATGCTGGATGGGCCGCTGAGGTTTGATTCCTGTTGCCTCATGTCGCCGCCCCCGCCGCCACTCTTCCCTCCGCCGCCTCAGCTGTGGAAGCGGGGCAGCCCCGTGGGTGTTCGCAAACACACTCACACTCCTGCTCCCATAAATGAATCTTGTTTACTCACATTTGTATGCTCACTCTATTCTGTTGGATTTTGTGTATGTTTGATTGAAGGATGGTCATAGCGTCTTAGAGCCCAGTGTTTTTGGAGGAGAGGAAGAGGAGAAACGAAAACCTGTGGCACCTGGGTGTTCACCTGGACCTCCAGGACCTCCGGGACCCCGGGGCCCAGAGGTAAGGCCCTTTTTTCAAAATACTACAGCATTGGTGTTGCTGATTAAGTCACAGTACGTCCATCAGATAGCCTGGTGTAGCCATACTAAGACAGTAGATAGAAATTGTTAAACAAGCATGGAACTAAAAAGTAACCTTTTTAGCATTGATTCCTCTGCAACTGTACCATGTTCTATTAGACGACGTGAGCTGGATATAAATTTGCTGTCATATTTCAGGGTCACAGTGGACTACCTGGCATTAGGGGACCAAAAGGGGAGAAGGTGCGTATATATGTTTTTTTGTTTTATAGGTCTTGAAATATGTCTCTAATGTATTTTGCTCCAGAAGTATTTGTGTGCGTGTCCTTGTGTTCCTCTCTGCCCTAATGAACACGGCATGTTTTCTCTCCTCATTTGTCCTCCTCCAGGGAGAAATTGGACGTCCAGGGTCAAAGGTGAGCCGCTCCTCCTCTCCTGCATGTCTTGCTCATCTCTCTCTGGTCCATCTCGCATGTCCTTGGAATAATGGGATCTGGATCTCTCCCTCTCTCTCTCTCTATGCCTCCCATGTCCCCTCTATGCATCCTCAATCTCAGTGATGTGATTTGTCTATTGATGTGCTCAGAATATCCTCTGCATCTGCTAAATGGGTCATGCTACATTAGTCTCAGTAGCCGCTGTAACCACATAGCAAAGTTTGATCACATCCCTGGATGTCTCCCATCATCCTCCCGCTCCTCACCTCTCTATCATTCCCCTCTTTTTTCCTCTCCCTCTGCATCTTCCTTCTCTCTCCTCCTTTCCTTGGCCTGGCTCCATTAGCCCTCGTACTGGACCCCAGTCTTGCTGATCCAGGCTCTCTCCAGCACTCCACTTCTGCACTTTAATCTCCCTAAGTGCTTTTGCTCTCCATGATAAATCACTTCACACAGCAGCAGGTCCGTGGTGTCTCTACAGGCTGCTGCTTTAATGACAGGCAGCTAAATGAGAGCACGCTGCAAGCATGGCAGCAGCTCTGGGATACTCGTCCAGGTGTCACAAAGATGTGAGGCTGTTACGTAATATATTTGGCTCTCCTACTTGCAGGGAACTGGCAATAGAGCAAGATCAATTAAGCCTTTATTCCTGTCTGCTAATTAGCAAATCTCAGTGGCATTGTTAAAAAGCTTTGCACGCAAGGTTTTGTCCTCTGTCATGTCCAATTAGGATATCTTAGGAGGTCAGTTTGACTTGCTTATTTGTTTCTGCCTTTATTTAACCTAGTTAGTCTTTATGAACATCAGTAGTTTTTTTTCCAGGGGACACAGCCATGGAAGAACCATCTTAACAAACATAAAATTGCAGATCGTCAACATACAGCAAAGTAGCAAATGCAGAAATTGTCCAGAAATTTAAGATTATTTAAGAGATCATTCTACTCTTGATGATCAGACTGTTAACATTAAAAAAAATTGCGTCGGTCAAAAAATCTTTAATGTATAGTTCAAAGCAATAGACCAACTCTGTGGCAGGTTTAATGAAGAGGGAGCACAAATTGCATCAGTAGTTTGACTAAGTGCTGGCACTGATTTTTGTTTCTTTAGGGTCGTACAGGAGCTCCAGGCCTCCCAGGGAAACAAGGACTACCAGGATGGCCTGGTCCAGAGGGACCCGAGGTAAGTTTCATTTTTGAGTCCTATGGGTTTCCTAAATGTTTTACCCAAATGTCCTAGCCACATGACAAATACTGTATGAACCATCATATTTGAATGTTTTTTTAGGGTGAGAAAGGGGATCCAGGACTCATGGGCTTACCAGGTCTGAGGGGACCACCAGGGACAAAGGTTAATCACAAATTTACACCATCATGCTCACAGTGATGTATATGTTAGGAAAGAAATAAGTATTTTAATGACTGACTATGACTGGATTGTTATGTTATCTGCTCTTATATTCCTCATTATTCAGGGTTTGCCTGGTTACAAAGGAGACAAGGCAAGTTCAGAATCATTTCTCACAGTGCATGTTTGTCACTACAAAACTATTACATCCTTCATTTAATGTTTATCTCTTCTTTTAAAGGGGTCTCATGGTGACCATGGAGCAGCAGGACCAAAAGGCGATAAGGTTGGTGGAGAAATGTAATTTTTTTAAATTGCAGATCCTTAAGTTGTTTGGGAAAATATTGCAATGTGTAACTCTTTACAGCCCATTTATGCTTGACTTTGACCATGAGTATTTCACCTCATGCTGTGCCATCATGGGCTTAATCATTTGATTAGCCAGTGAAAAACTCTACAACACTTAGTGGTTAGAATCCAAAGTGGTTTACGACTTGAGATGCTTTCTTTCAGGTGCCGACATTTCAAGCTCTCTTGGGCCCTCTTTCTTAGACACATATTAAATTAACATTAAACATTTTATGAGTCCCCGCTCTGTTGAGTTAATGACTTTTCTCACATCAAGCTCTCATTTTATCTATTTAGGGTTCCATTGGTTTGCCTGGGATGCTTGGGCAGAAGGTAAGAGTGATTCCTTAATGACTACGCTAAAGATTATGATTTAAACTGATTAGTTCTCAACTCCTGTCCCAGGGTGAGCAGGGGCCAAAGGGAGCACAAGGAGTCTCAGGGAAGAGAGGACCAACTGGACGGCCTGGGAAGAGAGGCAAACAGGTGAGGAAAGGCAAGATGGAAGATTGATGCACAAGTACAGAGTGTTTGGTTTCCTCTGTACAGTATGTGTGTTTGGCATGTGAGGCCTGACTCTGTGTGTAAGATGCATGTTGGCATCGGGTGTTCCACACATTTCAACACATCCTCGTGTAGTGTACTGACGTTGTACTCTGTCTTCTCACCAGCTAATTCAGTCACTCAAGTTTTACTTCCATCTCTAAGTATAGACTTCTGTAGGGGCAGTGGGATCGTTGGCATTCTAGATCTTTTCAGGCTACACATTTATATATACACGCACGCAGACATATTTTTCCCTTGGAATAGATTATCACAGCTATGCAAGTGGCAGTGCCATGTAGGTCACCTTCAGTGTGTCTATGTGTGTATGTGTGTGTATTTTCTAAAATTGGAATGTTGCCTGGTTTGCACAGGGCACAAAGGGTCAAACTGGAGCCTCAGGAGTCATGGGCCCCCCAGGTCCCGCAGGTCCAAATGGCCATCCAGGGCCACCTGGTCCACCTGCCTCAGGTACAGTACTGTAACTGTAACAACCACAAAGTACAGTATATAATGCATTATAGAGTATAATATAGTATAGGAGTGTGTTTGTTACCCACTTTTTTTATCATATATATTTTGTTTCTTGCAGGTCTCTATCTAGTAGGGGAAAAAGGCGAGAAGGGTCTTCCAGGTCCACCAGGCCGCTGTGACTGTGATTCCGCTCTTGGAGCAAATAATGCACCTTTTGGAAGCTACACACAGCGGGGTAGCTCCGATAAAGTCCCTGCAGTAAGAGCCCAATCACATGAAACTAGTTCCTTACAATATTAACATTAAAAACCCAATCTAAACCCAATCTATACATACTGAATTAATTATTACTCAGCAGCTTTTGTTTCTCCTGTTTGTATGTGTGTAGATATTTGTGGTGAACAGTGAGGAGGAAATGGACCGTCTACATCTAGACAATTCAATCGCATTCAGGAAGGATCAGAGGGCTCTCTACTTCAAAGACAAAGATGGTTGGAAGCCCATACAGGTAATAAATGTGAGAGTACTATACAATTGCAATACTGAGCTGTAACACTAAAGATTTTCTCGATGCTGTAAATACTTGAACAGTGGCCATTAAGCACTTGATTGATCATTTAAAGCTCACAACTATGTATCAAGGCTAAAACCGGGCAAAATTTAAGCATGAAAGTTTGGACATAAACAGTAGTTTGACAAAAATATAATTTAAATCTTAACTCAAGGTCCACTTTTTCAGGAGTTTCCTCAGTGGGTGGAGTTTGCTCAGTTGTCAAAAAGATGCTCAGTTGTTGTAAAAACATCTGGTCCTATATAGCCATGTGTGGCATGACAATTGAGCAAAGTCCATCTGCTGAGGAAGACCATGAGGTGTGGTTGAAAGTCTGGAAAAAGCTAATAAGCGGACCTTAAGTTAAGACTTTTGGTTAAACTGGTCTAGATTTGTTTGAAATCTGTTTTTAGACATATACTAGATGTACTAATGTAGAGTGTTTGTTTTATTACAACGTGTCCAGCCCTTCCAGCCATTCCAGTCCACAGAGAAAGTCCCCGACAGAGTTGGTGTGTGTGGGGATGGAAAGGTGCAGGCTCAGCATGGAGAGGAGTGTGATGATGGAAACCAGATTGTTACAGATGCTTGTCTCAGTGAGTCACATGCGTCTCTTGCTCAAATGAAAACATGTACACATGTCCTGTAATGTAGAAGTAAAAATGTAGGTTAGGGGGTTTTTTTGCAAACACCACCATGCTGGCCAATGACCACATGAGTCTAAACCCACCTGGCAGAGGATAAAAGCAGTAAGCACTGTGAAACCTTTCCTTGATTTTTCATTAATCTCATACTCTTTTTTTCCTGCCATCCTCTCACTTCTCTGTTCAATTAAATTAGCAGGAAAATGCTGTATTGGCATTGCTGAAAGACGCAGGAGTGCCAAAGCAATTAATAATGTCATCTCTCTCCCTGCACCCCCCTAACTCTCCTCATCCCCTTTTCCTCCCCACGTCAGACTGTAAGTGGGCCTACTGTGGAGATGGCTACCGACATGAAGGCATGGAGGAGTGTGATGGAAAGGACTTTGGTTATCAGACCTGCAAATCCTATCTTCCTGGGTATGTTCACCGAGTGCATATGCAGACATACACCAAGTCATTTATTTGGGAACACCTTGCCACTATGGACTAACTTTTCACAGATATTTTCTATGCCAAGTTTGCACAAAGTAGTTCATTTTCAATCTGCAGCACACTTATATTGCAGCCATCTGGGGATTTTAAAGGTCACTTGATTGAACTACTGTTCTTTTACTGTGGTGTTTCTGAAAATATCCCCAGATGATGGTGCATTATCCTGGCACCAGTTACTGTGCAATAATATAGATGCTTAAATCACACAGCTTTTCATCCTTTATACTTATACTTAAAGCAATAGTTAAACATTTTGGGGCAATTTGCTTTCTTGTAAAAATTTGTAAAAATATAAGTACAAAATCAGTTGCACTTAGAAAATGATTTTCCATGTTTTCTGCAGGTCCTTTGGGCAGCTCAGATGCACCGACTCTTGCCTCATTGATTCTACTGGTTGCAAGTATTTCACCTGAACTGGAAGGTGAAAAAAATGGCCAGATTGCAACTTTGCAGTTCTTCTTTCTGATCATGGGGATTATACTTCAGATCTCCACTGAAGTCTCGCCCCTTGATAAAATAACTGACGGAATAACAGAGTACTAAAGGGATGTTCTTGTGTCTGCTCTGAGCCATGAAACGTCACAGGAGTCAGCTTTGAATTGACTGTCTCCCCTGAAGGTTTTTATTCTTTTATTGGCCTCAGGGAGCAGCTTCCTGTTACTGTCCCTCCATTGGCTACAGCACTGTTATGGACACTGGTGGTGGTGGGTGATGATTTAAATGATTGTACCATATGAAATAGTTACAATGTGTATGACTTGCTGACTGTTGATGCAGAAATAAGCTATGTTCTGAACTTCTTTTTTAACGATATGGAAAAAAAGGAGCCTTTTCCAAAAGAGGCAATGATAATATTTAAAATATTTGTACTGTAGTTTGCAAATCAGGGGTGTGTAAATGTGTTTAATTCCTGTGCAGTGTATTACAAAACGTGTATTTATGAAGTGCAATGCTGTGATATTGCATGTAAATGTGTACCAGTGCATAGCTTTAACCAGTGCTGGAAGTGTGGCCCTCTCGACGTGAATGTTCAAATACCCGACAGGATGAAAATGAATGTCATACTGCAACTTTGGCGACAGAAATACTAGTGATTATCGCTGCAGCATGAAGAAACTGCTCAGTTACATCAAAATGAATTCAGTAAAATCTGCCTGCATGACTGTAAATTTCATAAAACACTGAACACTAATAAAGATTAGGCCAATACCTTTCAGAGTCATCATGCATTTGGTGCCAAAGGGGTGAAGAGTGTCATGAAAACATGGACATATGCCCTATAAAGTAGAGGTAAAAGGAAAAATTGAATAATCTCCAGACAGTGATTGTAATAATGCAGGCAATGGTCTATCGCTTCAACCTATTAACAGTGTACCAGAATTAAGGTTGAAAATTATATGTCTAAAAAACAACTATATGGATGTCGTCCTGCAGCAACAGCAACACTTGAAGTAACTGTTCATTTACATCAAAATGAATTCAGCAAAATCCGCCTGCATGGCTGTAAATTTCATAAAACACTAAAAGATTGTGAGGTCACATGCATTTGGTGCCAAATGGGCCTGAGAGGTAGCGCCCGTGGGCGGGGTTTATGAGCGAGCCAACCAATCAGATGACGACTTCCTGCAACAACATGTGTGATGAAATTGCCACGTAGAGGAACAGCTGCACGCCGCGCTGCTGCTGCTCTTAAACATCTGTTCAAACTTTTGTCTGTTTCTCCTGCTGTTTGCTGTTTGAAGCTGGAGGTTGTCTTCATGCTACTCACGGTGCTAAGCTGGTTCTCCTCCTCCCTGCTGCTGTGTGTCAGCGGGGGGAAGCTGCCTGAAGCCGAGGTGACCATTGAAGTTCTGCACAGACCTTTCCTCTGTCACCGAAAGTCAAAGTATGGAGACATGCTGTTGGTGCATCACGAGGGCTACTTTGAGAACGGGACCATGTTTCACAACAGGTAGGGTTCATCATCATGGCGGACAGTCTCCTAATGTGGGACTCAAGCCCAAGAGGCTAAGAAGAAGCGCTTACATTTTCTCCTGCTGGTTCTAGTTAATATTTCACGAACAGAAACGTTTAGCTAGTGGAAGACATTTGCTGTATTTACTCTCCGTTTGATAAACAGCTTATTCACACTCCAGATAAAAACTTCACATACATACGTCTAAATTCATGTAAGTGCGCGCTTGTTGAATCTCCTTGGTGACGCGTCCGTCCACAAGGTCACGTGATAACATGGGTCAGTTCGCCTGAATTACAAGAAACTATGTTCTCATCAAGTGAAGTGGTATGTAACGGGATGGGTAGCTTTGATTTAATGTGCTCTCTGGGACATGGAGGTGAATGGACGTTTATCTATGACGTTCAAACAATTAAAGAAAAAATGAAATGTAACACTTACTAAGAAAGAAATAAAATATGACAATGTGGCAATGTTATCAACTGGAACTTACTTCGTTCTGCTTAAAATATACACACAATGTTTTGGACAATGTTTAACCTTAAAGATTAAAGATTGTGCTTTTTCTGAGCGTTTTACTTTGAACTAGTCAACTATTCTAACTTTCCCTTTGCATGTCAGTGAAATCACTCGTTAGAAACATCTGTAGAACAAATAGTCCCTATAAGAGATGCTGACAGTCTTATTGATGGCTGTTCAGTGTGGTGAAAACACTGTTTGCTACCAAATCTTTCATGTTTTCCCCCCAGTTCTTTAAAGAGTAACTTAACACCCCCTGAAAATTTTTATCTTTGCTGACCTCCAGTGGTTTAAATTATCACCGTGTTGTAGTGCTGTATACAGGTGCGCTCCAGGACACCTTGACATCACTGTTGAGTATGTTTACAGTTACACCTAGCGGAGGTTTGCAACTTTCTGACCAATAATAATAATACTCACAGAAAGAAATTACAAGGTCCTGCCAGGAAAAAATCCCTTATAACCGCACCACCATTTAATCATGTTTGAAAGCATATACCCATAAGTGTTAAACATGTAATTTTCTAAACAATGCTACAAATTAAAATAATTAAAATTAACAATTACATATAATTTGCATTGTTTTGAAATTGCAGCCAGGCTCGACCCACTTAGCAAAGAGGTGTTACAACAACACCATAACACTCCACTTTTTACTCTGTATCTGTTCGCCAGTCGAAGTGAAGGAGACAAGCATGCAGTGTGGTTTACACTGGGCATCAAAGAAGTGATCAAAGGCTGGGACAAAGGCCTGCAGGACATGTGCTCTGGAGAGAAGCGGAAACTGGTCATACCTCCAGCCCTGGCCTATGGGAAGGAAGGGAGAGGTACTGTAGCCTTCATATGCATGCAAATTTCACTGCATGCTGACATACAGAACTGTCGTCCTTGTGTTTTTACAACATATGTAATATTATTACATATATTATGCATGCAGGTATTTTAAATGTGTCTGTCTTGTTTTGAATGACCTTCCAGGACTCCCACACTGAATGAAGGTTTCATTCAATAGTAGTCCACTTTTTCTCAACATGGAGCATGTAAACAATACTAAGCTTTGTCCTGGTAAGCACACCACAACCTAACCAATAACATTTATCTCTTCTGAGCCTAAAAACCTGAACTGCTTCTCATTAACACTTCGAACATGTTTTTCAACTCATTTAACTTACATTTAGTATGTGTTGCTGCATTCACTCACCAAGGATATTATTTCTGTTTCTGGTTATTTTTTTCAAACTGAAGCATGCTTACAGAAATTCAGGTGATTGCCAGCCTGAGTTTAAGTTGACCTCTTGTCCTGTGGTGTTGTATACGGTCAGGTAAGATCCCACCTGAGAGCACACTGACCTTCATCATTGAGGTGCTTGAGATCAGAAATGGACCCAGGTCACATGAGTCCTTCCAGGAGATGGACCTCAACGATGACTGGAAGCTCTCCAAGCAGGAGGTGAAGACAAGGATTGCTTTGTCTGTTTTACCCAGAAAACATTTTTTTTTATTTTAAAAAGAACAATTAGCTTAACTTTTCTCTAAGTGAATAATTCTGTATTCATGTGACTGACTCCAACTGCATTTCTCACTGCATTTATATAGGCAAGGATTGAAGTTGGTAAAGTGTTGCTATGTTCTTTAATAGTTTTATACTAAAGGTACAGTGTAGTTGTATTGGTTTAGTTATATTTGTTATAATTTTTTCCAGTTTTATATTTGTCAGTTATTTGTCAATTGCAACACAATACAAATGTTTCTTGTAGAGTCTTTCAGAACTAGTTCGGACTCGTGCCCAGGGCAACAACAAAATCCAATGTCCAGTACGATAATTCACTTTGAGTGTGGTGACCCATTTATTTTCTTTCTGTGCTCACCTTCACATATGTAAAACGTACAAGTCCATAATCCAACTCAGGCAAAATTCCATTCAAACACAAACTACAATCTTCCGTGCTGCCACGCACATGGTCAAAAAACTGTTGCCTGTCCCAGTCCACACACCTGTTGCCCATCACCCGCACCTCACCTAAATTACCTTTGTTTCTACTCCAGTGCACCACCCCGTGTCCAAACAGCAGAACTGCATCTCTATTTACAAATAATGACCTCTATTTCAACTAAACAAGAGACAAATGAAAAATATTACTGTGGCTCCAACATTTCTCATTATGTGTTTCTCTCACCCTGTGTGGCAGGTGAAGGAATACCTGAAGAAAGAGTTTGAGCGTCACGGCTACCCTCCCAACGACACCCTACATGAGAACATGGTGGCGGATATCTTTGCCAAAGAGGATGAGAACAAAGACGGCTTCATATCCTCCAGAGAGTTCACTTACAAACATGATGAACTTTAGAATCTCTTTCTGTGCCACGACTCACTCGTGCAGTCTTTTCATTAATTCACGGTGGAAATGCTTTGGTGTTTTGGAGTTTATTGTATACTCTCTCAAGTTACCTGAAGGTATTTCAGATTGATACAAGCATTGTGTTTGCGTTGTCTGTGGCATGTAAACCCCTCCTGTGCATACATTTGTATGGTGGTTTTTGAGCCAAGGGTTTTCAAATCAGATTATTTCACTTGCATTTTTGTGGGGGGGTTTTCCACAGAAACCTTAAAAACCTCCTGTTGCACATTTACAGAGGAAGAATATCTGTGTTGAAAGAAAAGGAGTGAATGCCTGTAGTGTAAGAAGATATCTGTTACTATATTTGGCTGTGAAATTCCCCTAAAGGGAAATAAAGTGTTTGTTTCCCTTTACAAAATGCTGCCACATTAATGCAGTTTTCTTTCTGCAAGGCCATTTGGAAAGAATGATAGAATTTAGATTTTTTTCCCCCTGTGCAGTAAACAAATAAGTCCACGTAGGAGAACATTTGTAATTGGCCATTTGCTGCACAGAGTGTGTTCAAAACTGGGAACCAAAATGTAATTAAAAACAGGCTTATCATATTGACTTGATTATGTGTGCTTATTCATGAAAATGTGAACTTCACTAATAACACAAAAGTACAATTCAAGTGCTCCTAGTAATTCAGTCTGCACAATACTTGTCCACTTTAATGGAATCCAGTCCTCATTAATGTTATTTGACACCTGTGTTTGACAAGTCAGAAATATCTGTGAGAAAGTTGTATTGCATGTGCACACACTGCACTATCAATGCTGAAAGAATATATTGTTCATGTAGTGTTGTTTTGAACAGTGTGCTGCAGGCTGTTTGAGATACCCAAAGAACTAGAATCTAGACCTTCCTGTTTCTGTAGCTTAGGGGTTGACTTCTTCTATGAACACATCAAGACTAAACTCAATAAGCACATGTTCTGTTCTGTTTGATGTTACTTTCTCTTTTACAACCAATATGAGCCATAAAATGTTGTGACAACTTTTTAAATAAAATACTGTGGTTTATTTGGTGGTCACACCTTGTAATACTTTACACATTGAACCAGCAGGTGGCACTGTCTTCACAGGAGTTAGTATTGGTTAGTAACCAAGAGGAGAGGAAAGAGTATATCCCATTCAGCTTAAAGCAGATCCATCCCCATAATCCTAACATGTCAGTATATTTTCCTCTACACTTTTAGGGATTCTTTTGTTACTTATAAAACAATTAAATAAACACAAGAGCACCGCTTTATGTACAAGGATTTATGAAGGTTAGCATATCCTGCCCTGTAAGTGTTATTATTGTATTCAACTGCAATTTCTTTTTTTCACATTGATTTTATGATGAGGTTTTCTTGCTGCTGGTGAATTCTCCAAAAAACACTGAAACATGACATGTTCAGAGGATCGTCTTGCTCAAACATTTTAAAAAGCTTTAGGCAGAAATTTGATGTCAAACTTTTGTCTTACAGAGCTTCCTCTTGTACAGCTGTATATAGCTGTTTTTAAAAGAGCTTTACTATAATGTTTCTTCGTTGAATGCAGACTATAAAAGCGCTCCTGTATAAAGGGGTAGATCATGACATCTTGACAAAAGTTTAAATCAAAACATTCTATTATGTATGTAGATATTGAAATGCTTACAAACTGTGTAAAGAGACGTGTTAAACATAGCTACTGGAAGACACTGTCCCTGGACTGTATGTGTGTATGATTACGAGTAGGGAGAGCAGATCCCTCCTCCTCACACACATTCAAAACATTCCACACTGGAAAAGGTCAGAGGTCACATAGTCTGTACGAGGCGGGACCCTGTTTGCCAGTTGCATATACACACACACACAAACACACTATGCACAAAGAACACACACACACACACACACACAAACAGCCTGCATCCAAACAAGTCCATGGCAGTTATGTTATTGTCATGAGAGGGAAGAGGAGGACTAAGTCAAATTGCCTGATATGTGTGAGGGGGCCTGAGGAACAGGGTGAGGCCTTGACTCATCTGAGGTGTGTCCTCATCCCAGGTGGTTTGGGGTTCGCTGGAAGAGAGACGGAAGACAAAGACAAGTCCATAGATGACACTGAAGTCATGGCTAAAGTTGAGAAATAATGAGTGCTCTGTTTTGCTACCTCTGTTTTCTTTGCTGGGGTAGATTCGAGGGAAAGGCTTGAATTCATCGGGAGGGGGTAAGTCCTCTACAGGGTGGAACTGGAACTTGGATTCAAAGTCATCTGCTGTTGTTGGATGTGCGGTAATGATGCAATTAAAATCTGCCACGTTGTCCACATTCTCAACACAAGATTATTCAAGTTCTAGCTCCATCAAAGGCTCAGCTGCCTTGTCAAAAAATAAACTTGCGTCACCTTCTCACGCTAAACTTTTCACTTGTCTCATTCCCTCTAGAGTACTTTTGCTCTGAAAAGCTCTTCTTTTTTTTGCTTTTCTTTTTTTTCATCAATAAAATCAGAGTTAATTACAGCATTCCCAACTTAATCAACACATTACAAAAACACAAACGTCTGTAAATTGAAAGTAAAATTCCAAAACAACATAAAAATGCATTGCACAAGGCAGCAAAAACAGTGTTGAGGCAGCAAAATAATAGTGTAAAAATATCAACATTTGTGTCCTACTGGTCTCTACTTTCAGTCCATCACATGCAGCGGATGTTTGCCATCATTTACAGTGAAAATCCCTTCTTCTTGCACTTCATCCTAACAAGCTTATTATTTTGGAAAGCTCTGGTTTACTTCTAAAAATAGTGTAGGAACTGACAGAAGAGCTATTTGATTATACTAAATTAATAAAATGCAATAAAAATTAAATGTAGCTTATTGTACCACTGCTCTTATTTGTTAAGTCACTCTGGATAAGAAAATCCACTAAGTGTATTCTAAACTCTCAGATGCATAATTGTAAGATACACATAGTCTCACCAAGGCTGTGCAGGTGTCCATTCCTGAGGCTTGATGGAGGCAGGGGAGGTGGTGGAGGGGGAGGAATGCGGCTGGACAGCTCGGTGGTGGGGGAGCGTGCCGGAGGAGCTGGAGGAGGAGCCAGCCGACCCGCACCTGTTATCATGGGCGACAGGAGCAGAGGAGTCAGACAACATGAAAAATACACCCGAATCCAGCAAGTGAGACAGTGAGGCCATATTCACACATTTTTACATGACACATACTCTGTTCATACTCAGCTTTAATGACCAGCTGCAACAGCTGCCACAGATTCAAACCTATACTTGGTTGCAAGTTTCAGAAAAAAATGCAAAACTAACAATTACTAAAAATATTTCTACTGCTGTTTTTTCCCCTTTAAACATGTATAAACAGTGTTCTCAAAAAAACCCTCAGGTTGGGAGCTACTGTTTCAGGGTGCATCCCTATCTAACCTGTACATTAGATGAAAAAAAGATAGCCTTGGAACCGTCTTTCTCTAGTACATCCAATATATTCTAAGTTGGCTGTAAATTGTGTTTGAGTGAAAACATCTCATATAACTGCTTCAAAAAATCTATGACAGTAGGTCTTTTTTTTGCAACAGCGCTACATTTACCATTGGCAGAAAAGTCACTGTCCAGTGTCCACCTACCTGCACTTCTGGGCACAGCAGGTGGTCGTCGGGTGGGAGCGTTGCAGGGGTACGAGGGAGGTAGAGAGCGCATGGTTTGGGACGGTACAGGGGCCACTTTAGGAGGTGGTGGAGGGAGGGTGGATGGGCAGCTGGGGGTAAAAGAAGTCGGGAGAGGGGGAGGAGGTGGGGGAGGAGGTCCTAGTGGGCTGTCCCGTATGATTGGGAACCTAGAAGTTTCAGAGTGGCCTGGGGAGGGTGGAGGGTAGAAGCACCCTGAGGAGCGGTCCCCTGGAACAGCAGAGGGAGACTGGAAAGGTGGAGGAGGAGGAGGAGGAGTAGACGGCTGTGAGATGGTGGTATGGTGAGAGTGCTGGATGGGGAGCCAGGTGGGTTTGCTGACCTGGGATGGAGGTGGAGGAGGAGGACAGGAGGGGAGAGGCGGAGGTTTGTTGGCAGGACGATCCTGGAAGGCTTGGGGTGGGGGAGGCGGGGGAAGAGCAGAGGGAGGTGCAGGTGGGGGCGGTGGAGGTGGAGGAGTGGATGCAGGGAAAGGAGGTGGGTGCTTGGTGCCGTGAGAGGGGGAAGGAGGAGCAGAGGACGAGGGAGCCAGCGGACGATGGATGGAGCCTCGGAGCTCCGTCGTCCTGTGAGGCTCGGGGGCGCTGCTGGTGTCTGCAGGCGAGGGGGGGTTCCACAAGGGCTTCAGGGAGGCTGAGGAGCTTGACCGCGACACTTTAACACACACACAGAGGAGTCATTTAGATCGACCAGGTGTTTAGAAAAGACAACAAAAATGACAGATTTAGTAAGACGTTAGTAAGAGCAAGACAATGTGCACCAACCTGGGGTCTTGCCTGCTAAGTCTCTTTGTCCTATTGGCCTAAGAGTTGGGAAGCCTCCAGCAAAGAGCCCACCCAGAGAGGGTCCCATGGGTGCCGTCCCTCCTGATGAGCTCTGAGAAGCACTGCTGGACACATCTGCAGTGCTGGCCTTGGGCTCTGAGGAACGACATATTACAAAATCATCCAACAATGACGTCAGTGTAGAATTAAGCAAAATGACAAAAACTTGGGTTTCCATGGTTTTTTTTAACCATTACATATTCATGAACAAATTAGTTCATTCATACCTCAGGTTACTGTTTCACACAGTCTTTTAAGAGCTCAGTAGGATTTACACTTGTGAGAATTTTGTTCTTAATTCTGACAGTGTGAAGAAGTTGACAGCAAAAGCTCAGGCAGGAACATGAGCACATTTTGCACCACCCAAATCACATGATGTCCCTGAGGGCCAACTACACACCTTTTCACAGAACAGATCAGATCGTTTCAACTGGCCTGGCTCCAAACAACATCACTGTTTACTGGCCCACGACCACATGTAAGTTAATTTCTTATATGTTCTCATATTTATAGAGATGATTTAGTTAACTATGTGTCTTGTGTATAGTGTTTTCCTCTGTATATAGTTTCCTAATGTGCCTGCATTCTTATCTCCTTTAGGGCATTCCTTCCTGAAGTGTGCACTTTGCGGGTGTGTGTCTAAGCTCAAATATAGATAAAAGAGAAACAACACATTCCCAATGAACTACAAAACTAAATACTACCATGTCCCCTCCTGTTTCCCCACTCTCCTAATACATATTATGGCATCTCAACATGCAGTACACTTCCCCTACACTTCAGGGTGAGAATTACTAGATGCATGTGAATACCATTTAGAGAGACTGAGAGTGTCTGTGTGCATATTGGTAGCATGGTCAGGATGTCGCTCTTACTATCGACGGCCGGGGCACTGCGGTCGTTGACCTGTGTGACTTTCCTGAGCTTGGCTCCTTTCTGGATGTCGGCCAACAGGGCATTCCTTCCACCTCCTCCTCCACCAGACTGGAGCTTAGGAGGCTCCGACGGACACTGTCATACAGAGAAAAACAAGAACTTTCATATGACCTTTACCAGTGTTTTGCCCTATATGTGTTTTATCCTAAGGGTCCACTTGATCATACCAAGGATTAGTGCTGAGACTATTAGTTTAAAAACTTGCTAAATCCAAAATTACAAAAATGCTAAAAAAAAATAAAAAAAAACAACAACCAAATAAACCACACAAAAACAAAGAGTCATCAGTTGGTTTATCAGCTCAACTTCACAAACCAAAAAAGCAAGAAGGTGCAATGAGAGCATTCAGCAAACAGAACAAGAGAAACAGATCATTTTTAGTGACACTGATAGATTCATAGAAAGATTATTGTTCTCTCGCCTCCATACTGAGTAACACTATCACTTCATTTTATTGATGTGTCCTGAAGCCACTAAGCTGTGTCCCTGCAGTGTGGCCTTGTTTGCTGGCAGCGGCAACTCATTTAACATGAGGACACTGTGCGCCTGCTGTGGAAACATAACACTCTCCTGCTACTGAGAGTCTGCTGTCTGTTCTACACTGTGTGTGTGTGTGTGTATTGCCTCAATCAATAATGCAAATAACCTCCAGGTGATGGTTGATGGTCAGTGAGAAGGACACGAGTGAGTGTTTACAATTGCATGAGAGAGAGAGAGTTAGAGCCACACACAGTCTTACCTGTGGCAGGGCAGCGCTGGGTGGTGGAGGTGGAGGGGGAGCCAGGGGAGGTGGAGGTGGAGGTGGAGGAGGGGGGACTGGCATGCTCGAGCCTCAGGTACCTGCAGAAACAAAGTAAAAGTTGCCAACCTATTCATGCACTGCAGCCACTGACCAGCTTCTAGGCTTTTTTACCCCCTCCCTGTCAGAAGCTGCTACTGTGTTAAGGGGCACATTAGGTGACCTCCTACCCTCTTCCCTGAACAGGAAGCGCTTTCACCAACATACAGCGCAAAACAGGAAACAGCGAGCGCTCCATCCTCTCTAGAGAAATTTGACACACCACCCCCCACCACCAGTCCTGTCCTCCTCTTCTTCCCACAATGCCCTGTAGTGGGACTCTGGAGAGGAACAATGGAGCGTGTTGTGTGAAAAGTAATGGACCCATACGCACACCCAGCGCTCAGTGACCAAAGGTCTTCACTCCAGTAAGTGAATGGAAAACACATGGAGGAAACTCCACAGGAAAGTGCTACAGCGCTCACACACATTGTTCCTTTTTTTCAGATTGTACTGGACATGTATACAGGATGTCTTGTGGTTCTGTCATCAAGAGCAACTGGTTCAGTAATCAAAGTGATATAACATCAGCAGCCAAACAGCATCTTTCCAGGAACAGCTCATCTTCAGGATTATGTTGCCGTCTTTCAATCTCCACATGTTGTTGGCAGCTCGGCTGGTAAACGATCTGCAGCGACAGTCACTGAGACCTCCACCCAAACTTTTTCACATGATAACTTCTTGACGAGCCGTCCTCCATGACTGTGAGAGACTGAAAACAGTTTGTGCACATTCAGTTCTCAAAGAGGAATTTGCACATGCTCCTCCAGAGCAATTTAATAAAACCCAGAACAGAACCTGTTTTTGTTGAGTGTATACCGTCCTTCTTGTCTTTGTCTATGCATGCGTGTGTGTGAGCGTGTGTACAGTTAATGCCTCCCCGTCTATGTGACTGGCAGACTGTCCAGTGTTGCTATTTCTATCTTCATATCTGTGTCAAGCAGCCTCGGTGACACTCTGGAAGGGGGCAAAGCTGGACACGGGTTGCTCAGCTTTAGAAGAACAGGTGGGACACTGAGTGGAAATGCACCTCTCACACCAGTTGTTGTCTTTCTTTGACCTGTTGGCCGCCTTGTTCTTCCTGAAGCAAAGACAATCTGATGGCACACACACGAGCAGCTGGAAGTGGCAGCTGCTGCAGCCTTAACAAGTGGTTTCTACTCTTTTTATGTCAAAGACGTGCATAAAGATTAAGACCATGGAGCCCCAGCTGATCTAACATAGCACTGAAACTCTATCAGTCGAGAAGGTGTAACTATACTGTTTTGTATTGGGTCTCAAAGGCCACGACTGTGAATCCTTGTTAAATACAATGGATTCTCATGTATTCTATATCTGTGATTGGTGTTGACTGCACTTTCTACACTGCACTTTGCCTCCCAAATCCCAAATAAATAGATTTATAGTTTGTTCATGAGAGGTCTCTCAGGGGGTTAAAAGACCCCAAACATAAGTAACAAACTTATTTGTCTATGAATGAATATATTTGGATATATTCCATATAACATGTAAAACATTACAGATTTCCTTCTTTGATGTAAAAACAGTTCTTTATGTCCATCTCTGTAGTTTGTCCCTCTATTAAAAGTGCAGTTTAGAGCAAAGACTAAAACGTTTAAAGGAAAAACTGGTTGATTTTACTTTTATTATTATCATTATTATTGTATTTTTTACACAAGCAGCAGTAGGTCTGTGGGACACCAAACAGTGAGGAAGTAAAGCCAGTGTCTACAAGTGTTAAAAAATATATAATCTTACATGTTTTTTCTTTGTTAAACTTGCACAAAAATAGTCCAATCTGCACTTTTGTGAAACTAATTTTCAAGAGAAACTCAAAACTTAAGATACTAAATGATTAGACTGCATACTTTTAACTAAGTTCTGCAGCTGGACTTTCCATCCAGTAAAACAGAAAAGCCTTGACATTAAGAGACAGACACATTTGATGCAACATGTGTTTGGACAGAACAAGAAAAGCTGCTCATCTGCTGTCAACAGCTCTCATGTCTCTCCCTTATTTCTACACATTGCATCAGGCAGTTTTTGCAGGAATAAAAATAAACACCTGTCACATACTGTACAAGTGTGCATGAGGGAATGAGCCCAGCTGTCTTACCTTCACAAATATCCACCTGTTTGCAGGGAGCAGCTTCAGTGAGATGCAGCGAAGCAAACTGGCCTCATAGTAACAAAGTTTCCAATTTTAGTCAAGTGAGGACACCACCTGTCTCATGTTTTGGAAAAATAAAGCTCCAGAAAGTTTTTTTTAACTTCACTTCATTATTGGTGAACCAGAGGCTGTAACCGTCCTGCACAAGGCTCCGGCTGTTTACGGCTGAGTCCAGTCTGAGCGCGCCGCAGGAGGCGCTCGGTGCTCGGCCACACCTCACCGCCCCGCACGGTCCACACGGGGACCAATGGAGAGAGAGAGGCAGGACACAAGACTCAGTGTCACCGCCTCGATTCATGCTGAAGATGCCAAGAAACTTTGAGTTACACCTGTGGAACAGAATAAATATAATAATAATATGTATGCATGGGAACCGGTTTGCACTGACTCTGCACCAGTGACTCATATGTGATCTTGCTCTATTGATTTTATACAGTTTAGTATCATGGCACATTTTCGCCCCCTTGTGTTCTAAATACGACATTACAAGTCATCCTTGTTCAACACGGTGCATTCAATAACTAAGAATCTAATTAAGGAGCTGTTGCGATATAATTAGATGATATGAATGCATCACATCTGAAAAAGCCTGATGTGGTTTTTTTTATAGACATAAATGGTTCATAACTCTGTTACATAAACACACACACACACACACCTCAAGCCACAGCAGTGACAGAGGAATGCTGTGCTCCTCCCTTTAACTGACACAATGTCACTCACCTGTGTTTGGCACACACCTCAGACACTCTAAATAAATGGTCCTAATTCCTTCTAATTGTCCTTTCCAGGCAATGTGAAATTCACATATTGGGCCCACGTCCTCTCCTCATTAAGTCATGATCAGGCTCCAACATGACCAACACTATGACTCATTGCACGTTTGCACTTTCAGCTTGTGCGTTTTTTCAAAGTGCAGTTTTTATGTTGCTTTTTTGTAATCCTTGAACGGTTTGTTTTTTTTCTCATTTCAGTGTGCATTAGTGTCTATTTCAAGACAATTCTCAAATCAGACAACATGAACAGGATAACGAAGCACACACTCACATACACACACTCACATAAAAGCGATTGTAGCAGATTTATTTCTCATATCGTTGCTTTCATGTAAGTATTCACAGGTGGTCCAAAACACAGTAATCCCTGCAAAGCAAACTACATCAGTAGCTGAACCAGACTTCCTTAGCTACATGGCTATATCTCATTCAGCTGGATATCACATTAGCTTCTTACTTCATTGTCAGTAGTGGCTTTGCTTTGCGCTCATTATATCATATGGGCTCGATTTTATCCTTCATCCATTCATTATTTTGTTTGCAAATGTTGTGACTAAAAACTACTCACAAGCATTCCTTAATTTCTTCCACTAACTGATTTTTTTCACACATAATAATGAAATAATTTTACCTTCATAAATATCCTTCTAACCCTTAATATCTTTTTTTTTTTTTGCAAAAGCATTTGTAAAAGGAGAATTATACTTATCCTTCATTATCAAACATATATTATTCTTAGTACAGAAATAGTGTAAACATCTTATGAACAGTATTTTCCTGAAGTACATCACACTTTATCTGGAGTATTGACAGAAAATGGTATCAAGGGTTGGGTTCTCTTAAAAGGTTGTAGCTAATTTTAGGAGTTGTCCAATGACAACACTGTCTGTGACTGAAACACAGACACTGTGGGACATTTATTACATATTGAGCTCTTAAGTGCTTGCTCCATTAGTACTGTATCTTTACTATTGGGCTTTGATTATGCGGTATTGTTGGCAGTATGGTTTAATAACCATCAAGAAGAACAAATAATATACATCTTCAAGTCATTTATCATTGTGGCCTTCTGGCAAGTCCAAGAAAAATGTCAAAATTTTCAAGATTTCATGAACCACATAACATGAATCCTGCAGTATTGGGCAAAAGTTGAATGCTCCTCATCTTCTTCATCTTCACCATCATAACAAACAAACAGCAGACCTCTTGGTGTGCCTCAAGTGAATGAGGTGTCTTCATGTACTCAAATCCTTCTCCCTTTCTTCAAGCATCTTTGTAAAGCAGTCTTTGATCACCTCCTCCTCCTCACCGTCACCATACGTCCTCCTCCTCCTGCTCCCTGATTCTCCATTCTCTGTCTCTTTCTCCTGTATGGGAAGGCTCGAGCGCACCTTCTTCTTCTCCTTGAATCGACCGGAGCGTGACACCTTCATGTTCCTGCGACACGTCTGCTCGTTGAAGACCGACTCCAGGTGGGAGTCATCGTAGGTGTCGTCGCTGAAGAGGCTGGTGCTCTTGTTGGGCTCTGGCTGAGACACCGGCTGAGACTGGTCGTGGGTGGTCTTTGAGACTGCTGAGGCCGGCTCTCTTGGCTTCTCGGGCGGTTGTGCAAAAGGGTCAAAGTCTGGGTCAAAAGTGTGGGATGAGGCGATGTCCTTGGAGCTCTTCCTCTTTGGCAGGAATGCCCTCCACCATTTGGTCCTTTCTGTTGTCATCTTTGATTGGAGGATGGGAACTGAAACAGTGAACAGAAGACATCAGCTGTAGTTGTCCTCCTCTGTGTAATTACATCTGTGAGGTCACTTTATCTGTATGTTCTGAGCTCTAGTTTGCCATAAAACATCAAATGATTCCTTTAAAAACTACTGTCATGTTTTATAAAACATTCCTCTTAAGCATCAGTGTCCTAAAATTAATCTTGCTCCACACCTTCATCCTCACATTCACAATCATTTTACACATTTGAATCTTAAAATGAGACTCAGTGTGGCCTCTCCCATACCCATTTTCCACTGGTGAGACAACTTCTTACCAGCTAATCCTGAAAATAACCAGTGTAACCATGATTAACCTCTCTGTAAAACTGGTTTAATGAGTCGCACAGAGCAGTGGCGCAAACCCAAGCTGAGATTCACAGGTGCGCCAGAAAGGCTCTCATGAACACTCACCTGAGCGACAACAGGTGCTGATTAAACCACCCAAAGCAGTCTGAGGTGGAAATGTCACACTTTGGCCGGTGTTGACAGAAACATCCGACAGGACAGTGTCTTCTTCTTCTCTCCTTCTGTGACAGCAGTCCCTCAGAGGGTCGCAGCAGGATCCATTTTACGCACGAACCAGGCGTCCTGTCTCTTCACATCTCCCACCTCCAAAAAGCGTAATTTTCCTCCTTTTGCTGTCGTCAAATAGCTCCACTCTTCTTCAACCAATTTTCTGAGAAAAGTACAAATGAATTGTGACATTTATAAGGAGCGGCTCTCCTCTACTGACCCAGCAGGTTTCCGCCTCCGAAACTCTCACCTCGAAGCACCTGTCCTCACTCCGGATTGGATGAACTCTCAGGCTCCGTCACGTGATCGCAGCTCAGGTGAACCCACTCAGGTGGTGGGTGGGGCTTGTTGTTGCTTGGTAACATACCCCATGGGAGCTTGATCCTCTTCAGTGACAGACTTTAAAAAAAGGGCCCTTTGTATCAGTTGAACCCAACCCAAGCCAGGGAGCCAAATTATGCTCCAGTGTTTGGACGCCCAGCAGTTTAGGCTACAATGACTTATACACTGGCATGCCAAGGAGTGGAATGGAATAGTGAGGTGTTTATTCAGTGCAGATATTGATATTAATAGTCAACCAAAACAGGTTGTACTCAGCAGCATATAGGTAGGCTGCCATATACCCTGAGCTGAGGTGATCAGAGGGGGCGTGCAGCAGGAAGGAGCCAGGTGTCTCCTTGAGGGACATTTCTGCACCAGACGTGCAATTGTTGCTGTTGTAAGTTCACATTTTGTGAGGGGAAGCAGTTTGGCCTGGCGCCAGTTTCACCTGCTTCCGGATGTTTCTGCTTGTCCTCATACTGTACTTTCAACTCTCTGGTGTCAGCTTCCTTAATTAATGTAGCCTGCACTGCTGGTCTTTGAGGATGACAAATGAGCACTGCACAGTCACTTATCTGTGTTCCAGACGCACTCCATCATCTGAGACCCAGTATACACACATACTGTACATCCTATACAGAGACATATAGATGACATTTTGACTGGTTTTTAGTTGTGATTGTGATGATGATTAGAAAAGGTGCAACAGGTTTTATCCCAGTTTATGGGGTACCACCTCTTCAAGATCATTTATAAATGCTCAGTAGATCAGTTACAAGCTGTAACTTTTTTGGTTGCAAAGTTGAGAAAATAATTCTTTTACTTACCATTTTCAAACTTGAAGCCACAAAAATTATTAGTCTGTACAGTAATAAACAGTGAGGTGATGTCTTTCACCTTCTAAGCTGTCATATCTACAGTCACATGCTAATGAGGACTGAATAAATGGTGATTGCAATAATGCATTAAGTCTGCAGTGGTTGAAAGTACATTCACTCAAGTACTATATTTGAGTGCAATTTAGAGGTCCCTGTACTTTGTTTCAGTCAGTAGTCACCTCAAACATCAGCCTTTCAAAATCCAGCATTCACACCGCAGTTTCTTCTGACATTTCTTTCTCTAGTTCACATTAGTGTGGTGTGAAAGTGCACCAAATGGGATGGTCCTTTATTCTCAGACTATCGCTTGAGTTGAAGCCAAATTTCGAAGTATCATTGTATTCTCATAATAGAGGAAATCACATCTCCGAGACATCACGTTATGCTAACAAATGCTGTTTTTCTTGGTCCGCCCTTGGAATGAGAGAATGGTTTCTGTGTGGGTTTGTGCCAACAGGGAAGACCCAGTCTGGGCTGAGCAGCAGAACAGACAGACAGAAACGGAGAGAGGAGGGAGGAATCAGGGAATGCCTTTCGTCTCCCTCCTCCAAAGTTGAGAGTGAAAGTCATTGTGGCAACAGGAATGTGTACCACTTCTGTCTCTCTCTCCCTCAGCAGTCAGTGGCCTGCATACCTTGGGGACTCCCTCTCCTCCCATCTCCCATCCCAGTCGAAACTCTGCGGAGTCATTTCCTCACTCCACTGCACACAGAATGATGTCCTTTACTGTACTTGATCCTGCCTGCACTCACATACAGGTAAGCATGAATGCAATGCACACACTTTAATGCATACACATTTCAACACATATAAACAAAAAAAACATTTTAGATTATGCAAATGTCCATATATATTCATATTCTAGGGCAACTGATGATTACATTATCGATTAATCTGTTGTATCTTGAATGATTACGAGTTTAATTGTCTAAGAAAAGTGGAATTTGTTCACCACAGTTTCCTAGAAAGGCTGGAAGATGTGAGAGATGATGGTTTTGTCCAGCCAAGAGCATTACATCCAAAGATATTCTGTCAAATATTTTCAAAAGCAAATTCTGAACTGGAAGTTGGTCCTGGTTAATCTTTTACATTTTGCCATTTTTTACAATCTTCAAAATAGTCCAAATTAATTATTTTCCTTCTCGCTCACAACCCATGTGGATACAGCTTATTCTCATCTAAAAAGCATCAATACAATAACTACAGACTGTCATTATATCACCTCTCAGTTATGCACTGCCTCTCCATCTCATATCTCCCTTTTCACATCTGCCTTCCTCTCCATTAACCAAAGGTAGTCTCACTGAGAGTTGATCATTAACACCAACCAGAACAGATAAAGAAAACATTCATTCTAAGATGTTTCAGATAGCGCCAAACTAAACATCAGTCTCTCAGCCCTGAGAACTGAACATGTTCCAGTTTTGACTGAACGACTTCCTCTGAGTGAAATCTGAGTATTTTCCCATTGAGGCACTGAGGCATGTGGAGAATGTTTGTAGAAAACGAAGTTGCATTGCAGAAAGAGATTGAAACAGTGAGTGGAGATTGCATCACTTGTGTCTGTTTCTATCTCAGACTTTCTGCCATCACAAGCTGCATGAACCAACTTTACCCCTCACAATCACACATTGTTGTGAAGGGGAAAGCATCCATACACGAGGAGTGTACGTTCAGTTACTTCGAAATATAGATGATCTGCTCTGAGCAGCTGGAGTCAATAACATACATGGACTCTCAAATGTAAAATCATGATATGTATTGTTTTACATACCTTTTTCTTATTTATTGCAGATACATGAAGTGAAACCTTCAATTTATTTATTCTTTGTAGCTGAAATTCAATTATTATCAGCATGCATTTGATGCACTTTTAAAACTCAAAAAGGCTTGGACATGATAGGCTGTATGCAATTAGCTACTTTTTGCAGGAGGTCATTGGCTGAGGAAAATGTGTATTGAAAGACACACTAAGCACAACAAAGTGACTCATGCAGCCATACATAAATACCCAGAGTGATTCAGATGCACACTGTTCAAACAACATGCACCTGTCCACGCTCGTGTTTTTGTGTGTGATGACGGTAACGTGCTTGCATCACGCATGTGTCGTGTGCGTACGAGTCCAGTGTGTCATTGTGAATTGATAAACCTGAAAATCTCTTTTTGTCACTGTGCGGTATTGAACAACAGGTTGAACCAAGGTGTGCTAACCATGGGAAAGAGAGCAGGAAGGCAGCCAGTTGGACTGGTAGAGTCAGCTAACAAAAAACTCTCAAAGGAAGTGAGCAGCTACTGTATCTAAGTATAGTCATGGCACTCAAGCACAGACAAGGTTTACCGGCCTTCTCAGACAAACACTTGTGGAACATATACAAATGTGTTTGTAACTCGCGACTGAGGGTCAAAGCGTAGCAGGAAATGTACAAACTAAACTAATAACAAGTCGTCTCTTCCAGACCATTTTGGGTGGAGCAGGCCGTGTTCTGTTCTTGTGAATGGAATGAGTTTCAATGTATCGCATTGTGTGCTTGAATTGAGGATTGCGTTGTTTGGCCGGTTTTCTTCTTCGTAAGTTAAACTGTGAGTAAAGCAGCTGACGCTCACTTGAGCTTCACCTGTGATTACCGTCGTAGACACTGAAGATGAAACCTTCAGGAATGCAGAAAGGAATCTACCAGTTACTGGTCATTACCTTTGTGTTTTTTGTGTCCTTCTCTCAAGTGCTATTCTTATAACAGACAGACAAAGAGAAGAACGCCCAGAAATAAACATGCAGCTATGCACACGCACACAGATTTGTCTGACCATATTATACTTATCAGGACCTCCTATTGCATACCTAAACAGGCCTGTTTACCCTTCACCTTCAAGAACTGTCATTCTTGTTCAACTTTTTTTTTTACTATTGCTGACCACAAAGACCTGCATCAAGTACTCAGTTGTGACCATTTTTGTGTCTGTTTTAACTTATATATTTTAAATAAAACTCCCAAATTGTGTTAATAATCCCATTAAGTAGTTTGTAAGTTAGATAAACCATTTTATATAAATATATATAAAATGTGATTGACAATAAGTTTTGAAAAACTATAATTCCAGCACTTTAAGAACATCTTATGAACAGTGTCATCAGTGATGCTTCCCTCTAAACCATCATATGTGACTGCATGTTCAACCCTTCATGCAGCCATTTACTCATCTATATTGTAAGCTGACATAGTTACAACAAATGACTTAAAGTTTGATTGATCCACAGACACTTTATCCCCACACCAAGCAAACAAAGCAATATCAAAGGAATGGTATAATTTTTGTCACAGAGGAGGGCCAGACATCTACACTCTATTTTTAAAAAATGGCCATAGGAGCCTCCTGAGCAGAAGAATTGAAGAAAAAACGTCTAGTGTCACTCTCAGTTATTTGACCACCAGATGGAGCTAAATTGTATTCTTGATCATCTGTTACATTTCAGGGTAAAATTTTGTTTCATCATAGGCTTGGTAGTAATCAATAGTTTGCATTCGGTGTCAGTGCTGCCAGTGGCACAGAACCACCAGAACAACTCTGTACTGTGGGTGAGTTATATATATATTCATGATGATTCATGATTCATTCATTCATGATGTTTCAGTCAAAAAAATGGATTGGTGTCATCCACCAAGTGTCCACATCCAAGTGTTACTGAAGAGGAACAGAGACCCAAAAGCTTAGGTCAGCTGGACCTAAACAAAGTGCCGCCAGGGCTCTTAGACATCATTAATGTTCAGTGTTTCAAGATGAACACAAATGAGCATCCTAACTTCAAATATGGTATTTTATCTGTCATTAGAGATAAATTGTAAATAAATTGGCACTGCTCACACTCCCTGTTAAACGGATATCCGCCAGTGGTGGATGAACAATTCAAATCATTCATTCATGTCTCCTCCTCCCGTCCGCAAAACAAAATCTGAATAGTGGATTGTAATTGAAGAGAAATAATTTATTACTACATCCAGGTGAATAATAGCAATAAGCTCAAGAACATAAATCAGGGTGAACCACAACCAAAATAACAAATAAACAAAAGGTTCTATCCCCTCAAGCGATGCTGACTAGCATACATGAAACAAAACAAACAAACAAAAAGTCTTGCACGAGACTCCCTGCCTGCTGCTGGTGGTAATGAGGTTTAGGACTGTTGACATTGAACCAAAACAACAAAGTGAAGCTGTTTCTGTAAAACCAAAACAATGAGCTCAAAGATGCTAAAGTGCTCTACAGGGCTGAGGGCAGCTGCGAATTACCTTTCAGTCATTTGATCTGTTATTAATGTAAAAATTGATTGATAAAACTTAAAATTTTCACCATCGTATAAAATTAAATCTATAATTCTGAATCAGGGCCTCCTGTATTTTAAAACAATTAGCATGTGAAACACAGGATGCGAAAAGTGGTGTTTTACTATTTAGTTTTTTATGTCAAGTCAAACAGTTCAGCAGTGATTGTGCTTTCCACATAATGTAGAAACAAGGCTTTTACAAACTGTAAATGTGGGGAAAAAAAAAAAAAAAGATCAAGCAGTTGTCTGTCTCTGCCACCTACTGTTGTAAACATGAACATAGGAATACCACATATGCTATTCCCAATGAATTTCCTATGTGCTTGATATTGCAAGATGTAGAATTAATGCAATGCTGGTAAAATACTGTCAAACATTCAGTGAATAAAGTTACATTTCAATATCAGATAAATAAATAAATGAAAAATTTCTTAAGCAAGCCGCTGTTTTCTTATGCTCTGAATTCTATCATTATTAATCACTTAAACAAATATCTTCACTTGATTTTAGTTTATTCTTGCAGCAAACAAAGACAGTCCTACATAAAGGACTTACAAGTAATGATGATTATATTGATCTGTGAAGGGTAAATGTTATTATGCATTTGGCAAACAGTACTCAATATTTAGCTCCTGCTCACCCCTAGTGGCAGTTTTCAAGATGTCTCCATCCTAAAAACACTGGAAACATGTGTGGTTAAGTATCTTAGGAAATACTTGTATTGTGAAAAATATAGCAAGTGGTAGGAAAGAATCTGGTTCATTGCAGTAGTTCGGTTTGGACTGCCCGTCCATAAGGGGGCGCTGCTGTGATAATTGAATGCCTCAACTAGCAGAAGAAGACAGTGGCTGCAGTACAACTTCAGTAAAGAAGAAGAGTTCATCAGTCCTGTCATGTAATCAAAACATGAGCAAGGTTATCCAACAGATATTGAAGAAAATTATGAAAGTTATTTGACAGAAGCATAGGTTCATCTTTTCACGGTAAGAAAAAGAGCTCAGTAGCCCGTTGTTTTCTGTCCTAGTATGTGTCTGTGTCAGATAACGAACCGGCATTGACTTGCTAGCATCTTTAGCTAGGGGAGGCTAACCACCAACCGCATTACGGAAGAGGTCACGCCAAACTTCATGTGAATGCCACTTTTTGGTCATTACATGAGGCAGTAGGGTCGGTTTGCCTCTTATTCCTTCATCCTCGTCCATCAATATACACTTCGCGAGTACTATCAGTTATACTGCTGTCTTGAGGCACGTTTTCTGACGTAGCCAGGTGGCGTTTACCTGACATGAATGTGTAGTACACCTTGTACTAGATGATTCCGTGAGCGGAGTTTGGTGCGGTGACGTTTGAGCTAAAGCGCATTGTTGAGGGGCCCAGCTGTTCTGAATCTACAGCTGCTGTTAAGAGGATTTATCAATCGAAAAGGACCTGCTGAATGTATGTGCTGCCAATATTCATGTATGTGATGCTGAGGCTGAATGACAGTTTTCGACTTTGACAGATCTCTTTTCTAACATCAGCCCAGGTCGCGATGACCGTCCCGTGTTTCTTGTCCTTTGCTGCCCGAAGCTTCAGTCTTCCGTGTCCGGCCGCCGGGCTGCTCTGCTGCCGCCTGCGGGGCTCCAGCTCCGCCACAAGGTGAGTTTCATCCGGATCATACCGCCTCTGTTTATGGTGGTCCGGGCTGCTCAATCCTGAGGCACTGTAGAGACTTTGTCATTATCCAGTTTGTTAGTTGTCCTTTTCAAATTATTTCTTCAGTTCTTTGAGCAACTCTTTTGAACAAGCAAAAGACTATTTGCCTCTGTTGTATGTAAATAAAAAGCAGAAGGCCAACATCTCAAAACATAAGCACATGAACTCAAACCTGTCTGCACGATGAGACACGACCAGCTGTGAGTTTTACTTTGATGAACTGGCTCTTTAAGTTTGTTAATGTTTGCGAGCAATGAGAGCAAAGTTCACCGGCAGCTTTTGAATGTTCTCGTGACACACAGCTGCTGTGTAGCTCTTTGCCCGAGAGAATGACATACGAGGCAAGTGACTAAAGCTATCTTGTCTTTATTAGAAGAAATATGTCCTCCAAAAGGCAAATGGACCATCTAGAGAGAACAGCTCACAACTCCAGACAAAATGTAAGTTGATATTTTCTTGTCAAATACATTAATCACGACTGTTACCTGCACTTCTTCTCACAGCATTATTTGTTAGTAGCCAGTCCTGAGATTATTAACCAAGTCCTTAACTCTCTTCGTGTGTGTGTGCATGTGTGTGTATTATGTGCTTGACTGGCTAACGCAGGCTCTGTATCCAGCTCAAGTGTGTGGCATCATGAGTGAGTCAGAGACGGTCAAACGTTTGAGAGTAGCTGTCCATCCAGACTTCAACTTCAAAGCAGGACAGTGGTGAGTAGACACTCAACTTTTCACCAACTCATTAAAACATTTTGTCAGAGTAACACGGCCAAATTGTGTTGTGACAACTGAGATATTGCACTACTGAGAGAAGTGAGAAACTTATTCTGGCTTTCTTTGTTTTATTAACATGGTTTTTACAAGGCGCTTGGAGTTCTTGACTGTGGCACTTTGGAGAACAGAATGATAAATGATTTCATGAAACATATTACTAGCTTCTTTATTTAGCTTGCAAGTTAAGGATAAAGTTTTGTTAACTGGTGTTTTAGTTGCAGTGAGTGAATGGTTGAGCAAGAGTGAGGGAGTGGCGGTGTAGCTGCTGATTGGTGCACAGCTTGATGATCAGTATATATGGTAAATGTACCCATACACATATATTATACACATATAAATGATGCAGTCCTTGGAGCAAAGATGAGTTTCTGAATTTTGTGTAGACACATTTTACTATTTCTAACGACACAAATTAGCTGAAAATTATTCCATAGAGAAGCTGTCACATTATGCATTACATCATTCATCAGATCAGTATGTCATATTTCAAATCTCCAATCAGCTTTCATCAGTGAGCCCTGATGACATGGGTATTGTTTTTTTGAAAATGGTTACACCAATTTGATATCCAACCCAAAATAAAAGGCTGTTTTTCATTCAATCTTTTTATTGTTGTCATTAAAACTGTGGTGAAGTGAAGTCATATTCTACAGGTCGTTGTGCAATGCCCTCTGTTGATGGCGTATCCTTGACTGGTTAAAACCGATGGGAACGTGGCCTGTTCCCCTGATGGCACTGAGGTTCCAATAATCTTGAGTATAACCAGTTCAAGTGTCAGAACTTGGTGGAAAGGGAGAAATCATTAAACATCCCTCTGGAGGGCTTTAATAGTGCCTGTAGTGCTCATAGTGACCACAAGGTGGGGGCATTGTGTTTGATTCGTTGTCAGTAGCCTAGTGATGTTCTTTTCTCACAAAACTTTTATAGTAAACAGGAGTTTACAACCCTCCATCACAGTCAACATGTGTGCCAACTCAAGATTCTTGTTGATGAGAAGAAGAGAATTAAGGATAATTTATTCAAGATAAGATACTAACTAATATTTGGGAACCAACTAATGTAACATTGGGAAATGTCTGAGCTTTCAAGTTAACTTTCAGCGACTACCTTGTAATAATCACAACAGCAAGTTAAATTCTTCAGTGAAGGCAGAGCTTTTTTCTGAGTCAGTCTGTCAGTCAGTGTTGCCGGTGCTAATTAGTGTACCCTGCACATGCTGTATATGTGTACAAGCCCATACTGTAGGTGGGCGGTGGTGAGATATAAAACAGGCAGCCAGTTGCCCTGCGGTGCCTGATAATGAATGTAAATGGATGAAAATCCTTGAGTTTCAGTATTTCTGCAAAAAAAGGACTGTTTAGTTGTTTGTCTCCAGGTGGGAGAGGAGGAGGAGAAGGAGGAGGAGGTGGGTGGAACATATGTGTGCGTCTTCACAGCAGATCCATATTTATGATGCCTCTGAGGGTTCTGGAGTCAGTGTCTCTCTCGTGTAACAGTGGGTCATTGTGTTGGTGGAACATTAGCCCAACTGTTTAGCATTGCTGTTTTCCTCTGGGGGTGCTCTGCCTTGCTTGTTGATGGACAGATGCGACCATGTTGCGTGTAAGACTGGGACGCTACACTTTGTTTAAACTTACTCGCAGGCAACTTTCCATCTGGTTTGGTTTTGTTCTGCTTGGTTTCTGGAACTGGCTTCCCCCTTCACTGAGGTCAAAGGGCACCATGCTACCTTCGCTCACACTTTGACCCTCAGTTCAGTGCCTTTTTACTTTTGAATTAGCTATTGTTTAGAAATCTGAAAAGTCAGCCATATTTATAACTTTTGTGTGAAAACACAATAATGATAATGGGTCAAATTGAATGAGAGTGGCTCTGTTTTATAATATGCAGCGCAATTATGTTACAACACATCCATGGACAGACTTATTCTTGTCATGTTAGAGTGAAGAATAGCAACAGATTTTTAACCGCTTGGGATACATATTTCTTGTCACTTGAGTTAGCTACAAAGATAACTTCACAGGTTGTAGTCTCGATATGGATGAATTTCAAATATCCACCTTTGTAATAAATGGCTTGACAGATTAAATAATTCCTTGATTAACTGTGTTCTTCTTCTGTCCAGGGTGGATCTCTACATCCCCGGCGTGGAGAAGGTGGGAGGTTTCTCCATGTGCTCCTGCCCGGGTTTGCTGCAGAGGGAGGGGGTTATTGAACTGGCTGTCAAATACGCCAAACACCCCCCAGCACACTGGGTCCACACCACGGTGAGTGGAACAGTCAGATATATCATCTTACATATAGAGAAGTGCTATATTGAAAACCTGCAAAGATTGCTGCCTAGGAGTAGGAATATTCCAAAAAGGTAGATCTTGTCATACACTCTGTGTAATGGTTTGGAAGATTACATTGCTAATGTGTGCGTGAGAGAGACAGTGAAACCGTGTGAAGGTGAGAGTGCAAGGAATGAGATGCAGGAAGAGAACGAGTGGAGCAAAAGGATCAGATGGTGTTAGGAAATGAAGACTGTCATATAATCCCACCACTGGTTATTCTAAAAATTGATGCATGAAAAGGAAAATGGCAAGATGATATTTCATTTTAATGTGTTTTATTTATTTTCGATCTGCAGACACAATGGGCATTCACCTGTACTAAAGTTGCATTAAAAATTTGTGATACACTCCCAAATGAACTTACATAATTTCTATCGTTTTCATAATATTGGTTTTGGTTTCATTACTCATATTAGCCGTGATTCAGTCAGGTGTATTTGCTTTCAAGGGGTTTAGCTGAAGTGTGTTGACACATTTGAAAATAGCCTGACTAGTAGATCGAAAGTAGAATAGTGACAGTTGAGCTGAAAACAGGAGAGGTTGTTTTAATTGTGTGTGGAGCAAGACATTCTGAAAAAGCATTTATGAGCAGCAAACCCACACAAGATAAATAAAGAGTTATGTGAATAAATAAATATCTGTGTAATAATGAAAATATAGAAAGATTTGAAGGGGAGTTGGTTCAGTCTTTGCTCTCTACATCACAAATGTGACATTCTCTGTGTGTAACATTTTATTTTGTCTACAAAGACCTGCTCCAAAAGATAGCTTTGAGAAATCCACTGTGTTGGAGTATTTGTATGAATATGAACGATGTTTGCTTCCTGCTTACCTTTCCCTTCCATTTCTGTACTCTGCTTGTTTGTTTGCAGCTTCTGTGTTTGATGATGGGGCCTTTTAATAAACAGCTTTGAGCAACTACACCACATGTAAATTAGTATCAGACAGCGTTGTGATGTGTTTGAGTGTTGTGAGACTTACAGCTCTCTGCTCTGGGATCGTTTGATGATCCATTTGTTTGATATTGCGCTCCGACTCCTCTCTGCGAGCAGGAACAGTGTAGGGACCATGATAGCAGATTAGGAGTGTTAGCATTGTTATGTATACATGCGCTCACATTTGCACAAAAGCAGACAGAGGCATATTTTCTGCTCCTTTTGACTTCAGAATACCTTCTCAGTGCAACTTGTGAAATCGCTTTCACCCATACAATGGTTTAGGTTTGTTGTGTGTATGCATACTATTCTAAAAATTGTTTGTGTCCTGAGGCGTAGTTAAAGCTGTATTTTTCTTGGAATTTATTTCATATCACAAAACATGCATTTCAGCAGCAGAGCAAAAAAGGACTGAGCCCAAGTGTTTTAGTTACCCCTCTCAACTATGTTGCCATCTCCCCAGTGTACAGTGGGCTCCCAGGTAGCCATGCGTGTCGGTGGGGATTTCTTCTTCGATCCTTCGCCCTCTGACCCCTCTGTGGATCTGCTGCTGGTGGCCGGCGGTGTAGGGATCAACCCTTTGTATTCCATCCTGATGCACACTGCAGATCTACTGAATATCAACCGCGCTTCTGGTGGCCGGGACTACAACATAGGCTCCGCCCACCTCTGCTACAGCGCCCAAAACACCCAGGAACTGCTCTTTAAGGTGTGTTGTGTCGTTTTTGGACTGTTGGGATGTTTAAGTGCAGAATTTTAGGAAACGTGCTTATTTTTAACTTTAAATATCTCTGCTGTTTGCACAACAGTGTCCATGTGTAGTGTGTTGCATGATGTATGTAAGGAGAAACCACAAGTGTATTATTACCTATCCTCCGTGTTCCCAGAGCTCCATCATTGAGGCGTGTCGGGAGTTCCCTGACAAGTTCTCCTGTGACTTGCGCGTCACGCAACAGCACACTGATGTCGACCCCAACCTCCAGCCGTTCCTTAGCCGTAAGTAACAACCATCCACACACACTCCTACACACGTATACTTTTCTTTGTTAGGCAAGGATGATTTAGTGACTGTCGCATTCTACCATAGTCCGTCTCTGTTGATTTATCTCTGTCATCATGTAGAACAGGCACTATCAAAGTTCCGCATGGGAGACTCAGAGGGAATAGGTGTCACGTCACTAAGTCTTGATTAATTGATTGACTCCCATTGTGTCTCTCCAGGCGGGAGAATCACAGAGGAAGAGTTGCAGGCTCACATGGACCCACAGAGGACTTTGTGCTTCCTGTGCGGGCCCCCGCCCATGATCGAAGCAATTTCAAAAACCCTCAAGGACCTCGGCCTCCCGAAAGACAGAATCCTATTTGAGAAGTGGTGGTAGAACCTCGAACGGCTCTCAGAAACACACAGAGTTGTCCTCATGGCTTGTGCTCTTTTTTTTGCAGTCTTCAAAGAGAGGATGTATGGGTTGTGGAGAGAATGGAGAGCAACTGAAATATTCCAGTGGTATTGACAATAATATGAGTGCTAAAATGCTTGAAGACGTTCACCCTCCGATCCCTGCTGCTGCAGCCTGTGCCTGGTCTATGCTGGACCACTGGGACTGCCTACTCTTCAGCTAGCAGCTGACTCACATGGACAACAGAGATGAGTTTTATTTCTTACAATTTAAAAAGGATGAGTAAGCAGACTCTAAAATCTCAATTTTTCAGCTCGCTGCCTTGCTGAATATCCGCACAAATCTTCATGTACGATAGACACATTTTGACTGAAATGTTACACTTCAACAATCCAATATCATTCTCAGTCTGTAGGTGAACAAGATTCTGCTTTATAGTAATAGATGATGTTTAGTTTTACTCCAAATTTTAACCTAAATGTTTACATGCTAATTTATCTATGCAAGCATGTCTTAAAGCAATAATTTGATGTTTTTGGTAATGTATTTATTCACCTTCTTGTCCAGAGTTAGATGACAAGATTAATACCACTCTTGTACCTGAAACAACTATTCTGGCTTTGTCCCACGCAACAAATCCACCTTCCAGCACCTCTGAGATCTAAGAACATGTTGTGGTTTTATGAGGGATTGTGTGTCAGACTATTTCCAGGAAGTCACTGCACCCTTACAAGTCTGGCATATAACCCCCCTGTAAAACTGCAACTTGTTGTTTTCAGAGGTTGGACTTTGTACGGATGAAACAAACAAGATGACGTGTTAAATAACGAGCTCTAAATAACTGAAATGAGCCAACTTGCTTTTTCCTCCTCTTTTCAGTCTTTATGCTAAGCTAATCAGCTGCTGGCTTTAGCATCATATGTAGCAAACAGATATGAGTGTGGTATTGATCTTTTCATTTACCTTTTAACAAGAAAGCAACTAAGCGTATTTCCCCAAATGTCAAACTATTGCTTTAAAGTTCCAGGATATAGATGGGTGCAAACAATAGCAATCTGTACTGTTATTTTACACTTTACACAAGTGTATTAAGGAGTGACTCTATCAGAATACCTCTAATTTAATCAAAGGTGTTTTAGAAGTGTTATACTATGTGTGTATATACTTACTGAAAGTATTAAGAACTATTTATTTGCAGAACTAAAGATTTTAGTTGTTCCGCTGATGAGCTACATTAGAGCGATTGTTTTTCAAACTTTTTGCTCATATGCAAACTTCACACTAAGTTTATTTTCAGAGTCAACAATCTCCCACACATTGGCCAGTGTTTCTGCCTGTTTTACTCACTCTCACATTCATACACAGTGCCTATCTCACATACACACTTCAGCTCAATCTCACACATCCACATACCCATAAATGGTTTCTCATCCTTGGGTGGAGTGAGTATCCCATGGTGCACTGTAATGGAACCTCCAGGTGGTCTCTGATTGGCTTGGATCACTGAACATCCCTCAGAGATGGTTGCGAGCTCCTTGTTGTCGTCTCTCAGTGGGGGGGTTGTGCTGTTGAGACTCATTTTTGAGTTGTTTCTTTTTCATATGAGGAAAACTGTTTCTGCTGTTAAGGTGAGATTTAAAAGAAATAAAGGAAATTGAGTCAATCTGTTTTCAAACACTTTATTGACCTCTGCTTTTATATAAAGACTTACATGTCACATTACTTACACACAACACAAGGTGGTCCAGGAAATAAGTCATAAATACTTGGCTTCTAATTTACATGTTTTCTGAAAGGTCAGCTTGAAAACAACAAAAAGCACTTTCATTTGCCTCTTCTAGTATCTAACCAAGCAGGCAGTTTTGGTTTAATTTAGTCAGGTCCATTACAATGGAGGTGAATGGACATAATTTGGAAAATTGCATTTTCAAAAACAGTGGTGTGCCTTTTGAAAAACAGATGCTCTGGGCAATCAACGGACCTCGCTGTAATCAGTTTCCATGGGAGCTGTGTTTTATGGAAAAATAGTCTCTAAGAAAAAATTGTCACCCGGCAGTTCTGTGGATTATCTAGAGTATCTGTTACATTGCTTCCTATAAAGGGATGTTTCTGGTTTTGTTTTATGGAATGAGCACCACAAACAAAATTCCTTTCACCTCCATTATATTGAATGAAGAAATCCCTGAGATAGAGGTCTCAAAATTGGGCTAAATAAAACCAGAACTAGTTAGATTCTACCGAAGGTAATTGACAGGGTTTTTTGTAATTTATATAAATAGACCCTTTAATGCTTAAGCCAATAAAACGTACCATCTATTACTTCCAACACAGTGCACAGCCTGGCCGATACATACTTGTGAAGAAACATACATACAGTATGTACTGAAGATGTGGTTTCTAAATTACCTCAATTACCTTCCCTTCATTACTTATCGGCCGCAGATGTATCAGTCGAGCTCTAATGCAGTGTATTTCATACTGTGTGTTGCCCCCCCCGGCTTCCATCTTAAATTATATATTTTACATATAAAAATACAGTGATCCCAGTGAAATCAGTACTCCTTTTTAACTGTCCCATTACAAGAAAGTAGTAAAATACAACAAAGGTCAAGAAAATAATACTTTAGGCCTGGACTTTAGACTTGCGCTAGGTTGTACTCTATAGCCGTGTACAGTTTCTTTTCATTTCATATACGGATACATCGAATAGCAACACTGACCCAAAGCAGAGAACTGCACAACACTTTCCCATTTTACGGGAGCTACAACCTCAACAACTCAAGTGTCAACGCCCTAAACAGAGCAGACCGAAGCGAAAGTACATGATGACTAGGAACAGTATGACTGACTACATCTGGGTTCTCAGCAGAGGAACCAAAAATCCAGACCAACAAAGCTTTAAAAGGCATTTTTCATTGATGACCTGAAGAAGGTCTCAGCTCCCCCCCCTTGCCTGCTTTGTGCCCAATGTGTCAACAGACGCCAGAAAACAGCTGCTGTTTGATCCGCTCTTCCGCCTTTACCTCCTCTTTGACCCCTCCTCCGTCATCTCTCTGACACACATCTGTCCATCTCACCGACTTCTCCAGCTTGGACAGCGGGATCTCGTCAACGTTGGTTTCCTCTTCCTGCTCTTCGACAGAGGCTCTGCTCCCTGACAGGAACAAGAAGCCTTTTTGATGCGGCACATCCTCCTCGCTCTCCTCTCCACCTTTCTGAAGGCTCGCTCCTTCGCTCTTTCCGCTGTCCCTGCTCTTCCTCCCCTCTGCCTCTTCTTTCTCCTCTTTTGTGTTTCTTCTCAACCTGTCCATCTCCGTCTCCATCACAGGGGATCTGTTCTCTCTCTCCTCTTGCGTTTCTCCGACAGATTTCTTCTTTGCCTTGCTGCGACCCCTGAGGTTCAGCATCTGAAACCAAAAAGACGTGTTTGAGACAGTTTGGCGCTTTGTGTCGTGTCTTTTTCTTTCCATCTCTCCAGACACCTGACAAACCACAACAAAGCCTCTTTCATTGATGCCTCTCTCCTGTACAGTTCCAGGACGACTATTTGCCTATTAATAGACTTTTCCTGAGCTGGTTTATATTTGCTGTACATCCCATATTTAGTAACATGACTTTTTAATGGCACCTTCTGCGACATAAAGTCACGTATCCTAAAGGCACAACAGAGACAAGTGACAGATTTGCGGCGAGGATAGAAGACAAAGGGGAACAAACCTTGAAGTCTTTTCTCTTGCGCTGCAAAACGGGCCTCTGAAGGAAGAGGATTTGCTTGGTCGACAAACTGCCGTCACTACAGAAAGAAAAGAGCAGCACTTTTACAACCGTTACCTGTTATGTTATAATGTGAGGAGCTTGCACATCGCTACATATAATGAAATCCAGCTCGTGGTGGCTGCGGTTTGCGAAGTGACAGGTTACAAGACAACAGCACATCAGCGACTGTGTTGTTCGCAGCTCCGACAGATTTCAAAAGCAGTTTCATGTTGAGATGAGCATATGATTGTGATTTGTCTGATCTCGAACCATCTGTCCTGTGTATCTGAGCTACACTGTCAGTACGAGATTCCCAAAAGAATGAGACAATGTAATTAGTGATGACTGATTTTAGGTGATGCTATTTAAAGTGATCAAATGTAAAGAAAAAGGCAGGTTTAACAGAGATATGTGTTTATTGTTGGTATCTTGTAGTTCTGTACCTGTTAGTCTTGACAATTGGTGTGGGTAACACACACATCAGCCTCCATCCGTATGGAGCCAGAGATTGGAGCAAGGGGACGTAGTCTGTCTTCACAACGACACCCTTGACAGGAGAAAGAGATCAAGAAATACTCAGATATATAAGGTGCAAACGCTCATAAGGAAAAAAAAAAATCACAGTTTACTTTACGTCAACACTTTACTGCATGTGTGCAGGTGGACAAACATAAGCTCTTGCCACAAGCGTGCGTGCTGCTTTCCTCCACTCTTATGTAATGTTTGACAGAAAACAGCTTAAGCCTTCAGTCACAAAGGATTTTTCAAAGTGCACATCTTCTCCAGAGTATTAAAAACTCAAAGACACACATCAACCACGGTCCACTGCTCAACCACGATGGCGTCGTAGGAGGCGTTTGCGGTCTCCTCCGCAGAGCTCTGGAAGATGAACACGCTATCCACAGATGAAACCCCGGTGTCTGGAGAAACAGGATGAATTAGAGACAGAGTCAGATAAACAGAGGTGGATGTATGCCATTCAGACAGGAGTTACAAGCTAATCTCCACTCTCCAATCTCTTACTATTGATCCCCCTGTTGCCTTTGGCTTAAGCCTACTTATTCCATGGGTGACTGAACAGTGACTTATGGTGTAAGCCATGGACTTACGGCACATAACTCCATGTATATCATCCATTACACAGCAGTGAAGCAGAGATCTACAGCCTGAGCAGCTTGTCAAGGACTAGCAGAACCACTCAACCAGTGAAAATTTTTAAAGCCGGCAGATAAGGTGAAACATTCACTTTAAAGCTGCAGCAATCAATACTTTTTATATTAACAACAGATCAAATGGCTATGTTTAATGTGAAAGTGGTCAACCATATATATGCACCCACAGATAATTACCACCCAACACTTCAATTCCCCTTAGCTTTACAGAGCGTTTTTGCTTCTTTCAGCTCTTTGTTTTGTTTTTATGATCCACAACTTTACTGTTTTGGTTCAGCACTAATGTTCTCATCGACCATACACTACCGGTCCAACAAACAGGCAGAGTTATTGAATGATTTAACAGCTAAAGAGCCAGATATTTCCCTCATGAGTTGGTGGAGACAGCTGAAAGGAGTGTGAATATTGGACTTGGAATGTGAGTTTGAATATTGGAAACATGACTGCTAATGAATGTTTCTCTGTATCTGCTGGATATGTAAATAGGCAACTGTTTGATAACACATTGTCCATAATAACTTTACAAGGGAATAATAAGTCAATGTGCTCATAGCTCATTACGTTGCCCCATTGTGGCCATGTAATCGATTGAGGTTAAGGAATTTGACCAAACAATTTAAGAAATAATCACCAAATGACAAAGGTTCCATCATGAGCTATTCTGTGAAGCTGCAAGAATTAATTCCCCTGCTCCATTTTCTGGTGTGACTTGCCACTTGTGCTGCCTTATCAAAGTTGAACACCGACATGTGCAGCGATATTTCACCGCTTGGGACATGAAACATACCGTTATTGTCTTCAAGGTGGAAAAACCCGTCGATGAGGTGCGCACCACTGGTGAAATGCTGAGTCATGTGGTCGAGCCAGTGTGCATCAACTTCAGTGATTAGCCCTGCTTCTTTTTGCACTCGCAGTGGCACCCTGAGAGAGTAGAACCTCAGAGAAGTGTTCAGCTCCCCTGTGTGGTTGTACAAGGCAAAGAGCTGCATCCCTACAGACACACAGACAAAACAGCATAATGGACACCAAGTCAAACTTTGCATAACGATGATTTGTCCCATAACCCAGCGTCAAACAGGAAGCTGGTTACTTACTAGCCTGTGCTGGTGGTGAAGATGAATTCCTATCTTTCTCTGAGCTCTTGAGCCGGATGTGGTTGTTGTTGTGCGTCGTCCCTCTGCTCTGCCCATCTGTGCACGTAGAGCTGGACTTTCTTTCACGGTTTCGATCCAGTTCTGGAGAGCTGAGCCAGCTGTCAGAACCCGAGCTTTGTCTGTCTGTGTCTGAAAGGTTAAAATGTTCCTCTGTGGATTCTTTGAGGTCTCGTTGGGCCTTGTGCTGTCTGGTTACACCTGCAGCTTCTGGGGGGCTGGGACGGTTCCCTTGGGCTTCTGATGGGTTTTGATTTGAACACCACTGAACTGTGTCTACAGTGGGTTTTCTGTGATCTTGAGGTTGGTTTGTTGATTCTAGTGACTCTTTGAGGCTGATATCTAAGGTCTGGATTTGCTCACTAGACTCTTTTTGGTTGAGCTCTAAACCCTGGATGGGTTTCATAGGACTGAAGTCTGGTTCTCTTGGCACCAAAGGCTTGTGGTCCCATGTGTTATGTTCTATGTCTTCATGATGTAACTCTTGAGGTTCGACGTAGTGACGGTCAGGTTCTTTGTCATTATGATGTGGTTCTGTAGGATCTGTTGGGCTGGTGTTGGCGCTGAAGGGGTGTCGGTGTATGGGTGAAGGACTTGAATGTAAGGAGGACAGCTCTTCAGGGTCCCAGTGGCCCAGAAAGCAGGGTCCTCCGCCAGGCTGCTGGAGAAAGCCCACAAACATCACCCCTTGCTCTGCTACATCCTGGATCTGCAGGGGTATAACACACACACACACACACACACACACACACACACACACACACACACACACACACACANACACACACACACACACACACACACACACACACACACACACACACACAGTTAATATCCATACACACCAATAAAGTCCATTAGAAAAAAAATTGAGTGATGCATAAACATAACAGGACATCATTCACAGCACCACAAATAAATTTGCTGTCTCTTCTACCAGTCAGACAAACAAAGCCTCATTTACACACAAACAAAGGCTGATGTACGCAGAGCACATATTCTGCAAAATAACAACCTACCTAATCATCTGCAAAGATCAAATATTCAAATGACAAAAGGACCTCATTATCTCAATGCATCCGTGTGTGTTCACATGTGTGACAGTGTTTGTGTGCGTGTTGCTCCCTCCCGCGGAGCACTGGTGGTTAATTGTCAGTTGATATTTGGGCTGACAGTTTTAGACAGGCTCAACGGGAGAGAAATCAGATTGCAAACTACCACCAAACAATAATGAGACACATCTCCCCCTATTACCCACTACTTTTGACACTTCACTCATCCACACACACACTCATCACGTTTATAAACAGCCTCTCTATTACAGTCCAACACACTCACAATTACACGCAGTTTTATCAGATGAGTACGGTCAGAGACAGATTGAGAGTGGGTGGGCTTGTGAGTGCCGGAAAAATAGAAGTATAGAATTTCAAAACTGAACACACGCACACCAGCTTGTCACTCTGTCTGCCCGGTACTGCTCCTGGGTTCTTATCTCGAACCGTCTCTGGCAGCTTGTGATCTGATTGGTTATTCATGTCACGCTGCCGCAGCCTATCACATTATGCTCAGTGATGTGCATTTCCATCCAATCAGGTTTCCCTTTGTGCTCTATGGGTGTTCAGATGCAAATCTATTCAATAGAGCACATTTTCATTTCCCATTGTAGGACTGCTGGCGAATTCATGAGCAGAGAGACGAAAAGTGAGTTTTACAGCTGATAAATGCCAGTGATGACGTCGTGGTTGGCACGGTATCTTGGGGTTGAGTCTAGCTATAGTTTATGATAACTTCTGTAACCTTCCATTCATTATATGGCTCCTCCATCTGTTTCCTCATTATGTGAGCAGTGTCACAGGAGATGCAACTAGTGGGAATCCAGTATCGTAAAAAAAAATCCTTCAAATTAGGTAAATTTGCAAGATTTGAAATGGAAAACCTCTAATCAAATTTGCTCCATTTGAATTGGAGAAGCTCTGCATGTCAGGACAAGAGGCAGGGTTACCATATGGCATAGACAGGCAATTATAGGCAGTTGCCTGTAGCCTTTTGAGTCACGTAATGTTTCCTTCACTGTCACAGCAGCGCCGCACCAACATGAAAGGCACACATGAAAACACACGGTGCACTAAGTACGGAGACAGAGAAGGAGGGAGGGGTGGATTCTACATAGACTGCTTTTGTTATAAGAGTACTTCACTGATTTAGCTTTGCATTCTTGTAAACTTGTCGGACTCATTTAAAAACAAATAAAGCTAAATTAATGCAGGAGAAAAATAATTTTCTTCTTTTTTATTCTATATATTCTTTATCCCTTATCAAATCTTGCTGCCAACATTGCCCAAAATTGCAAATCATTACCATTTACCATTACCAACAGTTCAGTCAGAGACTCTGGACCACTACCGGCTAATGTAGTCTCAAGCCACTAGCCTCAACCAGAGATGAGGAGTGGGCTACAAAGCACAGTCCAATGTCACAACCCCAGTTTCTTTTATTTGCAAATTTACTTCGGCCAGGATCAATGCTTACTCAAGCAAAGCAATTGATCAGACTTCACGCAGCTTCCTCTGGAGCCACAAAAAGCTTTATACAAAAACAACTTTTTTTCACATGTGTGCTTGCATACAAGAAAATCTACCTACAAAAATGGTATTTGCTACCATGAGCAATAAGGATAAATATCACAAATCAAGCAGACATGTTGCATTTGCAAGGGAGATTCTTTAAAAAGACATTTGAGGTCGTGTAGATGTGGCCTGTAGTGTGTGACCTCCTCTCCCTCTCTACAGATCCCTACATGGCTATCAAACATAACACACTGTCTTTTTAGTTGCACTGATTCATCACAGTGGATCAGTATGAGCACAGATACCGACCTCATTAGGCCATGATGCAACAAATATACTGTCTTGGTCAGTGTCATTATAAAATTCAGTGTTTCTGCCATCACTCACACTTATGAAGTAGCAACTGGCCACCTCATGTGACTTACCTCACAGAGGGTCATTGCTTTCACAATCCAAAAGGCTCGCTGCCTTATTTTTGTGAAATGGAAACACTCTTCACCCCCTTCTTACTATGTCTGGCTCAAAGACATTCTGTCTCACATTAAATTAGAAAAGATAAGAGTTTCAATCAGTGTCTCGTATATCTTTCAATGAGATCTGGTTGCCTCTTCTAAACCATCTCATTTGGGTCTTTCTACAACTTGATTTTATTCTATTTTCTTATTTCATTATTATTCATTATTATATTAATGTTCCATTCTTCCTACTTCCCCTCCCCACCTTTTTTTCTCCCAGGTCTATGGGATGATATGTGACAGGGTGCTGGCATGTGGGACTGTAGGCTATTCCGGTAAGCTGCCCTTTGCTTCCTGTTTTATTAGAAAAAATATTACACAGGTCCAGTTTATTATGGCAATTTGAACCTACCTGTCTATGCTTGTGCAAAACAAATTAAAAAAAATATGTAAAGAAAAACTGGACACCAGCTCAGCTCTTAGTACCATAGCAACCCCTTTCCTCATGTTGAGTTTAAATTTGGGAGAAATAATCAGTATTGGAGGAAAAAAGCTGGATCAGAGTATTTCTAATATTCTCAGACTGGATTAAACAAATAACAAGTGAACATTTAAAATATTTTTTCTGTTCTCCTTTCTTCGTTTAAGTGAAACATTCAGTGTCCTTCAGTTAGATTTGCTGCTGCATGTTTTCACTAGAAGGCCTTTCCTCGAAATAAGCCCAGCAATGTCAAGCCCTCTATGCTGCGTAGGTGGGTCATTATTACGGCCATGGTGCTCAAACATCCTATTTGACCTACCCTGGCAATTATAGCCAAAAAATAGACATTTGTAGAACATTGATTGCAAAATATAAGATCAAACACTTCTCTTAAGTTTCAGGCGTCTATATTTGAAGACACATCCATTAAAAGTGAATCATATTAGATCAAGCCAGATTTGTTAGCATGATTGTGCTCCTCATTGGACTCACCCTCTTGACATAGCTCTGGATCACTTCTGGGTCAGCAGACTGGTGACCTGCCACACACACATCTGTCTCCAGACGATGTCTTCCCCACCTCAGTTGGCTTTTCTCTGAACTACAGGGGTGAGAAATCACAGCATTTAAACAAAATATTCAGCACAAAGAATCAATCATATGTCATTTAGTTCATTTCAATTTTCCTCATGTGAACCCAGCAAATGTAAAATGTTCTCGTACTGTTACAACATTACCTTGGACTGTTTCCTTCAGGTTCATTTCCTGTCCATTATCAACACAGCAGTTCCATCACCCACTAACATTACAGTCTAAACGAGCCTTGGCTCTATAGATTCTGGCAGACACACTCATGTTCCCGAGCACTCATTGACCCAGAATGATCACAGTAGAGATGTAATGTCAATTCTGGTACTGAGTGAATTTTCCATTTAAGGAGAGCACACATTCACCGAAAGCACAATAGACATCATTAGAAGGAAAAAGGGGCTGAATTTTCTTCTGCTCCCACTGCAAGACACAATCATAAAAGCAGTATTCAGATACGCCTCTTCAGATTTGGATTGAGGTCAGTGGGAAGGCCGTGGTAATATCTTGTGCTCTGAGGCGTGAGTGACATTCTCAGCTAGATTTGAAACAGTAGATCTGTCAGATTTTTTTTTTCTTTCATTTTTAGGGTTTTTGGATGAAAGGGGACGGCGGCGATGGGGACATAAAAGGCGGAGTAAAGGGGACGAAGGGGGGTGTGGAGGACAAAAGAAAAGGGGGGGACGGCCATCACTGAAGTAAGCAGATGAAAGGATGGAGAGATGGTTTCTCTCTTTCAGCGTGCCGTTCCCCTCTGGTGAGCGCTGGTGATGCAATCAGCCGTCTCCACAGTGACAGGTGCCAGGAAGCAGCAGGACCACTTGGCAGGCGGGGCATCAAAGGAGCAGCCCGGCACCTGCCTGTGCACTAGAGTGTGTGTGTGTGTGTGTGTGTGTGTGTGTGTGTGTGTGTGTGTGTGTGTGTGTGTGTATGTGTGTGTGAGGGAGTGTGTGTACAATACGCTCTTCCTTCAATTCACATTAAGAAGAGTACACAGAACACAAGAGGATGACCCGAACTGTGGGCTAAGCAATATAATTCTTTTAATTGCAAAGTGAGGACAAATGGAAGGTTGTATAAGTAACAATGGTTGTCTGACTGAAAAACCACTAGTACCAGTTTGACATCAAAATTAGCAGGTACATACAGAATTTTAAAAGCAGGTAAAACATGCTAAAAATAGGTGACTGACTACCTTCACATTGTCAATAGATGAGTTTGCCTTTCAGATGTGTCATATTCGACGTCACAAACGCAACAGAAAAAGGTACAGTAGAAAGCAGCTTGAAGGCCGGTGACAATGTTGCAGTCATTTTTTTTTGATATATTTACTTCAGTCTCTCTTTCAAACTCACAGTCTGCTGAGTGCTGATGCCATTGCACATTGTTCCCAGACTGTAAAAAACAATAAATAATCTTCTTGTCTAATTGCGCGCCAACGTCTGTAACTTCAATGCACGTCACAGCATCACGCCATCACCAACGATCAGAGCTGGAACGGATAAATACCCGAGACTACTACAGAGTCATTTGACCCGGGAATGAATGCTGATTGTACACTTTCCCACTGAAGACAAAAGCCAGATGTTGGGTGGGTGTTTGATGATTTTTTGAGCAGTATGAAAGGGGTAAAAGAGTGATCCACAGGGGACCCTGTCTCCATACAAGAGAGACATTTCTTCATCCAAATTATTATTAAGTTCTAGTAATCTGATGCCAGATATGTTGGAGAGAGTGTGGCTCATTTGATCTATTATGCTCATCTATGTTTTGCTCAGAAGAGATGCACAGTATACAGTCACACAGTATAGTGTATTATCATGTACAGTCAGAAGTGAAAGAATTGGAACAGCAGGCTAAAATTAGTCATTTGTTGTGTTTGGCTCATCGGCAATTAATCTTACATCAATAGAAGGAGGTGAGGTGCAGAGTTTTGCTTGTGATAATGGGTCTCAATTGGCTTTCATGTCGAAACAATGAAGTTGCAAAAACTGCTGTTTTCTAACTATTGTCTAAATCTGGCTGCAAATGAGTCGTCACATTTATCTTAATCAACCTGCTGCATAAATCCTTACAGTCAAAGTGGTTGTAGTTTATAAAGGCGGTGCTGATGCTGAAGACAAGGGTGTGCTTAGTTTGCGTACCTTGGCGTCTCTCGGACCAGCACGGCCCTGTGGAGCTGGCGCTGGATGTGTGCGTGACGAGGGCCGCAGGGATGAACAAATGGGTGGACGGCAACCAGGACAAAGCCCTGCGCGTAGAGTTCCCTGACCTGAACCGGTAGCTCTCTGACCGAGGAGAGACAAAGCACCGATGACACTGGCACCTCTGGAGGGAGGAGCATGGGTGAGAGGGGAGGGAGGAAAAACATGGTTAGACAAGGAGGGCTAATGGGAAATGGTCAAGACAAGGACATGACAGGTTGCAAAAGAGGCAGGGAAGAGCAGTGGTGAGGTATTTGGAAGTGGATAAAAGCTGGAACAAAGAGCAAGAGGGAAGAGAGGGGGGGGGGGAGAAAGAGGGACAAAGGGTGTGAGAAACCAAAGACAGAGCATGTTTCATTATGATAATTCCCACTGAACAACAACATATGGCATCTTCACGCTAAATCTGAAACTAATTACACCAGAACTATTAGCCTCAGTCTGGATTTTGGAAAACACACACATGCAGACAAAACACAAGGGTGCACACATTTTAGCCTACACTAACAGTTGAATAGAATCAAAAATGCACACACACATACATCAAAAGGTTGGAAAGACAATGCTATCACGTTGCCGGTTTTGGGTGTGTGGTATTAGCAGCAATCGCTAACGCAGCGCTGGTTCCCTTATTACCAAACACAATGGGAAGAAAACCCCTTTACTTCAGTAGGAAATGGTTAGTGGGGCTTATCTTATGGAAGCAAACTGTCACAGCAAATCCACCAGGGAGAGTGCAATGTTTGCGAGAACCGCCCTCTCGGGGTCGGTGCATTGTAGTAAAACCCTCTCCGTTCATGGGCTTTTAAGGGAACATGTGCATGTATGGCCGTGTGTTTCTGTATCGCTGAGTGAAGCCAGGTGTGTGAGAGGCAGAGAGGAGGCATGGAAAAAGAGATGAGAGGAGAAAAGGGAGACAGACAGAGAGAGGCAGTTAGCAGAGCAGTGCTGGAGAGAGAGAGAGAGAGAGAGAGAGAGAGAGAGAGATGAGGCTGTCTGTTTGTGCCTGAATGCTTGTCATCCTTTCCCATTCAATCTCATTTGCATGGGTCTGGAGAAGAGAAAATAACCTGAATAAATTAACTAGACACACACACACACACACACACACACACATACACACAGGGAGAAAAAAAAAAGTTGTGCAAGCCATCTCATTTTCAATTTGTTCTCCATCATCTGGCGTGTTCACACATACACACATACACACACATATATGAGAAGCTGGCCAGCATGCTAGGATACAAGCACATGAACACACTCTCCTGACTCCCATCTCAGTGAAACAATGGAGGAAAAAAAAAAAAAAAAACATCCCTGAGAAAATCCGACCATCACATCAGCTTGGCGAAACCTGCTTGGAACCAAGAGAGCCTTTCATCAAGCAAACACTTAAACGGGTGTCTGTGGGGACTTATCAAAAGCAGTACGGTGATGATAATAATAATAATACCAGCTGGAGACTGGGGTGGGGTGGGGTGTCGGGGGGGTGGTATAACAACGATCCTGTCACCGTAAACAGTCATTAGCCGTCATTAGCTCTGCACGGCTGGCACTCACCCACCGACAAGATGCAGGCAAGGCAGCTAATTCAGGCAAGGCATACAGAAGTTATTAGGGTGTTATGCAGCGCTTTAGGCTGGGAAGCGACTTCATTTATACTGTCTGCCACTGTGGGATTTAAAGGGAGGCTGCAATTCCGCTCCAGAATGAGAACATGGGAACGGCTCAGGGCAGAAAAGGCCGGGTGGAGTTTTATAGTGCCAGCTAGTGAGGGCAGGGGGGGTTGGTGTAGCGTTATGAGTGTGCAAAAAAGACCGCATGTACGTGTGTTTAAGGGAGTTGGGAGATGTGTGCGTGCAAGTGCGTGAGTGTTTTTGCGGTGTCACAGACGTGTGTGTGTGGAAAAGCCAGATACAGACATCCAAGGGTGTATTGTTGAACGGACACAAGAAAGCGACTGAGCGGCTGTTCAGCTGTTGATCCCTGCTCTGCTATTTCTGTCTCAACCCGAAGCCTCGACCACATGACAGTGTTGTGAACGACGCCTCACTTTTTGACCCTGGATTTCACGAGCTGGATTCGGAGTGCGTGAGAGTCATCCCCTTCCTGTAGTCGCTTGAAAGGGCTTATTAATTCCTTGTACAAATCCCTGAATTTCTGTGTGTGACTGTAAAGCATATTTTGTGTGTGCCATGGTATCTCGAGTGAGTGTGCATGCGGCCATCTTTTTGCCCGTGTGTGTGTGTGTGTGCAAAAAAGAAAGAAAGAGTTTGCACTAAGCCTGCTAGGTGATGCATGGGGATTACTACTCACAGCCACCCTCAAGGCTTATCCCTCTGCTTGCTGGAGGTTCACGTTTATTTAAATAGCCTTCTAATGACTTGCAGAGGTTTTAGGCGAGGATATGTGCCAAAACAGTGACTATAAAATAATCAGCTTCCTGGAGCCAGGAGCGCCCCACTGTTTTGAGAATGCAGCCGCTGGCTACGACAGTTGTTGGTCAGCATCTGAGCTTTGTCAAACGGGGTCGCTTTACAGGAAACGTCTGAGAAAGAGCTCCCGGTTCACAAAAATGGCTGACGAGCAGAAGCAGGAAGGGAAAAAAAAGGTTTGCTGTGGTGAGAACACAGTGTGGCACTTAAGGCACATACAGTACCATGTACTTGTGATGCTGTGAATCTCTCAGTCATCTTCGCTGGTATTCTCTCAAAGCCTTTTAGCCAGTAAGGCTGAAACGGCGTAAAGGAATGAGAAAAACGGTTTGAGCTGTGTCAACAATCTTTCATAAAAAAAAAAAATGTGCATGTGTTAACCTGGAAAAAGATCTATCAAACTGATGGATTTGTGCTTCGGCCTGCTCTCTGAGTCAAATACATCACATGCAGATTTTTGATAGCAGGAGATGTACCACATAAGAAAAAGGGAATGTATATCATTCTTTGTCAACCGAGGAAATATCAATCATAATATTCAGGTGTAGCTCTCTCTCTCTTTCTCACACACACACACACACACACACACACACACACACACACACACACACACACACACACACACACACACACACAGCTGAGCATTAGACACATGTTGTAAGTTTTAATGAGCCGAGTGGGTCTCCGTCTCTGCAGGACGGCAGAAAGTCATCAGCAGAGTTCAGCTCCTCGCTGTCTGCTCCAGAGACCAGCGTTAGTCACACAGCATCACACCTAACTTACTTCCTCACACATCCTCAGACTCCTGACTCCCTCTCTCTCTCTCACACCTCCGACTCTCTCTTCTCTCCACTTCTCCTCACGCGCTCCGCCTCCCTCCTCGCTCCAGACCTGACAAACGCTCGCTGCATCTCTGTGCTGTTCATTCTCTCACCCTCTGTTCTCTGTTACACCTCCTTTATCCTGCCCCCCCCCCCCTTTTTTCCTCCCTCCGCTCTCCCTCTTTTCTGTTCGTGCTCTCCGCTTTCTCCGTTTCTTCTGCTCATTATCTGAGCACAGCGTCGGCGACAAAAGGAGGCTGGGTTAAAATGTCACACCTGGCTGTTACATTTCCTACTGCACATTCTTGCTGATATGTCAAGGTAACCGATCAATGTTACCACAGGAATAATGAAGATCATGACACTTTTTGTAAAGGAGGGTGACGTGTCAAGGTACAGCAGATTGCTAATTATAGACCAATAAGACAGCTGAGTAGAAAAAGACATTGGTTTCAGGCCGTATGATGAGATGGAGCTGAAAATCAAAGAAATGGCCCATGTGTGAAGCAAAGGCCAAATGCCTGAGACACTGAGCATATTTCTTCTCATCCTCCCTCCATTCACCACAGGGTCGCTATGACCCAGCCTGTTGGGCTTAGTCACATGGAAATATTTCTCAGCTAAGGCGCTGCTGAAGTTGAAGCAAAGCTCATAAAACAAACGCTATGTTATCAGCTGCATTGTTTCTGGTGAGTTTCATCACTCATGAGTCAAAGGTCGAGTTAGAAACCTCACCGCACTCTTCATTCTGAACATTAAGCTCCTCTTCCTGAGTACGCAACTTAGATTAACAAACGGCCCCTTCGTCTCACATACTGCATGTCAGAAGGGCACCAGCAAAGATATTTGTTTTTCATTACTGTGTGGGAGTCGTCATGTCACGCTGGCAGGGAAATAACATTATTAATGGAGGCCAAATTGAATTAAAACATGGATTTGACCGTGGGTTTCCTCAATGTCATGGACTGACATACAGATTCCTCTATCTGCCTCCTACACACACACACACACACACACACATATGGACAAACACACAAATACAAATAAATCCCTTTGCTGGGAATGAGGTCCCTCAATCTCCACAAACAATCAGATAATCCTTCAGGAATCCTTCACTTCTCTCTATCACAAATGGAGAGAGAAAGAGAGAGGGAGAGACAGAGAGAGGCAGGCATACACCCACTCACAACCACACACACACACATGCGCGCACACACACACAATCAATTCACAGTAGCTGTGTTTATCCTAAAATAGAGTATACTCATCTTAAGCAGCTCAGGTGGCGTCACTGAGTTTACCATATAAATGACCTGCCTGTCTGTCGAAAGATAACACTAACTCTGTTGACTAAGTGCTATAAAGTGTTTTGTGTGAGCTTGAATGAGCTGCCATTGCTGCTTGTATGAACAGTGTGTGTGTGGATGTGTATTACTCATGCTGTGAAAACATAAATCTGTTTACGCAGTCACATTGTGGGGACTTGTTTTCCTTATTGGGACAAAATGCAAGTCCCCACAAATCATTACACATTAGGGTGAAGACTTGGATTAAGCTTAGGGTAAGGGTTGGGTTTAGGCAAGAAGTGGTTATGGTTATGGTTAGGGTAACTCTGAAGCGATGGAAACACAACAGTGTGTGTGTGTGTGTGTGTGTGTGTGTGTGTGGTCTTTCTATAGCAATATACGTCCATGCAATGAGACGATTTATCTGCTACTGCCTTTCCCAGCGAGAAAGACAAGCGATCCACATGCCTATTGTCTGTTTTGGTCACCAGCTCCATTTCATCTTGCCAGATCTCCCTCAGCCAACACTAGAGCCTAACTCATTTGCCAAACATAACAGGGCTGGCTGAAAATGAAGCCGACTGGCAACCAAACCATTGCCACTTGGCTGTGGCGCTCAGCCTGCTGTCTGTTACAGTGTTGCATTGGAAACTCCTCTAAAACGGACTTCAGTGAGCTACTTGCACCTGCTTCAGCTTGTCGGGTGATGGAGTGCACAGCTCAGGCTTGTAGAAGCATTACGCCATAAGTAAAAAGAGGTGATTTTTTTTTTTCTTTTTTTTTTTTTTTAGATCTGCTTTCTCTCCTCACATCTCTTTTCCCTGCTCCATCCCTCCCTTCTATCTCCTCACAGTCCACACCAACACAATGGCAGAATTAGTATTTTTAGAAACCAGACGCCTCTAGAGGATTCTCATCAAATGTTCTCAAGACGCTGCGAGCGCACACATACACACATATACACACACACACACAAAACAAACACACACCCCCACGGTATCAGAAACACTATTTTTCATATTCGCCACCAGATACGCACAAAAACACACACTCGGTTCCCAAGACGGCATGCAAACACACACCAAATTCAGTGTATTGTCACTGTGGGAGGGAGAGTCAGGGGGAAGTTGGAGGGCATTGCTCCAGTGTGCACAATACAGCTGAATCTGAGAATTAGAGAACTCTTTGAACTCCCTGCAACAGGAGCTGCACAAAGACAACTTCAGCTTATAAGCCACTTTTTTGCCCCTAGGATACTTAGAGTACAAAAAAAAAATACCAGAGTCACGCAGAGTTGCTGACATAAACATTTCATTTAACTGGTTAAAGTTGGAATAGCAACTGTGGCTATTTTACAAGTGGAACACACACAAACACTGTAGCCAGAGTTCAGGATGACAAAGCAGAGCAGGGGGCAACAGAGGAGTTAAAAAAGAACGAGATACTCAGTAAAAAGAATTACTTTGGATTATGACCAAATATGAAGGCACATTCCTTATAGGCTGTTCCCACCTTCAGAGCGGAACTTGGACAAATGTGAATCAGATCTGAATGAAGACTGCCTGCTGCAGCTGATGGCCAAGATGTGTTATTTTCATTTAAGCTTTATCTGAAATCTCCTCCTCCATCACTTATTCATTCACTGTTCCCTACAGTACACAGTAAGCACTCAGTGAGGTACTGTGAGTCATTTTAGACACTTATGAATTTGTCATTTTAGGAGCAAGGAAGCACTGCATTGTGGGATTTTTAGCATAAAATAATATACATGCTATGGATGCTACCTTATTTGTTTCATTGTTGAAATTTGTGCGGGAAGCTTTGGTGTCACTTTACCATAAATGAGATATTTATCTGTCCCCTTTCAAGCTAAAAAAAAGTTTAAGAAGCTAGTTTAGAACAGCTAGAAGAAAAGCTGGGAATAAAACTGAAGACAAAGTTATGGCTAACTTTATGAAAGTAAAAAAAAAAAAAGAGGGGGGGGCATAACCCTTCATTCATTGATATTTTTGTTTTGGCCACTTGAGGGACACATGATAAACTGTAATAGCAACAACACTGGTGAAGCAGGGTTAGGGTTAAACAATGAGCTGAAAGACACTAAAACACTTGTAAAGTAGAGGGAGCTGCAGAGTTGGTGGACAATTCTCTGTTGGTTTGTCTTTGCAAGTGTACGAGCGATTCCTTGTACATTAAACAAATTTATTTGATCAATTGTTAATATTAAAATAAAGAAGATTTTCAAGATCACTCTCATAGTCACTATTTGGCCATTTTCATCTGACACTAGTAAAGTGTGAAACTAACAAAATGCTTAAATTCCTAGATCGCCATCATTATATTTTGTGTCAATCATCTGTGATAGAGAAGTGTTACATAAAGAAATGAGTAACACCTGACTATTTCAAGCATGCAAGTGTGGGAGAGGTCAAGTCACATCAAGTACACGTCTCAATGGGTTTCATAAGCCCAGCCCAGAAAGGACAAAGGAAAACTTTGCACATAAATGGGGCTTTGTACAAAAATAAGTGCTCACAGGAGAAATAATCACATTCATACCTTCTTTCCCTAACAGGAAATCCAGGAAGTGGTAGGTGTAGGCCACGCCCACTTTTGTCTCCACCTGAGGCCGTCGAAGGGTGGAGTAGATGTTGCCTGGGCTTCGCCTCTCTTCCGCCTTCCGCAGCTTGGGAAGCCTACACCCCATATCACTGTGACAGAGGAGAGGAGAGGAGAATAAAAGATGGGTGACGAAAAGAGAGAAACAGGAAGGTGCTATCTAAGACTCGAATGGGAGACATGGAATTGACAGACTTTCTAAATATACACAGCACATTAGCACTTCCAATAGAGTGTGTGTGATAGTCACAAACAAGTCTAAATGCTATTGCTCATGTGCGAGAGCGAGTTGCTGGGACATAATGTATTGTATCCAACTCTCATACGCACACACACATACTGCAGTAATACTGAAATATGAAAGTGTCAGCCATTACCTGCTTGGTGGGCTGTGATACAGGCGTCTCCTAATCAAATAGGGCTGATTGGGAGCGACATGTTTGATCAGAACGAATTAAAGCAGAAATGAGACTGATTTCCTGCCCTGTCAAGCAAAGCGACATGAGACTAGATAGACGGAGAGAGGAGAGGAGAGGAGAGAGGAAAGCATGTTGTGCTCCTAACCAATTTATATGTTGATCCAAGAGTAGCCTTGGAGCACAAAGAAATCTGTTATTTTAATACTTTCAGATTCTATAAGGACCAGTAGATACCCTCAAGGGCAGGTGATTGGAAACACAATTTGGAGAGAGCTTAAAATTTCTTTTTTAAATTCCTCCTCTCCTGAGTTTCAACAGGCAATTTAGACTCAAAAATCTACTGGAGTTGCATAAAAAAGGGAAAACAGAAAGAGTGTGGTGGCTTTTGGGACAAAGTGTTTGGTATTAGAACTGGAGGAATGGATGGAGGGTGTTAAAAAAAAAGGATGGAGGACAAGAGAGTGGTAGAGGACAAGGGAGAAAGGGCGTGGTCCAATATCGTCAAGCTAATCTGATGTGACAGCGCTGGTACCCTCAAACCATCACCACAGTTACGCTTAATATCACCGTCTGCCACGGCTTGTAAGAGCCACATGGTGAAGTGCGCATCTGCATGTCTGTGTGTGCAAGTGTGTGTGTATGTGTGTAGATATGTCTTCCCCAAAGGCAGGTCTATATCTGTATCTCTGTATCTGTTTTGGAAGCGTGGAGAATGACACAGTCACTCCCATTGGGCCAAGTGCACGGACGTTAACTCGGCTAACGATCCTAACAGACTACATTAGGCCTGGTGTGTGTTTTTGTGTGTATGTGTGTGTGTGTGTGTGCTTGGCGTTTGGTGGCTTACAGCTTTGATTGCATGCTACGTGCATTTGGAAAAGGTTACAAAGTTGCAAAAGGATGCATCTTCGATCCATTTTCATAGCTCATCTGTCTTGAGACAGTACACTCTGTCTTTTTAAATTTTGCAAAGAACAAGCAATTAAGAGTCATTATTCTTTCAATACAACGTGCTCTTTCATAATGAGGACAAACGAGGAGAGATGGAGGGGTGACGCTTTGGGAGAAGGAGAGAGACCGAGAACACAACATCTCATCTCCCCTCTCTTCTTCCTCCCACTGTCCTTCTCTCTCCTTTTGACCTGTCTGTTCCCGTCTTAAACTCTCATACCATTAGCTCGACACCGTGTCTCATGATTTCTACAAAACTCTCTCTCCCCTTCTCTGACCCATGCCTTAATCACCTCTTTCTCTCTGGCCTCTGCTCTGCTTCTGTCCATCATCCTTGATTAGAACGACTCCCTTCTTTCTGTTGGTACAATGGCCTTGATTAGTGCAACACTGAAGCTGTTCATTTTTGTCTTTCTGTCATCTGATTACAAGAACTCCCAACCTTCCCTGGTTCATTGTCTTGACTTTTACTTTAACTCCAAACAACCACTTTTGATTCCTTAACTTCCCTCCAATCTCGCTCCTTCAATCCCTTCCCCGAACGCTCTCTCCATCTCCATCTTTCCTGTCATTAAATTATAATTTTACATTATGCCCTTCCACACTTCTTGCCTACAAGCCATCTTCCGACTGTCCAGTCCTTCTGTCTGGTGGCTCAATGAGTTTTTGCAGCCGAAGTGCTCCCCTGCCGAGCCGCTTAAATCCCATAAAACTATTACAATGTCTCCAGACAGCCAGACAGCCAAGTGGGCCCTGTGTTATGACTGAGATAGAGCATGTAGATCCACTCCCACTCCCTCCAGGGCCGTGTTTTAATTCACTCTGTCTGCAACAGCGACATAGGGCAGGTTAATGCGGGGATGTTTAGCAGGCTTCATCTATGGCTGGTTAGGGGAAAAGCGGAGTCTAGGGTGAAGCATAGGATAGAGGAGAAAGATTTCTGACAATGACATGAAGAGAAACACATAGGGAAAGAGAGAAATGTCTGTAGAGTCATTTGCATGCTTCTATCAGTGTCTTTCCTTAGATGCACTTTCTTACTCTCTCAGCTCTAGTATTTTAATATAATTCCTACCTTATTCCAATGCAAATGATCTCACTTAAAAAAAAAAAAAAAAATCACATTTATTCATCATTCGTACTCATCTTTATGCATAGTGCATTATGCAGTGCCAAGAAATCATAATAATTTGGAATAATTCGCTTACCATTCTGCTAGTAGAACTTTTGCTCTCAAATAAAACCTGATTGGTTCTAGTCTTAGTCTCCATTAGCCTACAGCTCTACTGTTTGATCCAACATCTCATCATCCTTTTCATTGTGCGCCAACGGTTCTGTTTCAAAAACAAAGGCCTTGCTTTAACAGATGATCTCTGTCTGCGCGGTTAAGAACGATATCTGTAATTGGACACAACATAGAGTGGAAAACCAAGGTGGTTGTAGTACCAGAGGAACTCCAGTGCCTTCAAGACTCGGGGCCTTTTTCTCTACACGTTGACTTCAAACAGAATCTTTCACTTGCTCTCGCACAAACAAACTGGCAGAAAAAGGCCTTGACAGCGAAAAACATCCATTAAACGTAGTGAGGCGGGAGAGGGAGAGAGACAGATAAAAGAAGTGAAAACGAGAGAAAGGAGTGAAGACGAAGACAGGCAGGGAGCAGCGCAGGGCTTCTCATTAGAGAATCTCTTGTAACGGAGAGTTTTGAAATGACAGCGGATTTGCGCGAGAGCATAATCCGTCTGCGCTATGCCACTGCTCCCCTACCTCCCTGTGTCACTCAGGGGGGTAGTCTGCTTTCCAAGAAGCAGTGTTCATCCGCTGTGGAAGGAGAGCTACAGGCAGGAACAGGCTTGGGAAAACTCAGTAAATATAGATAGAACCATCAGGGGGCTCCCCAATAGTACCAAAGTTAAAATTCACATTTTTAGTCTCTTCCTACAAACTCTTTATATTATTCTAGCTATTGTTTTTAAAGAACAACTACAACGTATATATGATAAATATATACTTAAAGTAACTAATCATAATCCACAGTAGTAACAGCTGTTCTGATGAGAAATAAGTAATGCAATACAAAAAAATAACAGACAATGTGAAAGTCCATTACATTCTATGTCAGTACACTTCACAGTTCATTATCACAATTTTACCACAGCTTTTTGTCCAAAGAAATAACTGAAAGCTCTGTTTAGTCATCTAACAGTCAATGGTTGTTTCAAGCCAAAGTTCACAGATATTTTAGTATTTCAGGGTCTTCAGTGAACTCTTATTAGAAGGCCCAGTATTTCTAGTACCATTCCTGATTACAACCTCTGCATGTCTCCTGAGGAAGAGTGTTAACTGCATGTAACATACAGTAGTTGCTAGTTGTGTTCATTTTTGCACCTGATGCCCTAAACTGATTTATAGCAAGGATCAGCAAATAAAACTGTCACCGCTGGCTTCCACTCTTCTTTATTATGGGACTTTATGGGCCTGCTTGGAAGCCATAATTCCTGCTGTTTGCGAGTGTGCTGTCTGCACAAGGAATTTTTGGCCTATTAACAGTGTTTCACTCTGAATTAAGTCACTTTTTTTGGTTGCATGGTTGTTTTGACAAGGAAAACACAGAGGCATGTCAATAAAAATTGTAGCATTGTCGTTACGATCTTGTATCATATTGTGTGAAATTCACTTATTGTCAAAATTAAACGTGACAGACAGAGTCCTGGGGAGTGGGCTTCCCTCCCACTGGGCTGGAGCTCCACTCAGTTCCCATCCAAGGATGAGGTACGCTGATGACAGGGAAAGGGAAGGACAGCAAGAGCCGAGTAAGGAGAAAGGGAGAAGGAGGAAGGGAGGGGGGGCAAAGGGAGACAGACAGAAAGAGTGAGGAAGACAGACAGAGCAGACTGGGAGCATGTCAAGTTGCCTGGAGGGAGGCGCGATTCCCCCAAGCAACAAAGTAATCACCTCAAACGGTGTTTTAATGAGGCTGCATGGGGAGGATAAAAACAAATTATGACATTGATGTATTGGTATGTTGTGCAGCTCCTTGTGCAGCCTATTTTGCTCTAAAAAAGAACTTTATGAGCAAAGGCAGCTCGTTTGGACTGGGGCATCAATTCACTAAAGCCTGAGGTAGCCTGGGCTCTTAAAGCACTTGAATCCATCATTTAACAATTTAAACTGAGGAGGAAGAGCAGCTGATGACTTATAGTACATTAGCCCACTGTTTGCATGATAAACTGGATGCCACTCATCATAATGAATGCTTTTTCAAATGCATCCAAATAGATTTTCCAAGCTATATGATGTGCACCCATACATAGCCACATAACTAATTGATGCATGTTGTGGGTGCAGTCTGGCTTGAAATTGCATGTTTCAGGGTTTCCTTTTTTCCCCACTTTGGCGCGTTGAACCTAAACCTCTCTCCATGTGCGCACACTCAGCCAACACGTGGGTGCTGCCCGTTAACGCCGGTAGTTTAGTGAACGGGAAATGATACACGACAGGTCGCTTACACACCAAATCTCTCTCGTTTTGACACATACACACACACACCGCCACCCCCCTTTTCCCATCTGCGCTCGGCTCCGTCACGCACATCTTGACTTCACTTCAACCTGTGACAGTGAGCAAGAGGGGCTCATTCATTTCGTTCCGCCACGAATATAAATGGCAACACAACATCACACAAATCAAACCCCTTGCTGGATGTCTGAACCGTTTTTCTCCCCGTCATAAGTGTTTTATTGTGAAAGGCGCACAAAGACTCCCCCCCTCGCTTCTGACTTTAATTTTGGGAGTGCACTTCCGCCTCTTTAACGCTCTTTAAAGTTATTATCAAAGCTGAAAATCTAATTTTTCACAGTGAGGAAAAACATCACATGTCACCATGAGAAAGTCAAGAATGTTTTTAAAAAAAACATTTCGTTTTGCTAAGTCATATTTCCAAGAATGATCTAATGTCAACAATAATCCTCACGTAAATGTGACAATATTTTTATATTAAATAAAAGTTAAACTCACCAGTCGAGTGGTTCAAGTGTTTCCTGGACTGGAAGCTTCCTCTCACCGATGTGCGTCCCTCTTCTTCTCTCTGTGTAATGTCTTTAAAGTCTGCCTGTCTGTCCCCGTCACGGCTCAGATAAGTGCGATCCAAATGGGGAGAAAACACGAATCCTCCATTTAGAAACTACTGACTGCTGCTGCTGAGTCTCACGGACTGCTCATGATAAACACTCCGTCTACCTCCTCTGTCAGCAGCGTGTTTGTGAGGAGAGGGCGGTGTGAGCACATCCTCTCTCCTCCCTGCTGTCTCTCCAAGCCTGGATACTCTGGAGCACTTTGAATGGATCTTATTGTAGACTTTAAATTGATCAAATAAATCACAGTGATAAATTCTAAGAAAGGTGACAAAGTACTTGTGTTATGTTCTGATTTTATATTAATTTTTGTACCACTGATGAATTAAGTTTTTGGAGGTGGTGATGATCTTCAATCAAGGCTGGAGGTGTTTTGTGGTTTTCAAGGGTCTCCAATGGAAAATTCATATTTCATAAGAAGCTATCCAGACTTATCCATAATTCACAAACGTCTGACTGGGGATAGTGGGGTAGGTGGGTGGGGCTGTTGGGTGGTCGGGCTGGACAGGACACCCTGGGGAGCCCCAGTCACACCACCAGACTGTGACAAAAACAAAACGCTCTGTGACCAAGAGATGATGGGCTTGTTGCCAGGGAAGACTGGGAATCCGACCCTGAATGAAAAGCAGCAGCCGCTGACAGGAGGCTGGGAGCAGCAGAGGTGGGCACAGAAAGCTCCATCATCACCATCATCTGCTAACAGAGCGTGAAATAAACAGTGAGTTTCAAATGAATGTCTCCCCCCGCCCCCCAAAAAATGCACAACTAGTGTTCGAAATGATGCAAAGTATAGTACAAACCTTCACAAGACAAAATGATAACATACTTCAACTTTAATTTTTTTTTTTTTTAACAAAAACATCCAAACCCCGAAAAACAAGAACTTTTAACAAACTAAACCAAACAGTGCAGTGCCCAGGGTCTCTGAACAAAACAGTTCCATCAATACAATCGAATGTCTGCACACAGGAGACGCTGAGGCCAAAGCCCAAATAAAACAAGGCAGAACTGGGTCAAGAGAAAGAAAATCTGTGACGTAAACCGAATAACAAATGTGGATCCCCCATTACTCAAAGCTGCTCTTAAAGTGTAAAAATTTACTCAAGATAAATGAAGTGTAGTTACTGAAAAGTATGTAAAAAGAATCATCACTCACTCATTAAATGTCAGTAAAATGCTTTGTGCAAAATCACCTGCGATTACTTAAAACTCAAAATGCTAAAGAACAACCAGTATAAAGTGAACCGTGTACAGTGAATGTTTTCCCCAAAGAAACAGAGAGCACCTTATTTTCACTCATGTCCTTCATTTTCAAAGTGGGTTAAAATTGCTTTGCAATGTTTTTCTTCCAAATTTAAGTTGATTGATGAATAATGGGGGGCAAAAAAATTGATGACGTGATTGTCCTTGAGTGTGAACCTCTGGAACTGTTTGAAAAACTGTTTGAAAAAGACCAGTCACAAGATGGGGCAGGTTTAGAAACATAACATAGATGATCAGTGTGCCACAAAATGTTCTGAAGAACTCAACTTGTAAAGTCTGGCTTTGGACTGAGACGAGAAATCAGTCATACTGATGAGGCGCTATAATCTAACAGAACTGCCATTCATTTATTGCCTCAATCAACAAGCAATTAAAAAGAATAGAGAACTAAATAAATGTGAGTGCTTGAAATTAATGGAATGTACCAAGTGTCCTAATGCTGTAATGACAAGTTAATGAAATGTCTTAATCAGAGGAGCTTTAGATATGAATTGGAGTTAAAGGAGCATTCAAATTCAATGCTGACACAACTGGATTGTAAGACATTTTTACAATATATATAAATGTACCTTGTATGTACAGAGAGCCCTTGCAGAGGCTAAAAAAGCCCAAACCAAACAAACACTTAAAATAATTACAAAAATAAATAATAAAACATAAAATATAAATACGCACAAAGGGTGAGCTTAAAAGTCTTTCCCATTTTTTGTTTGGAATAATTAACAAAATAAAGCCCAAAAAAAGAAAGAAAGAAAAGAATGTGAACCCATCTATCAGCTGGTTCAGTGCGGGTGCTCTGCTCTTCCTGTGTGACCGTTACTGTGATCCATGTGGGTTAAAAGTGGTTTGACTGACAGTGATCCCTACCAGCCGTGGTCAAAGTGACTGTAATCAAACTAGTACAGTTAAAGTGGAGAGCTCCTGCAGTCTGATGTTAAAATGGGAACCAAAAGCTGAGGGAAGGGCTTTGTGAAAACAGTGTGAGGAGTTGGGTTACTTCCAGCCATCCGTAACATCAAGATGTCATCCTGTCTGCCTTTTGACTCACTCTCGACACTGTAGCCTGTAGCTAAGGGAGCAGAGGACAGAAAACAACATCATGAGTACACCCAATCAGGATCAGACATTTTAAAAGCTATGTTGGTCAGATATCAACAAAATTCCTGAGGTTTACTGTGTGTTTGTGTAACTGTAGAATGAGAAGAAGGAATACATTATTAATGGACTAATGCTGGACATAACTGTAGAACCTCATAGTTGAAGGAGGAGCAAAGTGATTGTGAAACAGCTAAATATGGATAGGCAACCACAAGATGCAGGTTTTTCTTACAACCAAATACTACACCATAAGTACCATGCATTTATTAACCTTCTCCTCCTTGAGAAACTGCAGACGCATGGCCCTCCATGACACAATGTCACCTACTGTATCTCTGATATGACAGCTTACTGTAGTGTTTTACCTGGCAGAGGGCTTGGTAGCTGTGAACTACAGCACAGTCAGCATAGTCTGGACTCCGCAGTCCACAAAGTTCTAGAAGAAAAGTATAATATAACAAAAAGCTTTTTGAGAACAATCACACATAGATGCTTCAAAGATATGAACAACTGCCATAAAACAGGCTCCAAAGACAATGTGGAATGTGCCACAAATTACACAAAACCAACTTTACAGGATTACAAAAATGAATTGTTGATGCACACAGTCCAATCTTCAGGATGCCATCACTGGCCAAACAGGACCATCTAGTGGCCTGCATGAACACTGCAGTTTGTGGACAATGTGTTGCCACAAACACTGCTGAAATACAAATATTAAGTTGTCACATACAACACTGCCTCCTACTTCATCAGAAAAATGCAAAAACAAATAAAACATTCAACATAATACAGCGGATTTTGAGTCTTCCTCAATGTTTTTGTCCCACTGGCCTTACGAGGTCCACATAGGAGAAGTAACTTGCACGGCATTGAAACTTAATTATGCTGAAATCAACTCTCTATTCCCACTAAATGCAGAGTCACCTGACTGACAGGCCGTGTCCTCTGGTCCGCCATCCAGTTAGGTGGAGCATACTGTGGGGGGAGAGGGGTCAGCAGTCAAACAGAATTCAACAGACTCGCCTCTACGGGAGACGGGGGCTGTGTGGAGTGTGGGTTGGGCCGTGACGAGTGGATCTAAACCAGGCTGAACTCCTTCATCTCATATGCAGGAGCATATGTGCAGTGCCTAGGAGACCCTGCACAGGATGCTGTTGACTAATTGGTCTGCTTGTGTGTGTATATGTGCATGTACCTGGTAGGCATAGGGGTTCTGTGCGTAGCTCACTGGCATCTGTGGGATCATGACCCCTCCTAAGTTGGAGTAGGAGTATGGCTGCAAAAAGGGCCAGAAGTAACTCTTTAAACCACAGTACAGAGAGTCATGCAAAAAGTGCTGTGCAGAACTTAAAATACACCATAAAAACATGAAACAGACTGAAAGGCTACAGCAATGAGTAACTGTTTCTCATGTTGAGTGCGCTTGCAAGGTTTGCAATATACCTGCTGATGTTTTTAACAGGTCATGTTGACTGAATAATTCACCAACTTGGATTTTATTAGAAATGTAATTAATCATGCCATAGCCAACTATACTGTTTCATATCTCTCCTGGTAAATTAAAAAGTAAATTGATAGATTGTTCTCCCCCTTGCACATTTACTCTTGAATGTGATAATGAGCAAACTTCCCCTCAGAGAAAATAATTGTGATTTTATTTTACAGAGCATAACTGAGAGAATAGAAAGAGATACATGTTTGTGTGTGTGACAATATTACTGATGCCACACATACTGTATTTACTTGGCTTAACATGAAATTCCCCTTAGTTTGTCAAATGCGTGTGTATTACCTGACTGTAGGGGTTGCCTCCATTGAAAATGGGTGACGGTGGTGCCATACCCCCTCCCATGGATGAGCAGCAAGTGCAATAGATGTACTGAGTGGGGTTCATCCAAGGACCTTGATCAACCAGACGGGAAGGCACGGACCCTTGATGAAAAAAAAAAAAAGTCACAACAGTAATGCATGTTGACTGACTAGACCTTGTATTTGCACTGCCAATCCAATGAAGTATGTATCAGATCACATACGAGAGCTTCTTTCTTTCATGATGGCAGGGCCCAGCTTGAGTTTCCGGCCCTTAAAACTGATCTGTTGCTGGGGCAAAAAATATGAACAAAGGAAATATCACTTTCACTTGGAGATGAAAATAATACAACGGCAGGTCCACAGACAGATGTCTACTTACCTCAATGATTGACTGAATGTTGACATCTTCATTGAAGTACACAAACCCATACCTAGGGACACACAAAAGATCTCAGAATACAAAAACACACTGACCCAATACCAATATACAACGGAGAATATGGGAAAAGAAATTAATGTTCAAATCAAATGATGAAATAAGCTAATGAATATTCATGAAACTGATAAGCAAATAAACAATCCCCAAGTTTACACCCACGCACTATCACACAACTGACAACCACGGAGAATGCACCCTTTAAAGAAAATTAAAGCCTCAAAACAATTACTGTATTCATGCTTCATGAATGTCTCAGTGAACTAACTGCAGTACAATGATACACAACTACAGAGTTGATAGCAAAATGAGTCAACTCCAAAAAGCAAAAAAGTATTGTAAAATGTAGCCCCTGCACTTCAGGGTCTCCAAACAGTGAAACTCACCCTTTGCAGATCCCTCCACGGTACGTGATAATTTTCACTTCCTTAACAGCACCATATCTGGCAAAGAAGTCCCGCATTTCATTTTCATCCACCTGAAGGTTGAAATGAACTTCAAGTGAAAAACTGGATTTCAGCTGTTATACCTCACTACCTTTGTTTCATTATGTAAGAAAAGCAAAGCAGTGGACTGTGCAAAATGTGCACCTCAGGTAAAATAAAACTGTGGTTTTAAAGTTATTATTCATCTTTTCTCTATCTATATTCTTCAAGTGTGGAATAAAATAAAACATTAAATTCAATTTTCTGGGCTTAAATGGTGACACAAAGGCGTTAACAGCATTTAAATTTGTACTTAGAGTTGAATAAAACTTCCAAATGTGTAAGTTTTTATTCTTATGAACGTGTGGGCAGCTGGCAGGTAGGAAAGCTATTATACTAAAAGATATTCTGTACTTCACAGCAGTTTTATTCTAAAAACAGTAAATCTAAAACAGCAGTTCTACCTACAAATAATTAGCATATTTGAAAGCTTTCGCACACACTTCTCAGCCATGGGTTGGTAATTTTGGTGTGTGCCTTCTGATGAAGAGCCAATTCTGATTCCTATCACATATTTTCACACATGAACGTGCCATGAACATATTTAAAATGATCAAAGTATATGTCATTTTCCTTTTTACTTGATCACAACATATTCTAATCTGTGCTATTGCAAAAGTAATAGAAATACACTACAGTACACTACAGGTGGTGTAATCTAAATACATCTGATTTACCTTCATGTCAATCCCACCAACAAAGAGGGCGTTGGGAGTGCGTTTGCCCTCAGGTAGAATGTAGCCATTGGACATCTTCAGGGAAGGTGAAGTCTGGTTGCTGTTCCTGGGCTTGTCCTTAAAATAAAACACCGTTTGAATTAATGAGTTCCATGACAGGAAACTACGGCAAAACCTGCACATTCCTACTCTTTCTTAGGCCAAGTACAATTACCTACAAGCTCATGAAACTGAATGGTTTTCATATATTTTGAACTTGATTGAATTATCTGACTTGCTAAGTAAGGAAATCTAAACGAAGCTAAATGTGAATTAACGCATGTATTTGCAGGGATAACAATTCCATTGAAAAAAAAAATACTGGGCCTCAGGGGACAATTTAAGAAATATCAGCTACAAACGCTAAGTTCACGTTGTAATTATCAGTGTAATTTGGGTCTAGATCTGATTATAGAAAACTTTTCTGTAGCTAAAGTTAAACTTGACACGAATCGTTACAGACAAAAACACGACAGCAGTCTACATTTTTAAACGTTAACTCGGTCCAACTTAAATTGACTTCAACAAGCAAACGAGTCATCCAACAGTGGAAATAGCATCAATAAAGAAGTCAGCTTTAAAATGCTACGTTATCATTAAGGTCAGTATTTACTTATGTTGAATAAAACCTAACTTGTTAACCGCACACAATGTTAGCCACCAGCGGCTAGTGCGCCTTTTTCAAGTCAAGGATCGCCAATGATCTAGCTAGCTAGCACTAAAGTTAGCACAGTAGTTGATTCGCCTGAACGCCTTCAATCACCCAAGGCGATTGTATGGCTAGAAGTGAAACACTACACTGTTGTGAACATAAAATTGTAACAGAAACTTACCATATCTAAAATAATTAAAACTAATAAGTTAGTCAGGTACCCTCAAAGGTAAGCCGTAACTCTTCTGCCTGACAACAGCCAACTTACATCAGGCGAAACCCCGCCCAGCCCACATGACTCATCCAACATCCTATCAAATGCCAGATCTTTCAGTTAAATTAGTTCAATATAATGAGACTTTATTGTCTTTACAGAGTATGTGGAAATTTATCACATAGGTTGTAATAAAAAATTGTCCAAGACAGTTCTTTGTCATGCACAATAGTTGCAATTCCTACCGAACTCCTTCACAGCTGAATCATTTTCCTGCAGGACTCTTTAATCAGGTCACAGTCTTGCTCTATGAAACTTTTGCACTTGATTCCTTCTCCATAAAATCTTTATTTAATTAAACTATATTTAAAATTAAACTTGACACACAAATTACCAGTGTTCCTGATGATAACTTTGTTATTGTTCTAAGCCAAAAAAGAGAGTTATTTTTTAATGTACAGCTGGTTGCTAAAGTGTCAGAAAAGGATAACACTCAATTTAGTTAAATAAATGAAACTAATGAACCATTGAGGAGTGCGTCTTTCTTATTAGCTGAAATTTTGAAGATGTGGTGTGCTGAATAAAAATAAACTTGACCTGATAGTGATGTTATCCCGAAGTAGTTTTTGTGCTTGAAAACTAACAGAAAGTTTAACAAAGAAAATAATCTGAGAATGCAAAAGTTGTGTCTTTTCATATTATATTCAATTATATCTTTATTTTTGAGTGCATCATAATGTAGATGACAGGTCAGCAGAGGGCAGAATACACTGCTGGATGGTGACGTTCCCAGGTAAACAAACCCACCAACCCAACCCGCTGTCTTGTTCTCTTTTAATTTAATATAATGGGGTCATTTTAATTTCAACAGATGCAGTTTCATCACAGTATAGTAGTGGTAGCGTTTTTGGTTGTAAGTAAGTAAGTAAATACGTAAAATTTGTTTATAGAGCACTTTTCACAGACAAAGGCCACAAAGTGCTTTTCAGTGCAAAACAATAAACCATAAAATGACCGCGTGAGCCATACAGTTAAAAGTGCAAAATTGCACATAGTGGTTAACAAGGAAGATTGTTACCATATCACACACAGAAACAGGAAACAAGCGCTCGAGGCTCCGCCCACCGCTGAGGCTTCTCTGATAGTGACCGTAGTAACAAGGTGGTTGTTGTTTCCAGGGAGACGCTCCCTGATGGGATCAACAGTGTTTCAGTTTACAGCAACGTGATGACTTTTCCCCAGTCAAAGCACCAGCAGAGCAAAACTTAAATGTCAGGAAGATATCATAGTTAAGCCAGTAGAAAGGTGGCGAAGCCTGTGGGCAACTTTTGCTTTTACATCCAACATTTAAGCTAACACCTTGCGGCAATGAATGAAATCCTGCCGGACAAAACGTCACAGAGCGGCCAATAGAAGGTAACTGATATAAGTGTTTGTTTACCCATTACCTGCTGACTTGTAGTGATATAAATAGAAATGCCTTATCTCTTTTTCACTTCATACATTCAAGTTATTTGCATTTTTCTTCCTTTCACTGGCAGTAAAGCTGAAAGAGATGGAACGGTTGAAGCAGGTAATGTTAAGCTAACTACTGGTTGACTCCTTGTCTGTGTGGCTACATGTTTATTTGTGCTCATTTATGCTAGCTATATAACACTGTGATTGACTGATATTGTGTATGTGTTTAGCTAGGTTTACAATTTCAACATTTAAACAGTGTGCACATATACACTATTAAATGCTCGTGTGTATCATATTAAGTGCACAATATATCAAATTTATAGTGTTTCTTAATATTAAATTTAACTGGATATCTGTACAGCTTTTAAACCAATATGGCTTTTATTTAAAAAAAAAGAAAGATGAGAGATATTTAATGTAATCTCTTTTGTGTTACAACCCTCTCTGTTTTTGCTTCTGCAGATGGATGATGACTCTATCTACAATATGAGTCAGAGCAGAGGATATTCTTTTCCCCCACCTTTGCCCATGACTTGCAATGCAGAACCCTCAGAACTGTATCAAGTAAGTATATCAGTCTGTATCATATGAATGAGTGCCTTAGAGAAGCCAGTTTTTGCTCAGATGTTTACCAAGTAAAACACATTAACTTTCACGCTACCCTATACCATCCTGTTATTCAAGCTGTTATTTTGTCTCAGATAGTCTCAAGGCACAGTCATCACCCGCCAATCCTCCAAGCTAATTCTTGGACTCTGGCAGCTCCCTTTAAAGAGCAACGTCTCCATCGTACTCCAAGTGAGTCTATTGGAAACAACTACAGTCCCTGGGCCCAGGACCTTAAAATTATCAAACTTCAGCACAGACGACACACTGTCCGCCAATCCTTGGCTAAATCAACAGTGCCTTGTATCCTTTCCAGTCCTCTCATATCAAACCCTGGTCTGTGTGACTAAGGGAAGCCCATGCTAAACTATGTGAGATTGCAATGTTCTTTACTTTGTTATCTAATGATTATTTATGATGCAAGCAATTAAGACTGCTCTGGAAACCACTCAGAAAGTATTTTTCATCTTAATGAGGGTTTTAGTGTGCACAACACCTGGAAGGAAACAAGCAATCACACCAAGGAGAAGGTAATTATGCCATCATAGAAACACATTTCAGCAAGCATTTCAGCATATGTTTTATGAAGCACTTTATTCGATTTGATCATGCTTTCACAGGGGTACATCTTCTTGTGCTTCATCCTCACCTTGGCCAAAGCCTCAAACGAGAAACATTCACAGTCCCAGCAGCCGGCCTATGAGTCCTGAACAGCAGCTGGACATCATGCACAGCCAAGAGGAGAAGATGAGGGCCACGCAGAGAGAACCTAATGAGAGAAACCTGGAAGTAAGTATCAATGCAATCAGTAATAAACATGACATTTGACAAGCCTCAAACTTTGTTTGAACCCAAGTGCACAACACTGAAACTGGAGCTTCAACATTTGCTGAATAGAATCTCAGAAGTCAATTTTTTTCACACATTATTGATCTTATCTTTGCTCACACAGAGATACATGCACTACATCACCACTGGTGTCCCCAGCACTGTGCTAGCCTCCCAGCCTCCCCAGCAGATGATGAACATCATGCGCCTGCTGCCTCCTGAGACTGAGGATAGTAGTAAACATCTCCAGATTGTGAGGGCAAATGTGGAAGAGGAGGTCAAAAGAGATTACTACTTCAGCCTCAAGAAGAGCATAGGTATACCACAATGATGTGTCAATGTCCACTTCAACTGTTCTTTTTATCTACTGCTGCTGCTAAATATATTAAGCAATAATAAATGTATAAATATTCTCCTCTATGACAAAATGCCTCTCATGCCTTGAAAATTAGACTCTGTTCCACCTATTTTGTCTTCTGTGTTATTCCTTGTAAGTGGACTACATACTGATGGACCCGTCTGAACGCCAGCGACTGTCCATATCCAGCGTCCCTAAGCCCTTTCCCAGGAGGGTGATCCGTGCGCCAGTGCCCTGGGCAACTAGTTACAAGGAGGCTCACATGTGGCAAAGTCAACATCTGTTTACTGTCAGTCACATTATGGTCTTATTGCAGGATGTCTGGCTAAACAGGTAATATAGAAGTTTACTGTTCTGTGCACTCAGTGAGAGTTTTAAAAGTTTGTTTCAACATTCACTGGAACATATGACTTTTTAATTTATTTTTATATTTTCAAAACTGATTTAGTCATTCCTTAATATCCTAGTGGACAGACTGAAGATTTACATCTTCCTTTGTGCTATTGTTATGTGGTTAAACTTTAGATACAGAGGAGATGTTTCTTGGAATTCAGACTTACATATTGTTCAGTACATATTACAATACATATTGTTTATCTTATCTTTATATCTTAAACAATCTTAAAAACATTGATAACGTCCCGTTTACAGTGTTGACTTTTGGACATCTAGAATGAGAAATAATTGTAATGCGTATGTATTTTTCCTTTCTTTTTCTCTTCTTCTTTTTTTCTCTTAGCTTCCTTTATTTTGTAATAATCTTTCTATCCCTTATTATTTTTATTCAATGTAATTCTGTCTATCTTGCCTTGGGATTTTAAGGATAGGTCTTTGTATGAGCTTTTAGCTTCCTACCACTCCTGCACAAGCTTTTGTTCACTTCAAATTCATGTATATCTGCATTTATTTATTTATATCTGAAAATTAACAAATAAAAAGTAAAAAAATGAAATAAAATCTTGTTTCAGCTTCTCATCCTTGAGATTTGTTCGACTGGAGGACCTTTTCTCCACCAGCCTCCCCCTCCTGCCATCTGAGTTTGAAGAGTTTGTCCAGAGACAGTGCCAAGCAACAAGAGATGAACTGCTCCAAAAGTGTGTATTGCCAGTTTTCCACACCATCTGAAAACAACCAGTCTGTCAGTAAGAACATAAGTTGATGGCCAGACTTAATCCTTGTAGTGTGTCTTTTCATTTGCCTCTATAGTATGTACACAACCCAGAGAGCTAATCCTGTTGTAGGAGCAGTCTCATGTTTCCACCTTGTCCACTTTGTCAGACCCATGTCAGCCTGCCTTTCAGGGGATTGCTTTACACACTGGCTCACTTTAGAATACCATTGCATCCTTTGTTGCATGCCTATTGTATAGCCTGTTAGACCATGTAGCAGACCTATGGGATGTCTGGCTGCATGAATGATATACAAGCCATTGTAATTTGTAGAAACTAGCCGCTGTTTGTTTATATTCATGTTCAGAATTTGCACCTGCTTGGATACTATTATTCTGCAGTGCCAGTCTCTATGGGGTTGTGTTGATAAGAACCAGGAAATGAATATGGGATATAAGAACTGAAGTAACTAGTACAGTCAGCAGTCAGTCAGCTTCAGGTATTCTATTACCATGCATGCTCTTGGAAGGGGATTCTGATTACAGCAATGATCTCCCCTGGTGTTATGTGACAAATCCAGTCCAGGCACACATTTGGATTGAATTGTGAATTTGTTTTTTCAATTAATGACACCCCCAGATTTTTTAAAAGGAGCAAGTTGTTTTTCACCTCAACTGCATGCCAGCATACATCCGAAGGCTGTAATGTTTCCTGCTGTAAATAGACAGAGAATTCACTGTACTTTACAATTAATGATAAAGGAGGACAAAACACTAAATGAGCTCCAGATTATATGCCACAGTTCCTGTTCCACTTTTAATGGGTATATTTTTTGTAATATGGCATTTCAATCCCTCTTACGCTATGATGTTAATCACAAAAAATAACTACAACTGAAGTCGTCACATTTGTCTTTTTTCAGGTGGCTGCCTTACTGTACGTCACTCTTTGACACCTTCCAGGACATGTGGTTTCCCCTCATAACCAAGAGTGAGCAGGTGGCTCCAGTAGCTGTCCAAAACTTCTTCAGCTCTGTGGCTGCTCTCATGTCATTGCAGCTCCGAAGCTTGGTCATAGAGTCATTACAGGACCTGTTATATTTCTTTACTATACATGAGGTTTGGATAAAATTTTAAGCTGTTTCATTTTCTCTTAACACGTTAAAATGATCTTTGGAATTGTGTGAGAGAGCATCAAAATCTACTTGCACTTTTCAGATTTCTGATTTTTCTGCTGCGCTCTTTTTCTTCAGGACGGCAATGACTTTGGTGAGGTGTTTGATGAGATGAAGTATGTTCAGCCTCAGGTGCTGCTGGTTAAGCTACAAGTGAATGAGCCTCAAATTGACTTTAGTCCAAGCTTTCAGGAATGTTGGGCGCTCATCCACAGAGCCTTCATGGAAATCATTAAGAGTGCAGAGAAGCTCCCAAGGGTACAGTATTCTCTTAGCAGCACAAGCTTCAATGATCTTATTGCCATTTATTTTATATTATACTATACATAGTTTCATAGTTCTGTATGATCTGTGACTGATATGCTTTGGCCAGGTGGAATGTAACCTCCTTCCTGATGTCAAGAACTTGTACCTCCGCACCGTCAGTCCTGATGAGTCATTGGTTACTAACCTAATCAACAAAGCCAAGGACATTTTCCACAAAAACACTGTGGGGCCTAAAAAGTAATAACACATGAACTTATTTTATTCTTCAATTTTTCTGATTTACCAGCAAGTGTAAATGCTTTAACTGTATCTCACTCTTCAGGTATTTGAATGTATATCAAAAATACAGCCATCTACTGGACCATGCAGCAAAGCAGAAGATATCAGCTTTTCTCAAAGAGAAGCACTCGTTACAAGGATTTACAAAGGTAATTTAACTTTTCCTTCTAAAATTTAAACTGAACATTTTCTGCTGCTTTCTACTTGCTTTGCTAAAGTCCTCTCTCCCTCTCTCAATCTTCAGAAAATTGAAAGCATCAATCACTTACGGAAGGAGATTGCCTCACTGCGAGTTACGGTGCCCCTGTCCATGTTTTGTCTGTATGCTGGCAAGCTGAATGATGATCTGTGTGACCGTGCTGAGAGACTGAAAGACAAGATCATCACATTTGAAATGGAAGACAACCGAGCATTTAACAAGAGGTGAGAGGAAACTCCCTGACTCCTTAAAACTTTGTAACTTCAACAGCGGAAAGTGTCTGATTGATTCAACACCTATTTTTTTTCTTTCTTTAGTTTAAACAAAATCAGTCAGACATTTATGTAAATTTGAAGAGAGAGAATGTCAACCACAAGCTTGCATTCTTTCCCAGGATTTGTCAAAAGTATGAGGAGATTACTGAGACCATCAGATGCACACCAGAAACCACAGAGAAGTTGGTGTCTCTCAACCTGTACATTAAAAAGACCAGTGATGTGACCATTCACAAGCTGATAGATGAGATTGATGAGGCAGCATACCGCCTCAGCTTCCTCTTGGACTATGCCACTCTACCCTGTATGTGAAACCTCTTGTAGTATTTGCAATTACAGTTGAAAGAAATGTCATGTAATACACACAAATACCACCCTAAATGGCATATTTTGTTTTAACGAAACTTAAGCCTTATCAGTGTACCAATGATAGATTAAATCATCTTTTTTTGTCTGTCTGTTCTTTCTCTAGCTGAGGACTTGAGGCTGAACTCCTTTGTATTTCAGTGGCCCAATCAGATCCTTACTGAGCTTGAAGACAGTAAGACTCGTCTGGCCACCATGAGAGAACAAGCTGAACACTGTCTCCAAACAAGGTTAATGAATGAACACTTTTCACAGTCCTCACCCACGTAATTGGCAACCACCACAGGTGAATGTGGTTGTCACATGCCACTTGTTTGCATTTCCTCAGCTTCACCCAGGTATAACCCAGTTCTAACATAAGCATTTTTGTCTCTAGGGATTGTATTAAATTCAAATTTAGATTTTAACACATCCCTTCCAAAATCTATGGTTGATGCCACACTCATAGTATCCACGTTTTTACTGTCTATTTATATTCACATTCTTCTTAGAGGAACAACTACGTACAACTGTTCAGTAAATTTGGCCACAGGCAGTATTCTCTAACATGCCAAACTAAATTGTCTCTAAAACTAAATGGCAACTGCTATACCTCCGTGTGACTATCTCAGGATATCAGACTTTGACCAGAGACTGCGGGATGTGGACAAGGAGATTCAGGCCTTTAAGAAGAAGGAAGTTATGAGCCTGGAGGAGATAACGAACAATGTGGGAAATCTCACTCAAATCACTGCCAACCTGGAGGCTGCTCTCAATGAACTAGAGGTAAGAGACACAGCACTCTTATGGCGCAAGACTGAAATGCATGTTTTGGATACTGCCTATATGCATGTGCTTATCCTTTTGTTTTGAAAGCTTTTCTACTCAAGCAAAACCTACTGTAGATCTTACTTCATTCTGAAAATCATGCTTCAGATGGTGGTTGGAAAAAGTTTGTACTGCTGTCATTTCTACAGGACATTAACAAAGAGCAGACTTTGCTGGAAAAGGACCAGAGCCAGTTCCCAATGCTCCAGACTCTGATAGCTGACAAACAGCCATATGAACAGCTCTGGACCACAGCACTGAACTTTCAGACTATGTCAGAAGAGTGGATGAATGGTAGGTGACTCACAGTTGGGAAACTAGAGCCATTTTTTATTTTCTCACAGCTCACTGCATTTGAAAAGCTCCAGAAGGCACAAATAATGATGAATGACACACAATTAGTGCAAGCAGGATGTATGGTTGTTTTCACATTGGTATACTTCCTATGTCTTTTAACTTATAGGTCCTTTCCTGCACCTGGATGCTGAGAAAATCTCTGATGACCTGGATGTCATGTGGAGAACTATGCATAAACTGACTAAGTCTTTCTCGACTCTTCCCGGGCCTGATCGTGTGGCCACAATCTTTAAAAGCAAGATAGACCAGTTCAAGCAGCACCTACCCATCCTGACGACCATCTGTAACCCTGGCATCAAAGACCGGCACTGGGAGAAGGTCAGCTGAATCCTTTTTTCTTTTTTTGCTTCATTAGATCAGCTAACACTGATAGAAATCCAGTGTCAGATTCACTTTGTAAGGACCAAGTGTCCTGCGTCTCCTGTGATCCATGAAGTTGATGTGAATAATTTATGTTTCTGCAGATTAGCAGTATTGTGGGCTTTGATGTCAAACCGGATCTGAACAGTTCACTGCTGAACATTTTGGACTTGGGGCTTTCCAAGTTCTCTGATAAGTATGACATTACACAATGTTGGAATACATGTAAAGAGCAAAATTCATCTTCTGTGTTAAGAGGAAAACTACGGCTTGTTAAAAAAAGTTACTTTATGTTTATCATACATTTGATGAGTTATAGAAAAATTAACAATGATCAGAAGGTGATGGATCTTTTTTTAACCTCTGCTCTAGATTGGAAGAGATTGGAGCTTCGGCCAGTAAGGAGTACTCTCTGGAAAAATCCATGGAGAAGATGAAAAATGAATGGGCTGAGCTCCGGTTCTCTTTCACTCCATACAGAGATACAGTATGACAAATGCATACACAGTCACATACTTTCACAAGAGACATACCACAAGTTAAAATTCTCAAATATTGTCATTGTGACTTCCAAAGAATTACATCTTGAATGGTGAAATATTACAAGACAATGAAATGTTGGTTATGTTGCTGCCCTTGAATTTTCATAGGGAACACTGGCATTAAATTGCATTAAAAACACTTAATGTTCGACCGCAGGGTACCAGTGTTGTGTCGGCGGTGGATGACATTCAAGTGCTTCTTGATGACCACATTATTAAGACTCAGACCATGCGAGGTTCACCTTTCATTAAACCAATAGAGGCTGAATGTAAGGTAAGACACAGAGACTTGAATCACTCTTGGTCCCCTTAAGCATGTGATGAAAGGGATAAAGCCTTTTGCTGAATTGGCCAGTAGGTGACAAGACTGGTCTGTGGACTGAACCCAAATACACGACTCCAAGACCAAAAGCTCAAAATGAACGTTTTTAATGAAAATTTGCAAACTGAAAATCACTCTGAAGAGGAAAAACTCTGTGACAAGAAATGCAGAAAAGTAGCAACTAAAATTCACTCTCTCGAGTTAGCAAAAAATGAGAGAAAAACAAGAACAAAGTACAAACAAAAAATCACTCACTTGAGGAAAAATACTCGCAAACAATGGCGAGACAAAGTAACAAATGAAACAATAACCTAACATGGAAATAAGCGATACATGGATGGCATGGTTAGCTGCTCGAACGAGACAAGACAAACTGGCACAGGACAAAGGAAGACGCAGACAATATATACATGAGGAAGTGGGTGAACAGGTGGAAACAATCAGGGCGGGACAGACAATCACACTTGCGGGAAACACACTAGGAAGGGCAAGTAATCTGAAACGAGAGGGAGAGTTAGATTTTCAAAATAAGACAGGAAATCACAAGACAACACACAACATAAAATCTAACTTAACATATTTTTCTTGACGTGACAGTAGGTGCTGCACTAATGATCTTGGCTTAGAGAAGATACGTTGGTGTCTCCTTTCTTTCTTTAAATAACTCATCATCCTATAATAAAAATAAAAAATAATAAACTTTCAAATTAGAGATGAATCACACATATCACTTCTGCTGCTCTAGTACAGATACAGGTATTTTACTGTGTATATCCTACAAACAGCTACAGATGAATTACTGTTACAATGATATAAAAGTCAGAGAGTCAAAATTCAGCATGCATAAAATGAGTTTGTGTGATTTTTGGAGTGCACTTCTGCCGATTAAAGCCACAGCACCATCTCTTGTGTTTGCAATAAGAGGTGGTCTGAGCAGGTGGAAATACAAGCACAATTTCATGCCAGAACAAGTAACAAAATTGCCTGTTCTGCATAATCACAACCTCAGCAGTACCACTCTTTACACCAGGGAAGGTGGCTTTGTTTGGAGCCGTAGAATTACCAGAAAAAGGCTTTAAACAACCTGTTTGAGGAATACAGGCTAATAGAATCACAACACAGTAATCTTCTGAATCCACATCTATTTAAATGGATTTGTGTTTGAAGGTTTTGTTTACACTGCTGTTTTGTGTATAATTTTTACCCGTTTATCTTATTTTTTCTTTGTGAGGGTTCTTGTTTTCAATCATTAATTTCTTAAGGATGATGCTGGAATTTGTAGGATTGTTGTAGCTATTTTTAAACTATAGTTGTACCATACTAAAATGCTACAGCTGTGAAATATAACAATTTTTGGTTGTTGCTGTAATTGCATTATTCCCACAATTACATTCTTACCTAGCAATGGGAGGACAAGCTGCTGAGTATGCAGGACATCCTAGACTCCATGCTGAGGTGTCAAGCTACTTGGCTCTACCTTGAACCCATCTTCAGCTCTGAGGACATCATTGCCCAGATGCCTGAGGAGGGACGCAAGTTTGCCATCGTGGACAGCTACTGGAAGAGTATCATTGCTGAGGCGGTAAGATACTCTTGACACCCAAACCCCTGTTTCAGTTTGTGAGAACTGGATCTCATGCACTTTGCTTCACTTCGGTCCAGGTTAAGGATACATGTGTGCTGGCGGCTACAGGCCAGCCCAACATGCTGGAACGGCTTCAGGAGTCTAATGTGTTTCTAGATGACATCCTAAAAGGCCTCAATACCTACCTGGAGAAGAAGAGGCTCTATTTCCCCAGGTTTTGACCAGTAGCACCAGTCTTAATAGTACATTTTAATTACAGAACAGACAAACTGTACAGTGAGACACAAACAAGAGTCTCATCAAGCGGTTGTTTTGTTTCCTTTCTCCTCCTCATCTTCATCATCTTCCCAGGTTCTTCTTCCTATCCAACGACGAGCTGCTGGAGATCCTGTCACAGACCAAAGACCCACTGTGTGTGCAGCCCCACCTGAAGAAGTGCTTTGAGGGCATCGCCAAGCTGGAGTTCACTGAAGACATGGCCATCACTGGCATGATCAGCTCTGAGAAGGAGACTGTGCCCTTCACAGAAAAGATTTATCCGGCCCAAGCCAAGGTATAGAACAGACAGTTTTTATACATGGTGTCATTAGTTGTTTCTTCTTTTTATATTAAATCAATATAATTATATATACTGTGTATGTATCAAGTTGTGGACTTGATTTCAGGGTATGGTAGAGAAGTGGCTGCTGCAGGTGGAGAATCTAATGCTCAGGAGTGTTCGACAAGTCATCCATCAAGGAGTGATTCAGTATACAGAGGTATTTGGAGACATAACTCAAATTTTTATCTATATTGAACTTAGGTTAACTAAAGGTGCATGTAGGAAAGTTGTAGCTGTACTGGCTAGGGACTGTACTGGGGACTGGGATGGGTTTTTTTTTATGAATGGTAATATGTTTTTTTTTTTTAAACAGCCATCAATTCTTTGGACCAGTATTGAAATGTTTGTTGATAAATATTGATGAAAGAAAAATGAAAGAAATTGCCCATTATTACCATTTATCCTGCTTCAGATTTAGCATTTCCCATGGCTATAACAAGTGTACAAATGTATATGTACTGTGTAATGCTTTTTGCTGTAGGTACCCAGGAAGAAGTGGGTTTTGCAGTGGCCTGGCCAAGTTGTCATTTGTGCCTCCTCCATCTTTTGGACTACTGAAGTATCTGAAGCCATCCAGACCAACTCTCTGCCAGTCAGTCTTTTTATCCACCAGTATATCCACAGCTAACTTATACACACAAATGCACATTCTAACCCAAAATTACATATTTATTACTCCATTATCAAACCTGTGTACTGTGTGTGTTTTCAAATCCACCCAAAGTCTTATGTGGAGAAGTGCAACGCCCAGATTGCTGACATTGTAGAGCTGGTGCGTGGGAAACTGCCAGGAGGGGCAAGGATGACCCTTGGTGCTCTTACTGTTATAGATGTTCATGGTAATATAACATTATATTTATATTATATACGTATTTCAAAGAGATAAAATATGCCCTCTTGATTAAATCTAGCTTGCAGAAAATATCACGCTTCCTCTCTCCTAGCTCGAGATGTTGTGGCAAAACTGGCAGAGGACCGCATCTCCTCGCTGAATGATTTTGCATGGATTTCTCAGCTGCGTTACTTCTGGGAGGATGGAGAAGTGATGCTGCGCATGATCACCACCTGCTTGAAATATGGCTATGAATATCTTGGCAATTCTCCTCGACTTGTAATCACACCGCTTACTGACCGCTGCTACAGGTAATTTACAGTGTTTGTTATGCAAATATCCAAGATGTCAAGTCCTCTAATTGTATCATCCGTCAAATTACTTTGTGCTACACCAGAACTCTAATGGGGGCTTTAAAGTTGAACTTGGGGGGAGCTCCTGAGGGTCCCGCTGGAACTGGCAAGACCGAGACTACTAAAGATCTGGCAAAAGCTTTAGCTAAACAGGTACACCAAATCATTTTTCAGTGACATTCTGCTCTGCATTGTGTTTATGTTTTATTTTTCATACTGACAGTGAAGCTATTATTTTTTCCTAGTGCGTGGTGTTTAACTGCTCTGATGGTCTGGACTACAAGGCCATGAGTAAGTTCTTCAAAGGACTGGCTCAATCTGGAGCTTGGGCCTGTTTTGATGAGTTCAATCGTATTGAGGTGAGTACAACTATTGGTATACTTATATACTTATATTACTATTAGATTTAACATTGCTTTTTGTTGTTATTGCTGCTGTATTGAAAACTGGTAATGATAATCGACAGTTCAGCCTCTCAGGTAAAGAATCAGGTTAGGAGCCATCATAGATTTGGAATCAAGTTGCTCAATCACATAGTAATAAAATCTATTTTCCTCCAACTCAGACATCTCAGCAGGATGTAGAGACACTGCTTTTGCTTTTAAGACAAGTTGATTGGAATATTTTAATACACTTTAAATTGTCTTACCAAAGAGATTAATCAACAGATTGAAACTCACACAAAACACTGCTTTTTCTACACTAAGAAATGGCAGAATATATCTCTGGTCTTGTCTGCATTGCACTGATTCTGTCAAGCACCTTTTATATCCATCGTTTCATATTTTGCATATTAAATTTGCAAATTTGTTGATTTAGCTTCTCACAACATGTTTGTGTGTGTGTCAGGTGGAGGTGCTCTCTGTGGTGGCTCAGCAGGTCCTCTGCATTCAACAGGCCATTGCCAAGAATTTGAAGACCTTCCTGTTTGAGGGGACAGAACTGTCACTCAACCCCACCTGCTCTGTGTTCATCACCATGAACCCTGGTTACGCTGGCAGGGCTGAGCTCCCTGACAACCTGAAGGTATATCACTGTAATACTGCACTATTGTCTTAGACATCATTCAACAGGGCAGAATCTGATGATGAAGAAGGAATGAAAAGTGTAAAATGAGAGGATAAGATGCTGAAACTGTCAACCTGTCAATCTTGTCTTGTAGGCTCTTTTCCGTACAGTGGCTATGATGGTGCCAGACTATTGTCTCATTGGAGAAATCTCATTATACTCCATGGGCTTCATTGAATCTCGCAGGTATGTGTGAACAGTGTCCCGGACAAAATATTTTTAGTAAGCATATTTTTCTTGATTCATTCACCAAGTCTCATAAATCTTCCATCTTGCTGACAGTCTGGCCCAGAAAATCGTTGCCACCTACCGTTTGTGCTCTGAGCAGCTGTCTTCCCAACACCACTATGATTACGGTATGCGAGCTGTGAAGTCTGTGCTGACTGCAGCAGGGAATCTGAAACTGAAGTACCCAAAGGAGAACGAGAGTGTGCTGTTGCTGTGGGCGCTGATGGATGTCAACATGGCCAAGTTTCTGGCACAAGATGTGCCACTGTTTCAGGTGACAAATGCACAAATCTAATTGAAGCTAGTGTTTGTCTATGTACGCATCTGTTTGTTTGCTAGTTATTAAGTTCGATTCTCCTGCTGCTGCCCACAGGGTATAATCTCTGATTTATTCCCTGGGGTGGTCCTTCCAGAACCAGACTATGATCTCCTCCTCAAGGCTCTTAATGATAACATTGCTAAGCTCAAGCTTCAGCCTGTCCCATGGTTCATTGGCAAGATTATCCAGGTACCAAAGACGAGACTTGCTTTGTAATACTCATAAAAGTTGTCTGGCTAATTGTTGTACTTGAACCACATAACTTTGTTTTGTGATTGTGTATAGGTGTATGAGATGATGTTGGTGCGCCATGGTTTCATGATAGTTGGAGACCCTCTAGGAGGAAAGACTTCTGCATATAAAGTTCTTGCTGCTGCCCTTGGAGACCTTTATAAGGGTAGGTGTTTCAGTCGATATTTATCTTCTAGTTGCGATCATGTTTTTATAATCATAACTTGGCCCTCAGCAAGCTGTTTGCAAATATATGATTATGTTTCAGTTTTGAATTTTTACTATTTTTATTCAAGAAGGTTTATTATCTCCCATTTAGCCAAACTGATGGAGGAGTTTGCAGTGAATTACTGCATCATCAACCCCAAGGCCATCACCATGGGCCAGCTGTATGGCTGCTTCGATCCTGTCAGTCATGAGTGGTCTGATGGTGTGCTGGCCACCTCCTTCAGGGATCAGGCTAGTTCCACCTCAGAAAATCGACAGTGGATTATCTTTGATGGGCCCATTGATGCTGTCTGGATTGAGAACATGAATACTGTGCTTGATGACAATAAGAAGGTTCTGGCCATTTTACCTGTAGTTTTTGTCTTACTGTTGTCAAAAAGATTTCCCAGATGTTAAATGCTGATAGTTAGTCAGTTGGTTGATCAGGCTTTCTGTTCATTGAAACGCAAAGTGCTGGTCAGTTTTATTGACATTTGATGGGAACATTCTTAATTGTAATGGATTTGCCTTCGATTTAAAGCTTTTAAATATGAAGCCTCTGTCGTGTTCACTCTATTCTCTGCTAGCTTTGTTTGATGAGTGGTGAGATCATTCAGATGAGTCCCAAGATGAGTCTGATCTTTGAGCCTGCTGACCTGGAGCAAGCTTCTCCAGCTACTGTCAGTAGGTAAGCAACACAGACAGAAGCTGCAGCAGCAACTGAGGTGTATGTATAGAAGGCACACATTTTGAGAGTTTTAGAAAAAGTTACTGTATTGAATGTAACCATTTGTCTGAAGGTGTGGTATGATCTATATGGAACCGCAGCAACTGGGTTGGACCCCTCTCAGAGATTCCTACATGAGCACGCTGCCTGAAAGCCTGAGCACTGAACATAGAGAACTGGTGAGATTACAAACCTGGTGAGATTACAAACCTGGTGAGATTACAAACCTGGGTGTATTTTGCCTCATTGATGGCCTAATAATGTTTTTGTGTTTATGTCCTTTAAGATGCCACAGGATTTGTCTTACGTGTGTTTCTTTGATCCTCTGTCCCATAGATAGTGGATCTGTTTGATTGGCTGGTTCAGCCCAGTCTAGACTTTATAGACAGGGAGTGTCGCTTCGTGGTTCGAACATCTCCCATTCACTTGGCCTACAGTCTGATGAAGTTATACACTTGCCTGATGGGTTAGTAAGAATGACATTTGATCATCATTTATACATATTTCTTTTCATCAGTGTGTGTGTGTGTGTGTTAACGTTTCTATCTACATCCAGATGAAATTTCTGCATCAGGAGTCAATGGTACACAGATGACCAGCCAGCAGATAACCATGTGGCTGCAGGGTCTGTTCCTATTCGCAGTCGTATGGACTCTGGGTGGGACCATCACTGGGGACAGTCGTAAGAAGTTTGATGTCTTCTACCGCAAACTAATCATGGGCATGGACGATGAGCACCCTCGGCCTAAGAGTATCAAGCTCAAAAAGAACAACATCTTTCCTGAGAGAGGTCACAAATCCAAAAAAATAATTATGTTTATAGTTACTATTTCATTTAAAATCAGTTTTTTTAACAATAATACATGGTGTTATGGTATTATGGTATTATTATTTTTTGCAGGCACTGTCTATGACTACTACTTTCATAAGGATGGACAAGGACAGTGGAATGTTTGGACTGATTCAATCACAAGTGAAGAAAGTGTCATTCCAACTGGAGCCAGTGTGAGTGTGTTTATGTCACAGGGGTTACTGCTGCCACAGATGCCACTGTGGACGTCCAAATTCACTGAGACTCTGCTTATCTTCACCAGGTGTCAGACCTCATCATTCCAACCATGGAGACAGCACGTCAGCTTTTTTTCCTGCGTACCTACCTGGCACATGAAATACCCATGCTGTTTGTCGGGCCCACTGGCACCGGCAAATCAGTCATCAACAAAAGCTTCTTGGTAAGGCTGTCTCAAGAGCAGTACACACCAAACTGTATCAACTTCTCAGCCCGAACCTCAGCAAATCAGACCCAAGATATCATCATGGCCAAGCTGGACCGAAGAAGAAAGGGCGTGTTTGGACCTCCTATGGGAAAGAAGTGTGTCATCTATGTTGGTAAAGATGGACGTGCATACAACATAATCCCATACTGTTGGGTTAAAAATGGATTGTTACGTATTAAGAAGTGTTTGATAGTCATCTCTTCTACATAGATGACCTGAACATGCCAGCTAAGGAAATCTATGGTGCCCAACCCCCTATCGAGCTGCTGAGGCAATGGATTGACCATCATCACTGGTATGACAAGAAGGACACATCCAGACTAAACATAGTGGATGTGCTGTTTCTGTCTGCTATGGGGCCTCCTGGTGGTGGAAAAAATGACATTACAGGTATTGTTGAAATAATTATTTAATATTAGTAATCAGTTTAAAGAAAGCAGCATTAATAAGGATTACTGTAATTAACAAAATGTGTGAAATGCTAGGCCGCTTCACCCGCCACTTGAATATCATCTCAATTGATTCCTTTGATGATGAAACACTTACGAAGATATTCAGCTCCATTACTGACTGGCACTTCAGCAAGGGTTTTGATGCCTCTTTTTACAGGTAACTTGTCAAATATGTAATATATTGTCATACAGCGGGAGAATTATATAAATTATCTTTGTCAGAAAAACTCTCTATTTTGTCTTATACTCAAGACTAGGCAAGATCATGGTCCAGGCCACCATGGCGGTGTATAAAAATGCCATGGACAGCTTCCTCCCTACCCCATCTAAGTCCCACTATATCTTCAATCTGCGGGATTTTGCTCGAGTGATACGAGGCGTGCTCCTGGCTCCACATACACACATGCAGGTAAGAGTAGAAGACAATAGTGAAATGTTTAATTAATTTTCCTGAATTGCTTTATCACTTCCTCATGTATGTTGGCCATTTTTGTCAGGATGGAGACAAACTGATCCGTCTGTGGATCCATGAGGTCTATCGGGTTTTCTATGACCGACTCATAGATAGTGAAGACAAGGAGACATTCTTTGGCATCATCAAAGAGAGGATCTCACACTTCTTTAAGCAGAGTGTGGACAAGGTACATATTTAATTAGTGTGAACTCACACAATAATTTGAGAGTGTGTATGTGCATGCAATGTTGACACGGTTTTTCAGTTCTGTCATTTTGCATGTTATCTCCCAAATTCACAGTGCTAGTGGGAAAGTACAAATCTAACACTTTCCAAGTCAGTTATGTACTAAACAGCACTGCAGTCACATGCCCAAAACATAAGCACCAAACAAACTGTTGGAGAAGCCGTTGCTTTGTATAGTGTAGTGTAGTGCAGTGTGGTCTAGATTTAAAACTGTAGCTTCTGTGTTTAATTCTAAGTCTCACCTTCTGTTGTCTAGCTCCTGAGCCACCTCAACCCAGATGGCAAGGTGACAGACGAGAGCATCCGCAGCTTGTTCTTTGGTGACTATGCCAAGCCTGATTGTGATGTCAAGGTCTATGATGAAATCACAGACTTGTGTGCCTTACAAGAGGTGATGGAGTTCTACCTGGATGAGTACAACAACTGCAGCAAGGCACCCATGTCCCTTGTAATGTTCAAATTTGCCATTGAGCACATTTCCCGCATCTGCCGTGTGCTAAAGCAAGACAATGGCCACCTTCTACTTGTTGGAATTGGTGGTTCAGGGCGTCAGAGTGCCACTAAGCTGGGCACTTTCGTCAATGATTATGTCCTGTTTCACATTGAATTGACCAAGAACTACAGCATGTCAGACTGGCGTGATGACCTGAAGCGGATAATGCTTAAAGCAGGCATAGAGGGAAAGAGCCTGGTGTTCCTGTTTAATGACAGCCAAATTAAGGATGAGGCCATGTTAGAAGATATCAACATGTTGCTTAACACTGGTGATGTGCCTAATATCTTTGCTGCTGATGAACGTGCTGACATCTTAGAGAAAGTGCAGGGAATTGCCCGGATTGAAGGCAGAAAATTTGATGCCACTCCGCTATCAATGTACAACTTCTTCATTGATCGTGTGAAGGCCAACCTTCACATTGTGCTAGGTAGGCACCTTTATGTGCCCTTTTTCCTTTTTTTGACTAAAGTTGTAGTAAGTATTTGTAACTGTGACTTATTGTATTTTCAACAGCCATGAGTCCTATTGGTGATGCATTTAGGAACCGTCTTAGGATGTTCCCCTCCCTTATTAACTGCTGCACTATTGACTGGTTCCACGCATGGCCAAATGATGCTCTGGAGATGGTAGCCCACAAGTTCCTAGAAGATGTGGAAATGGACAGTGACATTAGACTGGAGTAAGGATATAAAAAGGATAGAAAAACAGCTGCTTAACAATGGCTTCGATTCATTTGTATATAGTACTGTGTAGTAAACCCACTTTTTGTTTTTTTTCTGTGATCTCAGGGTGGTGGAGATGTGCAAGATCTTCCAGACAAGTGTCAGAGAGATGTCTCAAAAGTACTTCTCTAGACTGAGGAGACATAACTATGTCACACCCACCTCCTACCTTGAACTCATCCTCACCTTCAAGACTCTGCTCAATGCCAAGAGAAATGAAGTGGATACTGCCAGGAACCGCTATATTGTTGGCCTCCAGAAACTGGAGTTTGCTGCATCTCAGGTGATGCACCCTGTCAAGCTATATTACCCTGAACTCTACCTTATTTCTTTGACTAAATAAATGACATAATTGTCCACAGGTGTCAATAATGCAGGAGGAGCTGACAGCCTTGCAGCCAGAGCTCATCCAGACCTCAGCTGAAACAGATAAGATGATGGTTAAGATAGAGGGGGAAACAGTAGAGGTGGATGCTAAGAAAGAACTTGTGTCTGCTGATGAGAAAGTGGCTAATGAGGCAGCAGCTGCAGCCCAAGCCATTAAGGTATTCATGTATTTTAGGAATCACTGCAAAAATGTCCATAATTTATGCAGTGTTTATTTATATCATCTGCCAATTGTTTTCAAGGTGTTAAAAATAATACAGTAGGTGTTTGCAGTAATTTGATTGGCATCAGATGCTTATTGATGTACTGGTTGTCTTTCAGGATGAGTGTGAAGGAGATTTGGCAGAAGCAATGCCAGCATTGGAGGCCGCCCTGTCAGCTCTGGACACCTTAAAACCTGCAGACATCACAGTAGTTAAGTCTATGCAGAACCCACCAGGCCCAGTCAAACTCGTCATGGAGTCCATCTGTATCATGAAGGGCATCAAACCTGAGAGAAAACCTGATCCTAGTGGCTCAGGTAAAATCATGGCTTTGAAAGTTTGATTTTTATATGACATCATTCTCACTGACTTGTGCCTTTGAAATATAAAAATACTGGGCTTGATATAAAATGATAATATAATAACAAAATTATTGTTTCAAATGAATATGTTGCAGGTAAGATGATTGAGGACTTTTGGGGCCCCTCAAAGAAGCTCCTTGGAGACCTGAAGTTTTTGGAAAGCCTCAAAGCCTACGACAAAGACAACATACCTGCCCCCTGCATCAAGAAAATCAGAGATAAGTTTATTGGGAACTCTGAGTTCCAGCCCTCTGTTATTAAAAATGTATCCTCAGCTTGTGAGGGTCTCTGTAAATGGGTGCGAGCAATGGAAGTGTATGAGCGTGTAGCCAAAGTGGTGGCCCCCAAGAAGGAGAGACTGAAGCTGGCCGAAGATGAGCTGGCTGTGCAGATGGAAATGTTGACTGTGAAAAGAGCTGAGCTGAAAAAAGTTGAGGACAGACTGCAGAGCCTGAATGATGACTTGGATGCCATGATTAACAAGAAGAAAGACTTGGAGGACAATATTGAATTGTGTTCTCAGAAGCTGATCAGGGCCGAGAAGCTGATAGGAGGACTGGGTGGGGAGAAGGACAGGTGGACAGAGGCTGCAAGGCAACTAGGGATTAGGTACTGTATATCAATATATCTCCTATATTTATGTGCAAACTACAACAAATCCAAAAAACTTGGGACACTGTGTAAACATAAAAAAAACAGTGTTACCAAGCCCATGTAGTAATCTCCCTTATACAATCATGTCATTCACAAAGTAGTGATCCAAACAGGTGTTTTTGGATCATTCCGCATCTTTTGTCTTTTGTTGCTCCTGCCCTACTTGTGTCACTGACATCAAATTCAGAAAAACAGATATTTACAAAAATCACTGAAGTTGATGAGGTCAAACATTAAATATATTGTCTTGTACTGTTTTCAATTGAGTATATATATAAAAAAAGTAGCAAACTATCACATTCTCTTATATTAATGTTTTACACAGCTTCCAAACTTTTTTGGAATCAGGGTTACTCTGTATTAATCTTCACTTCACTTCAATCTTCATTGGTCATAATATTTGACGTAGTGTCTAAGTTTAATATTAATCAGATTGGTACTATAATTCTCTTCTGCAGGTACACCAATTTGACAGGTGACATACTCCTCTCTTCTGGAACTGTATCTTACCTTGGGGCATTTACTGTAGACTATCGTATAGAATGCCAGGAGCAGTGGCATATCCTGTGCCAGGAGAAGAAAATCCCCTGCTCTGAGGACTTCACCCTCAGCAGCACTCTGGGTAACCAGGTGGCCATCAGGGCATGGCAGATTGCTGGACTGCCAGTGGACTCCTTTTCCACAGACAATGGTATCATTGTGTTTAACTCTCGTCGATGGCCTCTGATGATTGACCCTCAAGGTCAAGCCAACAAGTGGATCAAGAACATGGAGAAGGCTAATAAACTTGCTGTAATCAAACTGTCTGATGGAAACTATGTGAGAACCTTGGAGAATTGTATCCAGTTTGGAACCCCCGTTCTTTTGGAGAATGTTGGAGAGGAACTTGATCCAGTTCTTGAACCTGTGTTGCTGAAGCAGACCTTCAAACAACAGGGTGTTGAGTACATGAAAATAGGAGAGAATATTGTGGAATATTCTAAAGACTTTTTGTTCTACATGACCACTGGGCTGAGGAACCCTCACTACCTCCCGGAGGTGGCTGTCAAAGTCTGTTTGCTGAACTTTATGATAACGCCACAAGGCCTACAGGACCAGCTTTTAGGGCTTGTAGCAGCCAAAGAGAAACCTGAGCTGGAAGAGAAGAAGAACCAGCTCATTCTGGAAAGTGCTGCCAACAACAAACAGCTGAAGGAAATTGAAGATAAGATCTTACAAGTGCTCTCCTCTTCTGAGGGGAACATCCTGGAGGATGAGACTGCCATCAAGATCTTGTCATCGTCCAAAATCCTCTCTGAGGAGATCTCGGAGAAGCAAAAAATTGCCAGTGTCACTGAGAAAGAGATTGATGACACTCGCATGGGTTATCGTCCTGTGGCTGAGCACTCCTCCATTTTGTTTTTCTGTATTTCAGAATTGGCCAACATCGAGCCTATGTACCAGTATTCCCTGACCTGGTTCATCAACCTCTACCTGTATTCCATTGCCCAGAGCTTGAAGAGTGATGATGTGGCTGAAAGGATCGACAACATTGTTGAGCACTTTACCCTCAGTATCTATAATAATGTGTGCCGCTCACTTTTTGAGAAGGATAAGCTGCTTTTCTCCCTGCTTCTCACTGTCGGCATCATGCACGGTAAGGACCAGGTTGACAACCAAGTCTGGCGCTTTCTTCTAACAGGTGGCATTGCTTTGGATAACCCATACCCCAACCCTGCTCCAGAGTGGTTGTCCGAAAAATCCTGGTCTGAAATCGTCAGGGCCTCCAAACTGCCAAACCTGGATGGTTTCTTTGAACATGTCCAAGACAACATCTCCAAATGGAAAAAGCTTTATGATTCAGGAAAGCCCCATAAGGACCAGTTACCTGACCAGTGGAATGAGTTGATGGGGATGGACAGAATGATAGTAATCAGGTGCTTCAGGCCAGATAAACTGGTTCCAACAGTGCAGGATTTCATAGTGGAAAACATGGGACAGGCCTATGTTGAACCGCCCACCTTTGACCTGGCAGGGAGTTACAAAGACTCCAACTGCTGCTCTCCACTGATCTTTGTGTTATCACCAGGATCTGATCCAACTGCAGGTGACTAATTGAAGATTTGACCTTTCTACGTTCTAACACACAATAGCTCCACACTATCTAGTTGACTTACATTTTACTATTAAATCAAAATCAGAAGTGATTCCTTTTTGGATTTATTATATTTATTTAATGCAAAAAGTCTTTAATGTAATGTGGTATTGCATTGTTTCTTCAGGTCTGCTAAAGTTTGCTGATGACCTAGAAATGGGGGGCAGTAGGACCCAAACCATTTCTCTTGGACAGGGACAAGGACCCATAGCAGCTCAGATGATTAACAAAGCCATCAAGGAGGGCACTTGGGTTGTACTGCAGAACTGCCACCTGGCCACCAGCTGGATGCCCACTCTGGAGAAGATCTGTGAGGAAACCATCACCCCTGAGAACACACACCCACGCTTTAGGTACCAGAATCTACACAGTGAGTTAATGTTTCTTGCATGAAGAAGACAATAAAATGTAAATATTTTTTCTTCTCCCCCCAGATTGTGGTTAACCAGTTATCCCTCTGACAAGTTCCCAGTTAGTATCCTGCAGAATGGACTGAAGATGACCAATGAACCTCCTAAAGGAATAAGAGCCAACTTGTTGCGCTCCTACCTGAGTCACCCCATCTCTGATCCGACCTTCTTTGGTAGCTCCAAAAAGCCAGTCATTTGGCAGAGGCTGCTATTTGGTCTCACCTTCTTCCACGCTTTAGTACAGGAACGAAGGAACTTTGGACCTCTGGGTGAGAAATACAAACTGTAGTTCTCATCTGCTTTTCATATTGACAATTGAATTATTTATATTATTGAGCCACTATTTTGTCATGATATGTAAAACAGTCGTGTCACTTTTGTTTGTCCATTTTCTCTCAGGTTGGAATATTCCCTATGAGTTTAATGAGTCTGATCTGAGGATCAGTATGAGGCAGATCCAGATGTTCCTTGATGAGTATGATGAGGTTCCACTGGAGGCCCTCACATACCTTACAGGTGAACATTTCGTAAATGTTAACACAGCAGGGCATTCATTTACACTCAATGAAATTGGCAGTAAAGTGATTTTTTGAGGAGGTAAGCCAACCTTGATTCACAGACTGTTGTATCCTAAACCTTAGGGCAGGCTGTTTCAAACCTTGAACACAAATCCCCCTCCTCTTTCTCTCGCATAGTAGTTCCTCAGACCTGACAAAACCTTTCATCACAACAATGTCCTTGAATTTTTAAATTTTATTTTTGGTTTTAATGGTGTCTTTTCTTCTGTTGTCAGGTGAGTGCAACTATGGTGGCAGAGTGACAGATGACAAAGACAGGTGGCTGTTGCTGTCACTTCTGTCCATCTTTTACAATTGGGAGCTGATAGAGCAGGAGTGTTGCCACCTGTGTGAGGGAGATCTGTATTATGTCCCAGCTCATGGCCCCCATCAGGTACTGTCAGAGCTCTGATCAATTCCTAATTTATGCTGCAGTGTATGGTTATATCTGTAATCCATGTAATTATCATTCATGACATGACATGAAACAGCTGACTTCTTTAATCACTCTATCTGTTAAAGGAACTAATTTTCATAAATGATTATCTTCATTCCAGATGTATGTTGACTACATTCGCAGTCTTCCAATTTGTCCCGATCCTTGTGTGTTTGGACTTCATAGCAACGCTGATATCACAAAGGATAATCAAGAAACCAATCAGCTCCTGGATGGAGTACTGCTGACTCTGCCCAGGCAGACCGGAGGTGGAGCTAAGTCTCCTCAGGTTTGCACCACCTGCATTTTGCCTTCCCTGAGGAAATAAATTCCAAACTTGTTTTCTTATATTCATGCTTTCTTTTGTCATGTGTGTGTGTTGTAGGAAGTAGTAGATGAGCTTGCAGAAGACATCCTGTCTAAGCTTCCAGGAGATTTTGACATACAAATAGTGATGGATAAATACCCAGTCATGTATGAGGAGTCTATGAATACTGTTTTGAGGCAGGAAGTCATCCGCTTTAACAGGTAATCACAACTTGTGCTGCTATGCAATTAAATATTCACACTGGAAAAGACAAACCATATTTGCTAATAACTGACAGATGAGTTTGTGCTGGACACACTGATGGAACCATTTAAAGTTAATCACATTTGTCTCCCCTCTTGACAGACTCACTCATGTGGTGCGCGTCAGCTTGGTAAACATCCGCAAAGCTCTGAAGGGCCAGATTGTTATGTCTGCTGAACTTGAGAATGTCTTCAACAGTATGCTGGTGGGCAAAGTGCCCGCTATGTGGGCAGCCAAGTCGTACCCCTCTCTCAAGCCAATGGGGAGCTACGTGACTGATCTCTTAGCCAGACTGCAGTTCCTACAAGTAAGAATTATGCTTGTTATGGGTCACACAGCCCTTGAGTGAAGGTAACATTTATAGCGAGAAGAATGATGCACATTGTAAGTAGGAGTCTGATAGCATATACAGAGTGCATAGTTTTTTTGGTCTTATGTTAAGAAAATTGTTTGAATATGCATAATAAATCAAATTAAAATCATTAACCCTCTGTATGTTTTAGGAAAAAAATATCAAAGTTGACATCAGAATAAATGAATCTATCACACTCAGATCCTCGTAAAGCAACATTGGTTATATAGAGAATAGATTTTTTAAAAATATGCTAATACCAACACTTATGCTTGGATGTCTGTCTTGACAGGATTGGATAGATAATGGCCCACCCACAGTCTTCTGGCTCTCTGGCTTCTACTTCACCCAGTCTTTTCTTACGGGAGTGGCTCAGAATTTTGCCAGGAAGTACACCATCCCAATAGACTACATTGGCTTTGAATTTGAGGCATGCATTGCTAACCTTTCTCAGTGTTTTTGGTCATATTCAATCATAATTATTTAGTAATACAGATATAATAGGTCGATATTCATCCTGGAAGTTGTGTTGCAGGTAACCGAAGAGGACACCCATGTGGATGAGAAGCCAGAGGATGGGGCCTATGTTAGGGGTCTTTTCATGGAGGGGGCACGCTGGGACAGAGCGAACATGGTCATTGGAGAGTCTCTCCCCAAGATCCTCTTTGACTCTCTGCCTGTCATCAAGCTCAAACCAGGAGAAATGACCAAGTTTCAACATGAAAACATCTACGTGTGCCCTGTTTACAAAACCAGCGCTCGCAGAGGGACATTGTCCACCACTGGCCACTCCACCAACTATGTCCTGTCCATCGAGCTGCCCTCTGACAAACCACAGAAACACTGGGTTAACCGTGGAGTGGCATGCCTCTGCCAGCTGGACGACTAAGAACCAGTATCAACTGATTTCAATATGTTGAACTATAAAAACTATATATGCCAAAGAAAGTCTATATGTTTGTTTGCCATAGTAACACAGGTGTAATATGACACATGTAGAGGTTTGAGAGCATGGTTATAAGCACATTTGTCCCATATTGGCAGCTATGACCACAATCAAAATATCTAGCATGATTTTTTGGGAATGTAGTATTTTTGTTTTAACAGTTTACATAGCTTGTAAAATATATTTTATTTCATAAATCCACTTTTACATTTATTGTCACTAGAGTCCATATCATACACTGGATTGGTGAATAGACCAACAATGATGATTCAGGACAATTGACCTAACCCTCAAGATATAACATATATAAACTGTGAGTTACACAGTAAATAGAAGATTTTTTTTGTGTGGATGTATTTACTTACAGATATTGTACTTTTCTGGTAAAAAGAAAAGCTTAATATTTACAATGTGTTTCATACTGATTCTAGTCAAACAGACTAGTGACTGGTGGCACTGCAAAATAAAAAGCTTATATCGATAAAATGATGCACTTCACAATTCTATTTTCTATATTTTTCTTTTTGTTTAAGAATGGGTGGTGGGTTGGAACAACATATTACTTGATAATAAAGTCTCTTAAGTTCTGTTAAAAGCATCTGCTCACGTTTGATGTCCATGAGAATGCTAATGTTCCTAGTGATGTTCCATTGCAGGTCCACCCAGCTGTATGTTCTCAAGGCAAACTCTAGATGGCAGCAAAGGCAAACCAGTATGACATAGGGATCTCATTTGTCACCCACAATGACAAAGAGCTCTTTGTACTCTGTGTATCTCCTCTAAGATACAGTCTCTTCAGTTTTTACACTAGTGACTTTAATATATGTGTTGATGTGTATTCATGCATAAGCAGTGTGCCATGAAGTGCAAGTATGAGTTATGGGAAATGTGGTATTGTGTGGTAATGTTGATACTATCACTTTCACTGACACTAGTTTCCAGAATATCTCTACTATAGTGTCGTTTGCTCATGGTAATTACATCAAATCACCAGCAAGAGAAAATGGTGTGTGAAGTGTGATAACAGATCACCCATCTCTACTTGAGGGTGGCATGATGCCAAATACCTGCCCCACCATCACTGATGGACTGAGGACTAACCAGGTTTGTGATGACAGTTTTTTGTACTGACAAGATTGATGACTTAATTATGAAATGCTGAGATTAAGTACAAGATAAACGCTGTTCTGCGCATACAGGCCATGCATTATAACAAAGGATATCACTGAGAAATCACCATTAACTGTCTTGGAAGTTGTCAGTGACATCACAATTGGAAGTTTTCAGTCCACTGTGAAATCACAATTGGAAGTGTTTTTTAAACCAAACTTCTGTGAAAAGGTTTTGGTGGTACAGTTTCACATCAAACAGCTAGTGAGTGGTGCTGCCAGGCTGATGCTGTATTTATGTCAGCACTACACAATGTTCTCTGCAGTCAGCACTCATGGGTTCAAACATAATTCATCTGACATCTGAATTCAGCTGCCACATCAATAGCCACCCCGGATTGTAGGGCATAAAATACTGCAATATTCAATCTGTGTATTATGAAATGAAGCTGATGGAGGCTCCTGTGACAGATGCCCCAACATTAGAATTCAGTCTGACTGCATCTCCAGTCTCAAGTTTGTCTTCCTCCTTGTAGTCCCTTCAGGTCTCCTCAAGCTAATGTGTTAAATATCCTCCAGAAAGAGTCCCCCGAGAAAAATAGATGATCATTTCCCTTTAACAAAAATGGCCAAATTAAACTATGTGTGCCAAGAGGAACAAACACAGACATGTCCTCCAACATTTAATGAGAGTGTGACACCTCTATTTATTCAGTATTGCATTACAAAAACTCAACTTCAGTTTTCTGAGCAAGGACACGACGGAGCAGAGCTTTTATTGCGGTCATTACATTATGTTAATGTTGAGCTGATAATGAATTGGAAGAACCTCCTGTCTTTTTAGATAAGGCTCAGCTAAATGATTAACTCTATATGATACTGTGTTTTATTCTTGGGAAATCACACAGAAAATGGAGAAGACCTTCATCACATAAATCATGCCACACACTGGTTTTGCGCCAGTGAATGTTGCACTGACCTTGATTTGTGCAAGTATTGGTATAACTGTGTGTCAACATGCAAAAATCATTTCAGCTATTTAGAGCATGTTGTTTGTCTTGCAGAGTCACAGAAACCCTACAACGTCAGGCAACGGTGACACCAGTCTACCAGTCTGTGTGTACCAGTTGCAGTAATTACATTTTGGGAAAAAAAAAAAAGTGAACTCATTCATTTTGTTGGACATTTACCCTTGAGAGCAGCATCTTGGCATCTATCCCTGAGCAATGAATCACAAAAATGTGCCCCTGAAACCTTGAACAAAATCCATGACCTTGATTTCAATTCAATTTTAGAAAGACAGTTGATGGTGTGTTCTGCAGGTTTGTACGGGACTGTCTCAAAAGTGCACACCAGAGAAGAATATTAATTTGAGCGCATGTCTAAACTGCAAAAATATCCTGATAATAGTTTCTCAAAACGCAATCATGATTTCAACATACAGTTTGCCACTGACTGTCAATACACAGTGATATGTTCCTGACAGTGTAGATAAATATCTATTTTATGAGTATTGTTATCTGTATATATTATTATTAGATAGCATCACTGCAAAAATACATTCACCTGTTTAAACAACAGTTGAAACCTGTTCTAATAAGGAACTCTTCTTAGGAAGTGCATGTTTATAAATCGTAAACAATGGCACCTTCATGAAGTTGTTACTAATTACCAATTATAGAATATTAGTTTATGGATGGGTAATTAATTTATGCTTGAACACATAATTACTGCATAATAACTCACCAATAAAGTTTTTTTTTATCATCAAGCCTGCAGTCTGGAGTCTCAACTGCAGTTACAAATGGTAATAAGTAATTAATAAAGGATTTTAATTATCTGCAGTTATGAATGTTAATAGGTCATTAATAAAGGGTCTTGATATAAAGTCTGCAGTTATGAATGTGTGTAGGTGATAATTAAAGGCTTTTTTTCATCCAGTCTGCAAAATTTTGGTCAAAATAGTCTGCAGGCCTTTTCTAGAAATGACCTTTCATCAAACATATCAGAGAGATTTCACAACCTGGCAACCCAAAAGTTGTCGTTATTAGAGTATTATACCTGAAAAGGAGGAAGCAAAACAGAAAGCAAAAACCACCCATTTAACAGATGATGACTTTATCAGCCATGCAAACCCAGTGACTGATCATGAAGACTGGACACACACACACACACACACACACACACACATTGAAAAATCATTATGATGGTTTACATAGTTGATTGCGTGGAGGATTGGCGGAGGCGACGCAAGCGCACAACCAGCTGTGGCGCGGAGATGAGTGTCGGCGGAAGGTGTGTCGGTCCCTGCTGTCGCTCAGAGAGAGAGAGAGAGAGAGAGAGAGAGAGAGAGAGAGAGAAGTTTCCTTGACGCACGGTCGCTTCAGACGATGGCTGGTCCAGATCCCTGTGCAGCCCTGTTGAGTCTGGAGACCCGCTGCTTTCAAGACCACTGAGGGACCCCCCCCCCCCCCCTTCCTCCTCCTCAACACAAAGTGCCACCCTGTCTCACACAGTCTCCGGTGCCACCATGGCTGAATTTGGAGAGAACAAGAGCGCCGTCGGTGCGCCGGTCTCTGGCTGGAAAGCTGCGTCAGGAGGAGCCGGAACGAGCCTGGAGACGCACCGAGGAGAGCCGGTGTCCAACGGCAGCTGCAGCGCGCCAGACACGGTGAGGAGGGTCCAGAACGAGTCCGGCTGCGAGTCCCCGACGTGGGAGAGCACGGGTCCGGATTCAGCCTCCAAAACGATCCCTCGACGCAGCAGTCTGATCAAGGTAGGCCATGGTGTGCAGTGAGGAGAGAGAAGAGCTCGCTTTGCTTTGAAATGCATGCAAACTGTTGCTGCTGTAATGATCCCAGGGAAGGTGACAAAGTAGTTACTCCAAGTCACGTGAATTACACTACAAGCTCCTGCAGGAATGTCATGATGATGCCATGCAACAGACAGAAATGTAATAAAGTCACTCCTGATAATTACTCCTCAGTCATGAATATAGACATGGACACACACACACACACACACACACACACACACACACACACTTCTCACCCAACACTGCTGGGTATAATCAAGCTGCAAAATAAGCAGTTAATACACTGCCACTCTGCTTCCTGTCAGCTTTCTCTCCATCTGTGGTGAAGAGCAGAATAATCAGTCACCTCATCTCCCTCAATCTCCCTCATCCGTCAATGCTGTTGAGGAAATTTCGACTCATGAGTGCAAGTGTATTGTGCTCCGAGATGCACATCAGGCCAGGCTTGTGTCACATTCAGTTCAAATGCTGCCTGTCACAGATTTAGACCCTGGACTAAGTGGCCACACAGGAGTCCACATCAGACTAAAACACACTATTTAATCGTGTGTGTGTCATCTGGAGACGATATGTGCAGACACAGGTTTAGTTCCAGCCACGCGCTACAGCAGGCGAAGCCACTTATTAGCACTCCATCAGCCATGGAGAGGAGGTGGAGGGAACTAATAAGTGAAACCACCTGCTGCAGTCTTTGATTAGAATGAGAAATTGCATTCACTCCGCCCTCTGTGGCTCACGCTCAAATAGCCCTGTCTAATTAACCCCACTGCCTACGCCGATCTGAACTCGCATTTAAGTAAATGTCACGTTTATATGCATGAAGACACTGATATCACATTTAACGCTTCAAGCTGGTTTTTGACTCAAAAGGCATTTAAAGTATTGTCCAATCAATAACATCTAATCAATAACTCATCCCCCGACTTTGTCCTTTTATAGTTTTGGCCTGCGGGCATGTGGGAGTTGCCATATTGATCTCGAGTTGCTGCTTGTTTACAGAGCTGCTGCCTGCAAAGACATGATTTTTTGAACATGGCTTCATCTGCGTCTGATTGGTTCCCACTGAGCGAGAGAGGAAGCCGGCCAGTTGGCCAATTTCCTCGCACAGTTCATGTTGCAATATTGCTATTAAGTCAAGAACAGTTGGTGAGGACACATCCCTCTCTCTTTCACTGGAACACACACACACACAGACACACACACACACACACACAGACACACACACACACACACACACACACACACACACACACAGGCACATACTCACACACACACACACACACACACACACACACACACACACACACACACAGGCACACACACACACACACACACACACAAATGTTTCTCACCTCCTTGCCCACACACAGGCCTGCTCTTGTCTTTCTTCTGTTAGTTTCGAAAGTGCAGCCAGCCTGACACTGGCGATTTAAAAAACGCTCTGCTCGCTTCAGTGAGGTTCTGGCGTCTCATGCTGGGTCAGTAGCGGCGGTAAATAATTCCTGGCTCCACGTGCCGACTGATATCCACCGCCATGTTTGATGTGTGGTGTTAAATAGCTCCATCACCCTCTGTGTCGCCCGCATGTGCAAATCCACGTGTGTGTATGTTTCGGTGAGCACATTTAATGCAGAGAACGTTCAGGGATCAACGAACCATCTACTGGCACAGCAGTGCACATACGTTTGTGCTTTCCCCATAAACGTGCTTGTGTTTTGAATCGCATTCACCTGAGGGTGTAGATAGATGGAGCTCAGTCTTGGAACTGAGGAGTTATGAATCCACCTGTCAACACAGCAGTCTGTATTGCTTTGTGTTAAACTGCCCTCAAAGCTAAACTTAAAGCTAAATTCCTAACAATAGGAGTCTGGGTGGTGTGCAGGCAGATAAACAGGAAGCATGACATTCCAGTGTGGTTTTAACATGAGTCAGGGGATTTATGTCCGTTGCGTGTGTCCTGCGTTGGTCTCTTGAGCTGAAGTAATGAGAGTACCCTTAATTGCATTTCATCAGTATGGGCTTCATGCTCTCTGCTGTCCTCCCGTGTCTTCTGTCTCGCTCGTCTGTGTGGGGGCGTGAAGGAGATGCAGAATCAGGTGCCCACTCGGCTTGAGTCTCTTTCAAGTTCATCTTGATGTCGATAACCATCAGGTACTGTCTTCCTCGCTCTTAGTCACAAGCGCACACACGCATTCAGTCACACACGCACACACACATGCACAGACTTGCCTTCTAGTAAAACCCAGCTAGGCACAACAAATATCTCCTCTCCAGGTCCCTCATTACTCATGCCAACATACACTATAAGACACGGGTTGGTTTATGAGTATGTGTGTGTGTGTATGTGTGCCGTCTCGTGAGAACCACATATCTCCAAAACTACAGCTTTTCATTAACCAAGAAAAACATTTCATTTTTATATAATCCAGTGGGTTTTTAAAGGGATCCATAAACCAAGAATCACCTCAACTCATAAAGAAGACTTTGAGAAAACTTAAAGGAATAGTTGCACATTTTTGGAAACATGCTTATTCCTCATACTTATCAAAGCAAACCTTCTCCTGGAGCCAGCATCATATCTAATGGAAAGATATGAGGTGTTATCTATCCTCTCATCTAACTCTCAGTAAAAAAAGCAAATAATATTTCAGGTTATTTGTCCATGTTTTGATGTCTTTGTGTGAGGTCAGACTGAGGGAGCGAGCACGCTGCTGGGGAGGGCACTCGTTTGAGTCAGAGCAGCCCTGAGCACCTCCTGCTGTTCAAATCAACATCTTCATTTTAGCCTGTGTTTTGGCCCTGCACAGCACAGGCAGCGTATAAACCTTCTCACTGATTGTGATGGAGCCACAGGGCACACTACTCTGAGCTAATGGTGATTGAGTCGCTCCACATATACACCCTGCATTCATAATATACACCCAGCCGGAGTTGGAGCTGTACAGAGATATGTGTGTGTTTGTGTGTGTGTGTGTGCCTCACTTAAGTCGTCGCTGAGGTGTGTGTGAAAACCCTGCTCGGAGCATCGATCACTAAGTTGCCTGACTCAAGGCTCCGACCACCTGATCTTGGTTTTAGCGGTCCTCATATCTTCATCTGTGACGTTTGAAATCGTGGTTAGCTCGCTGACAAGGTGACCTTTTTCAAGTCAACCTTTTACTTGTTTCATTTTGTGTGGCGCGTGTGCTTGATTGTGTGTGTGTATGTGTTCCTGAGCGCACATGGAACTTCAAAGGTTCGAAGCGTAAAAGAGCATCTGCCGCTCTACTTGCCACGAGGGCAGGGTGTTACAGTCAGTCTGAGCAGTTAAGTCACTGAATGCTCACCACATTCACTCTTGAACATCATACACTGAGCCGCTGACAGAAAGACTTGACCACACAGTGCTTCCTGTGCCGTATTTAACCCTGATGCGAACCTTCACCTAACACACACCAAGACTCAGATTATCACATTATTATCCACTGTCTGATTTGTAAGTGGTAATGCATGAAGATGTCCAAATGTGTAACAGAAAAGCAGCAAATCCTTACATCTGAGAACCAAATCTCCTACGTTTTCACTGACCAGGGCAGCACTGTGGCTTTTTGGATGGCTGTGATGGTCGGGCTGTTGGTCCACCATTTTGGCTCACACTGAAAAATTTCAACAAATATGTGGTGCCACAAAATTTTGTACAGGCATTCATGGTTCCCAGATGATGTATCATAACGACTTTGGTAATCCTAAAAAGAAACCTATTGATCCACTAATCATTTCATTGTTAGTCTTGATTTAAGGGAGTAATTGAGGCGAAGGTAATGTGAAGGTAAAGAACAGCAATAGAACAGTGGTGCGCATTATATTCATCATGTGGACACCGTACCAAGGAAGAAAAGAGAGGCTGTGTGTAAGTTGTCATCCATTATTTTAGTTTGTATGGAGTCTGATTCTTCTGATAGTCATTAGTAACAGTTTAATAACAGTTAACAATATACTTCATAGTTCATTCTATGTACAGGACATAGTATGAACTATGAAGCATATTGTTGGTTTGATTACCAGTATTAGCCCATACCCTAAGGTCTTGACTAGACATATGTTCTCTTACACAGCTAATCAGAATCAAGTATTTTATGCTATATCCTACACACACACACACATACTGGTGGCCACATTAAATATTAAATCTTGATAGCAGAGTCCCTTACTTTCTCTTTGAAGGCCTTTTTTGCACATTCCATACATCATCTCACGATTCCCAGTAAATCACCTCCTAACCCCCCCTCCTGGTGGTGTGGTGCTCCAGGGTGAGAAGCACTGGAATAAACTACACCATTAATCATCCATCATCTGCCGCCTTCACTACACACAAGGCCATGGGAAAGACGGCTCAGCCCCCCCCCCCCACACCACCACCATCAATTTTCACTCCTCTATTCTTTATTTTGTCACACCACAACAACCATCTCTCTTCTCTCTGATTTTCTATCTGTCTTAATTAGTGGATGAAAGACGACGCCCACTAATGACCTACATCTTCATTCATGCTGACTTGGAGATGTTGTAATTACTGTTAGGGGCTTGTTGCATCCATATAAACATACGCTCTCATAGATCATACCGTGCATTCGTGTAAGCTGGCTAATGAAGGCACAAGGCCATGCCGGTCCCTGCAGGCAAACAGCACGAACAGAGGCTCTGTGCACAGAAAGATAGACAGTAACGTGCCAAAGAGCTTTCTCTATTTATTTCTCGTCCTTCCTCTTGCTCATCTTTTTTTCCTCTGCTTTCTTAATCTATATCCTCTTCCCAAGTTTGAACTTTCTGTGACGACTCCCTGTCGTCTTATGTGTCTTTCTCCGATAACTGCATCTAATCTGTTCTGCCACACCGTCCCCCCCATTTGTCTCGCCCTTCATCCATCCCCACGTCTGTCCATCTATGCATGCAGTTCAATCAGTCAAGGTGTCCTATCAGGAACATCAGTAATCTCATAGCAGTGTGCAATTTATTCACTGTAATCTTTCATATATTTCCATCAGATAAGAATTGGCAGGTGAAAAAAAAATCACTTAAAAAGCTTTTTTTCTAATGGATGCTTTGACAGTTTTTTTTTTTTACCTTAATTAAAGCTGATATAATTAATAATTTCAAATGACTGTGTGTAATGTGAAGGGGCTCTTGCTCTTGCTCTTACTGACAAACCCACAGAGAATAATCATCTGACTCTGTGGTGCCCTTCAGCGGTAAATTTCTTTAAGCTCACTGTTTTAGTTTTCCAGCCCGCAACTTTAACTCTTTGGGTTCATTCTCGTCAGCGTTGGTCTCAGCCACAGCAGCCAGCTCTTTTCAGTGAAGATGCTCTTAAAACCCAATGTCCACCACCTGTCCACCACCAAAAGAGAAAGAAATAAGCAAATATCTGGTGAACATTTAGCAGCATGGAGACCAAAACAGAGCTAAAAGTCTATTATTCACAGGACATGAGTGGTCATATCCCCTTGTATCTGTATCAAACTTCAAAGCAACACTAAAAGTAAAGTAAAGTATTAACAATCTATAAAAAACTAACTATAACTGTTAAACATTATATATAAAAAAGGGGTTTGAGAAAAAGAAAATTGCAATTGCTTTCTCACTTGTTGAACTCACAAAAGTGTCCAACCTAAAAATACCAAATGCTGTGTTGAGAAATAGGAGTTTTCACACAACAGCGGCATCCGCCCTTACTGTGTCACTGTATCAAGAGTCGTTTCTCTCTGACTTTCTTTTTTCTCTCTTTCTTCCTCCTCTGTGTTGTCACTTCACTCGGCTCTCAGTGGAGCCACAGGAAGCTCTCTGTGACTGGCTGACAGGCGGCTTCCTGTTTTGAAGCGCGGTGGTGGTTTTGGAGGCTCATCTCGCTCTCTGTGAGAAAAACAAAACGGGGGCCTTTGTGACGGAGACGTACAGTACTCTCTGACAGAGGCGAAGTGGAATGGAATTTGAATTTTTATCAGGGAATGGAGGCTGAACTTGTTTTGCTCTGTGTGTCTCTAATCTGGTTCGACAGCGCGTGCCTATTTTAGAAAAATCAATAGCTTTACCTTTTGCTCTTTATTCAGGTGTTTATCTACTCGCGGTTCAATTTGTGCCCTCTGGTTTTATCTCGTCAGGATAATTTATTCAGTCTTACGGTGACGTCAGTATTGTTTGGTCATGTGTTTGAACTCCGTCTCCCTCTCTGTCAGTTATTTATGTTGTACTAACAGAGGTGAATGTGCAGGACAGCCTCCACAAGAGATAATTGAATCCCAACTGCTGAACAGACCACTTGGAGAATCCTGGTGTTTCCCCTGCTTCAAACACAGCAGAAGCATATGTGGCTTATTAGATTTTAAGGGAAGGTATTTTTTTCCTCAGTATGATTTATGTCCATTGTTAGTGGTCACGTTTTGCACGAATCTCTGAAGGCCATATTATTTATGTGGAGTTTCTTCACTGGGTGACGTGTGCACAGTGATTGGTGCCGATAAAGCCACAGTGGGACCGTTACCTATGTCACACACAGAGGGAGAGATATATAGATTGAGATCACCATTAATCTCTATCTGTCACCACAGTGCATGAAAGGAAGGAGAGAGTGTGACTGATAGGGTGGTACTGTATGAGTGTGTGTGAAGGTGCGTGTGTCTTAGACTGAGTTAAGTCAATAAGTGTTAGCTCTGTGCCTCATTGTGCGTCATTGGGGAATTTCCCATGAGTTTTCAGGCAACCTTTCAAACGCAGTAGCTCTGTTTTTTGAAATGAAATTTTAAAGGTTCTGTACATATGATTTTGAACTAATATAGCAGCAAACGACTATTTCTAAGGGGAGGTGTGGCCAGCATTGGTTTTGGTCTGAAGTGGTGGTGCTCCAGTGCAACATCTACTGGCAGTGAATGCCATATAGAACCTTTAAAGGGAGAGAAGCCTGATTAGTTTTTCATATTTCCTCCCCTACTGGTGGAGTGACGTCTCCCTCTTTGAGGTAGGGTTAAATTTTGAGGTATTGCCGAAGCGCTCCAAAGGGGGAAGCTTCTTAATGAAAACATAAAATCAATTTCAAGTCAGCGTTTTAGTTTGTTAATGGATCGTCTGCCACCTAATATCTTTCTGAGGGGCTGAAATTGACTGTCGGAGATGAGAGAGACTGTCTGACATCTTCCTCTTGCTGCCTCTTCCTGCAGGGGTCTGGGGTCTTGAAGAGACTTACTATCTCTCCGTCCACACCCCCCTTTCATTCCCTCTATCATGCCCCAAGGCACCGGGGGTATTTTTAGAGCGCCGCCTCCCTCCCTCCGTCACCACAGCAGCTCAAAAAAACTTGTCGCCATTGGAAACACTTCTCCATCCTAATGAGGCAATTCTACGAGGATTTGTGATGGTTAGGCGCCCTCCCGTCCCTCTGAGGAAAACCTTTTCATCCTCTGTGAATTATGCTTCCCCTCTTTCACGTGTTCATTCATATTCTTTAGATGAAACACAGCTCAGGTTTTTTTCCCCCCTCTTATCTCTTTTTGCCTTTCATATCCCCCAGATTTCTTTCAAATGAAGGGTTCCCTCCTCTCGTCTTTCATAAAAGATCCGAGTGCTCTTGAGGCTCACATGAGCTTTTATTTGAATGAAATCAGAGATATGCTGATGATTAATCAGCCGTTGATCAGTATTCACAGATGTTCATTATAAACATGAAAATCTTGATCAGCCCACGGGTGATCAACTGGAAATAAAACACTCTTACAAAATACTGAATAAAAAAACAATAAATGCTCAAAACAGTTTTGAGAGGCAAAGATATGATCTTTATGTGTCTGTTAGCCACAGAGCAACAGGCTGCAGAATTTCATCATGTCACTGTGGGCTCTAGTAAACTGTGATAGCCATTGTCACTTTCATTTTCTTGATCAATCAGTGAATTGAATAACTATTTGTTGTTGATGTCTGCCTGAATCATGGATAGATAGAAATAGATTTTTATAGACAATAGCGGTTGTTTAACAATGAAGATAACGACTCCCATGATCCCACGCTCTTCCGCGACATCATCAAACTGCGTCTTTTTTTTTTTTTATTGTTTTGACTCACCCACTGGCATCAGAAATTGCAAACTGTAAAGCTTTTATTTTTTAATATATTTTGTATTGTTTGCAGCACATTTTGCTTCCTTACCTACCTGCTTGTAAGACAGTAGTATGTTGAGTCTGTGGGTGTCTGCTTCCTCAATCACTCTACTTAGGATTAAATGAACTACAATTATGTTATCCTGATTATCCTACCTTGAATTAGCTTCAATGAAGTCTTTGATTTGATTTTATCAGGGCCCTAATATATCCATAATTGAATAGCTTCGCCCACATATATGCTTTTATCTGTTAGTGTATGGGTCTCTGTGGGGGTGACATCTGATCAGTCAATAAATCAGATGGATGAGCTGCGATGGTGAGCTCAGATAAACTGATTGGGTCTGCCAGTGTCGTTGTGGAGGGGCAGAATTAGAATGCTGCTGCCTGCTGCTTCTGTCTAGTCAGGTATGATTAATGGTGTAATGGTGAAGGGCAAGGGCAAGCAAAGGCTTTTAGCATCAGGAAAAACAATAACAGATTGGGAGGAGGAGGCTTTATGTGGTAGACCAAATAATCTGTCTTTATGTATTGTTATATAAGCTGATATGCCTTTTAATCCCTTGAGATCCATTCTGGATGGGAAAATGTTTGTCATGCCCAAGCAAAGAATATTCACTGTCTGTCTGTCTGTCTGTCTGTCTGTCTGTCTCTTTCAACTCATTTTTCTTCTTCTTATTACTTCCCCCTCCCTCCTCTCCTCTTGATCTCCACCGTCCTTTCATCCTTCCTTCCCTCCCTCCTCATCAGGATGGGTCACGTGCTGGTCGGGAGAGGAAGAAGACAGTGTCCTTCAGCAGCAGCCTGTCAGAGAAGAAGATCAGCAGTGCTGCAGACTGCATCCACTCCATGGTGGGTCAGCTACATTATGACCCTTCACATAAAATATAATATATTTTACATACGTTACATGAAATATTTAATGTTCAATGCTGGGTTCTGATAGATCACAGGCTTTTGAGTGCCTCAGATCCTCACAGAGCTTGTTCAGAAATGAATTGGAATGCACTGAAAGACAGTGGGTGAAAAGTTCATCCATATCTCGCTTTCAGGTGGAGGGGAGTGAGCTGAAGAAGATCCGAACCAACTCACGTATTTACCAGCGTTACTACCTGCTGGACACAGGCCTCCAGGCTCTATGCTGGGAGCCGTCCAAGAAGGAGTCAGACAAAGCCCGGATCTCTCTCGCCTCCATACGAGAGGTCAGTCTTCAGAGGAAAAGCTTTGTAAATCAAGTTTTTATTAATGACCTCATTGATTTTTTTTAGACTAGGGCAATGGAAATATTTACAACCCTGAAACATATGGAAGACAACAGTTGATTTGTTTTTATTGCATCTGACATAGGCTTTGCGTCTCTTGTGGTCTTAAATTATAGGTACGGACAGGACGTAACACAGAAACCTTTCGCACCAGCGGGGTTTACGAGCAGATCTCAGAGGACTGTGCATTCTCCATCATCTATGGGGAGATGTATGAAAGCTTGGACCTGGTGGCCTACTCTGCCGAAGTGGCCAACATTTGGGTGACTGGCTTAAGGTAATGGTCTTACACTGTACATCTGTACATTTTACCAGAAATGCACTACACACATTTTTCAGGTAAAAAGTCATTTGATCTACAGAGGTCATTCAAGTCAAGCTATTATTGTTTTGGTGCTTTAATAAGAAGGACTGCTTCACCCCTAAATTGAAATTTTGTCATTTTTAACGTGTCAGTACAATGGGATATCTTGCACCTTAGGTATTGATTGCATTGTGGGGAATAATGAGACATTGCTAGCCTGATTTGTTTATACAGTCCTTTGAGATGTGCTTGTGATGAAGGGTTATGACTATATGATTTTACTTTTAATTCAACTCTGCAGTTATTGCATTTTATATAAGTGACCCTGTCCATTCTCCTCTCATTTTCCTCCAGGTATTTGATGCAGTATGGGAAACATGCCCTCGACATGCTCGCCAGCAGTCAGGACAGCCTTCGTGTTGTCTGGCTGGAGCAGTTGTTCTCCTCTGCTGCTGATTCGGACAGACAGGAAGAAGTCGAGGAAGGGATCCGCTTGCAGTCTGCGATTAAGTTGATACAGAGTGTGAACCCTGGGGTGAGCGGCGGCAAAGTGGAGCACAGGTTTAAAGAGCTTCAAAGAGTGAGGGAGAGGATGTGTGGGCTTACTCTAGACAATGGATCTGGAGTTAAAGCTCACAGCGAAAACAAAAGGCTAATAGGAAGAAATGACCGAGTCACCAAGCAGGAGTTCATTGAGGTCTTCCATGACTTTTGTACACGTCCGGAGATCTACTTTCTGTTGGTGCAGTTCTCTAGCAACAAGGAGTTCCTGGACACCAAAGACCTGATGAGGTTCCTAGAGGCTGAACAGGGCATGGCTCAAGTGGGTAACACAAGTGAATACACATAGGCATACATTCACAAATGCAACCCCAGCCTTCCCGTTCTGTCATTACACTCATCCAATTTCTCTTTCATCCCTCACTTCCTTTCTCTCATTGTGTCCTCCAGGTGAGTGAGGAGACTAGCCTGAAGCTCATCCAGTCCCACGAGCCATCGGAGGAGGGCCGGCAGCAGGGATACCTGTCACTGGATGGCTTCACCAGCTACCTCACTTCAGCAGAGTGCCACCTCTTCGACAGGGATCATGACACCGTGTGCCAGGACATGTCCCAGCCTTTGTCTCACTACTTCATCAACTCCTCCCACAACACCTACCTCATTGAGGACCAGTTTCGAGGTCCGTCCGACATCTCTGGCTACATCCGCGCCCTAAAGATGGGTTGTCGATGTGTGGAGGTGGACATTTGGGACGGCCCTGACGAGGAGCCGGTGGTGTGTACTGGACACACCCTCTCCCCACCGCTCGCCTTGCGTTGTGTGTTAGAAGCCATTGGAAGGTTTGCATTTGTGGCTTCGGACTATCCATTAATTATATGTATTGAGAACCACTGTACAAACAGACAACAGAAAGTGTTGTGGCAACACCTCATGAGGATACTAGGGGAGAAATTATACAGAGATCACCCAGATGAAGGGCAGTCCTACCTTCCATCACCTCATGCCCTAAGGCATCGAATTCTACTAAAGGGTAAAAAGTTGGGACCAGGTTCAGATGGGGAGGACGGGGAGGTAAGTGAGGAGGATGAAGGGGCAGAGATGTGTCAAAGGATGAAAGCAGCTAACAGTGGAGGGGCAGCACCTGGAGGAAATGAAAAGGACATGGTGCAGAAAAGTGTCTCGTTCACAGCTGTCACTCAGTCTAATCCTCTTCATCTTCCTCCCAAGCGTTTCCAACTCCTGAAGGAGCTCTCTGACCTAGTAACTCTCTGCTGTTCAATACGCTTCATTGACTTTCCAACGTCATCTGAAAGCCAAAAATCTTGGGAATTGTGTTCCTTTCATGAATCTCTGGCTTTGCGTCTTGCTAGCGAGAGCCCTGGCGACTTTGTCAATCACAACAAGCACTTCCTGTCACGGGTGTACCCCAGCCCCATGCGTATCGACTCAAGCAACATGAACCCTCAGGACCTGTGGAAGTGTGGTTGCCAGATTGTGTCTATGAATTTTCAGACAGCAGGGCTGATGATGGACCTGAACACAGCCTGGTTCCGCCAGAATGGGAACTGTGGTTATGTCCTGCGGCCGGCCATCATGCGGCAGGAGGTGTCTTATTTCAGTGCCGACACCAGAGAGACGGTGCCTGGTGTATCTCCACAGCTGCTCCATGTGAAGGTATGGGACTTGATTTGTAGCTTTGGTCGTCCTTTTCTTGGGTAATATTAACATCTTGGAAATGGTTGAAAATAATTCAGGTGATCATACAGGTTTTAACCAATCCACCAGGTTAGAGACTGCTGTCCTTTATGTGTGAGTCAATGATCACACTGTCTTAAAACAACTACTGATTTATTATGAATAAATACCACGTGAACAGATAGGAAAAGCAAGTCTTCTTACATGACTTGATCTAGACTGAAACATATAGATTTTGGTATCTGGGGAGGGTTTTACAGTGACATTGGTTGTCTTCATATTACCAGGTATGCGGCTGGACGAGGGAGATTGATTGATTATAGAAAGAAAGAAAAGCGGGGAAATGATTGGCAGGACCTCTTTGAGAAAATTACCTGGGCAGGATGATTGATGCATATGAGAACCTATATCTAAGTGATCATGCATGGAAACAGGGTTGAAGTCAGACAGCAGAACAGGGCAGGTAAGTGATCAGAGTGATGAGCCCCAATCTAGAAAGCAAGATGGAGCCGCGGATGGCCGCCTCGGTACTGAGCTCTCTCGTACTTTTTGTGTTTTTCGTCTGTTTGTTTGGTTTTCTCCTGCCCCTCTCTGGTCACCTACACCAGAGAGGAACTCTCAAACATAGGACTACTGAAAGTGTTTGATGAATTGAGCATGATTTATAACTCCTTTATGTGAAGGTAGTGAAATGGAGGTTTGTTTTTTTCCATCTATGCTCAGCTTTTCTATAATCTCCTCTATTGCATTGAGTGGAATAATTTATCCAAGGGGACAGATTGACAACTGGGGTATGTCTTATCTGGAGCAACACTATCAAGAACTAAGGAGCTCAATTAATTAAGCTGGTTAAGAGAGTCATTAATATTGGAAAGCTCAGCAATTGTCATGACATATCAGAGAAGAGAGCTGAAAACCAAGCTGTGAGACTGTATACTGTGTTTCTGAGACGTCAGCATTGACTGTACTGAACCATGTCCAAAATTTTAACTTTCAGAAATGTAGTCATTCTCAAGGAGCTCTGAGTCAGGCCAATGGTAAAAGCAAGATACAAGGGTGTGCCCATGGTTATGTGTGTGGCCAGAACATGTTGCATGAGGTTAAATGATTTTGCAATGTTGAGAAATTCTGGGGCGAGGGAATTAGAGGGATCATCAGTATGAATGTTAAAATTGCCTATAATAATGATCTTGTCAAATTTGAGTACAACAGATGGAAGCAGATTGGAGAAATCATTCCTAATATTTTCACAAAAACTAGGGGCTTGGTAGATAACCATACAACACAATGGGATGTCACACACAGTTTTAAAGTTAGTAATTGAAAACCAACAGTAAATGGGACGCACCTGAGGTGGCTCTGACATACCACTGTAATGCCTCACCCCTGCCTGTGGACCTTGGGACACTCAGGAGGTTATGAAAACCAACGATGAGTGAATAACAGTCTCTATGGTGATTCTTCTCCCAGGTGATAAGTGGCCAGAACCTGCCCAAACCGAGGGGTTCAGGGGCCAAGGGAGATGTGGTGGACCCCTATGTGTACGTCGAGATCCACGGCATCCCAGCTGACTGCACAGAGCGCCGCACCAGGACGGTGACCCAGAACGGGGACAACCCCATCTTCGATGAGAGCTTTGAGTTCCAGATCAACCTGCCGGAGCTTGCCATGGTTCGCTTCGTGGTGCTCGATGACGATTTCATAGGGGATGAGTTCATAGGTTGGTGTCAGGGTCAGATGTCATGAGGGTTGCTGTGAAGAGCTTCAAACACTCTTTCAGCAGAGAGGATTAGACTGCTTAAACATTATCAGAGATTTTCATATTCATTTGAAATGCTTTGTAATGTAATATAATCTCCCTTCTACCACAGGTCAGTATACCATCCCCCTGGAGTGTCTTCAGCCGGGTTACCGACACGTGCCGCTCCAGTCTCTGACGGGGGAGGGACTTCCCCACGCCAAGTTGTTCGTCCATGTGGCCCTCACCAATCGGAGAGGAGGCGGGAAACCTCACAAACGGGGACTGTCTGTGCGGAAGGCCCGCAAGGGGAGGGACTACACGGCTCTGAGGGACTTGGGGGTCCGGGCTGTGGACGATGTTTTCAAGATGGCTGCTCCTCTGCTGAGAGAAGCCACGGACCTGAGGGAAAACATGCAGGTGAGGAAGAACAGCATGAACAATATGAACAACATGAAGACTAATAATCAATTAAATGAAAACAAAATCAAATGAACAGATGAAAAATTTAAAAGTTTTGTTGCAGCCCTTAATAAATTGCTTTTTGCACAGCAATAAAAAGAAGGAATGAAAAGACGGTTGTTAAAAGGCTGATCTAACCTTAATGAGCCACGCAGCAGTTTGGTCTATGAGAGCTTGTGTATCCCCGGGGCAATAAAACAGTAATTATATGTTCAGTCAGCGTGGTGAGACTGTTGGCATGCACATGACTTGATTTCCTCCATTTCGAACCTGAACTAAGAGAACAACCAAAGGAGAGAACTGCAGGAGAGCGAATCAATAGTCGAAGGAAAAGACAAATAGCTCTGTGGCAGGAGTGGCTTTTGATTACCTGTGTGGATGTGTGTGAGTGAGAGTGTGTGAAAGCAAAGCTGGTGGGAGACAGAGTGGGGGAGAGCTTTGACAGATTTTTTGTTTATTTCATTCTCAGTACTGTTTTCCCATCAGGGTCAGGAAATAAGAAAGAGGAAGATTTGAAAGATATTATGTGTTTCATGTTTAAATTTGCAGATGTCTTCTTCTTTTCGTCCAACAGAACTCAGTGGCAGTGTTCAGGGAGCTGTGTGGGGTGTCAGTGGTGGCCAACCTCATGCAGTGCGTACTAGCTCTGAGCTCCAGGGTGTCAGGACCAGACGGAACACCTTTACTACTGTTTGACCTCCGGGACCACTACCCCACGCTGGAGCCACAGGGACCCCTGCCTGATGTCCATCGCCGGGTCGTTTCTACCTATGAAATGGTGAGGAAGGAAAGGAGCTGCTTATGGTGTTTCACATGATGAAGGATCACATCTCTGAAATGCATTAAAAGCAAGGAAAGGCCAAACACAAGCGGCAAAGCTCACAAATCAGAAAACCACCTCCCATCTCCTGTCTGCCTGACCTAACAATGAAACCCCCCCCCCTCTCTGACAAAAGCTTCCCTTTTAGCCAATATGCTCTTGAACGCCTCATTGTTATGTAGCGGACAACATTCCTATGTGTTGTGGCTGCAGAAAGGCTCATAAACACATCGGTGACATCCTCACCTTGGCCTGAATCTAGCGCGTGTTTCCACCCAAATAAACCGCACACTTTCATCGACCAAGGGCAAAAGTTATTTAACAGACTAAATTTATGTAATGATGTCTAAAAATAAATCCAGCCGTTGAGAAAAACTCCCCCGTGGAAATAAATAAGAAGAGAGAAAGTGGGAGAGAGAAAAAAGGGAGGGGAGGCCGAACGGTCAATTGGCCTGTTAGTCAACTCATAGTCAATACGGTGGGATGTTTGTTTGTGTGGGTTTCTGCTGCTGAGCTGGTGTCATAACCGCGAGGATGTAATGTCAGGCTTTCTCTCTGTCCTCACTTTCATATATCACGTTCAACATATTTCCATTTCGGTGTCTATCTTCATCTTTCCGCCTCCTCCTCGTGCCTCGTTCGTCTCCCTCTGTCTTTCTCCCTCCGGGTCTGGTTAGACTGTGGCTGGCTGACATAAGTGGTTTCTTTACAGCCGTGGTCCAGCACTCGGCGGAGCAGTAGCCTGTCTCGCTGTGTTTAAGCGTTGCTGTGGTTAAACGACATTACATTCCCTTTTTGCCATCTGTCTGGCTGCTGCAATACTTTTAAAATTGATATTTGCTCAAAGTGCACTTCTTCATGTTTCATATTGGATATTCCCTGGGAGTCTCCTGGGTGGGATGATGGACAGTCAGTATGAATTGCCAATTTAGAGATACTGTCAAACGAGCATATGAGATGTGTGTGAGTGTATATGCATTCTGAGTAAGGGAGGGAGGCAATCATAAAACAGGCTGTGGTGGAGATACATAAATGGATCTGTTTCTAGCCTCATTGATTTATGATGAAGGTTTCGGCGTGTAAACTATGACACTTTAATTTAGCTGCGGTTGTTTGTCACTGCTATGCAACAAGCAACTGCAAAGACACCGTGAGTGTCTCTTTGAGCGCGAGCGTGGAAGTAAGAATGTGCATGTGTGTGAATGTCTAGCGACTTCCGTTTCCAGCTGAGCGGATCAGAGTTGAATATCATTAGCATAGATTTGAATGTCGTCCTGCTAAATGGATTCCACACCTCAATCCTGATGCCTGAAGGGAGAGGCAAACAACAGAGGCAGGAAATGGGAATGAGTGTGTGTGTGTGCATGTGTGTGTGTCTTGTGGAATTGGATCTGGTCAAAGTAGTGTACTGTAGTTAAGCCCTTATTTGTCAAACAGCATTTTTTTTTCCCCACAGAGGGGTCACGTCCCAGCAGGGTTTATGAGAGGAGGCGCAGAATTAATCAGGCAGATGCTACTTATGTCTTTCCTCTCTCTCTGTGTGTGTGTGTTGTGGTCATTACTTTTAAAGAGCTGTCACATTATTCTCTATGGGTGCTTTTACATACATATTCTGTTGTAGTAAAAAGGCTGGGTTATTTTGTTTAAAAATCACACAATGGCTTAAGTAGCAAAGAAACTGAGGTGCTTTTATTTACAAAAACAGTGAAAAAAACAAAAACTTGGACGTCCACAAAACCAACCAAAAAAAACAAACCCCCCCCCCCCCCGAAAAACAATATCACTATAAGTTCAAATATCTCTTTTTGTTACCTGCATCACTCACAGCCTTCCTCCAACTAATTCACCCTCGCGCTTCTTGGTGGTCAGAGACTTATAAGTGTTGAGCCCCTCCCTCTGGACCAACCAACAGCTAATTACTTATATTACTTATATCTTTTCCCTTTTGGATAATTTGACCACTTTTCACCATTCTTAAAGTGAACCAGTTTTCTAACATTATAGAACTCATCACTTCAAGTGTCAAACATCAAAGCAAAACATAATGAACCACAACATTTCACAAAAAGAACATAACAACACCCCCCGACCTAGTTAAACGTGGCATGTTCCATCATAATCACACCTGAGCCCAATCTCCTCACCCACTACAAAAGGCAGCACTCAGCAACAGTTCTGTTTCAGCCAGAGACCCTGATGCTGTGGAGGAGAACAACATTTTAGCAACATGGCATTTCATGGCACAACTGCAAGATGAGTATAATGAGTGATAAATGATGAGTATGAATAAACTCATAAACCTGGAGAAACTGAACAGTGTGGTATTGTGTGGGGACCATTTGTGAAAATATAGCTGAGTGTCCTTTTTTACCATGTGCTGTCCTTTATCAGTGACACGGTCTTCGTCACATCTGTATTTATGTGTCCACTGTAACTGTTTTGTTTTATAACTGCCTACAGTGTGAACTCCAATTTCCATAATTTTAACAACCACCAACATATGCAAAACATCATTGTTGTCTATTTAAATGTAAATGTTCTCCTCCTATGTGGTTTACAACTGTTTTACATCTTATATCGATTTATTGATTTGCTAAAAGAAAGAAAATTAATTACTATTTTGATAATTGATTAATAATTTCAGTCATTTTTCAAGCAAAAATGTCAAACATTTGCAGGTCCCAGCTACTTGAATGTAAGGATTTGCTGCTTTTCTTTGTCATTTATAGTTGTAAATAAAGTCTCTGTTGGACAAAAGAAGCAATTAGAAGACAGCCCTAGTGCTTAACACTGTGATATACTCACAATAAATAATATGTGTGTGTTTCATGCTAATAGATGTTTCCCTGTTTGCAGATGGTCCAGGCGAGCAGAGCCGTGATTGAGCTCTCCGATGGAATCTACAACAAGATCCTGCACATACAGACAATGGGTGTGTAGGCGTGCGTGCGTGCGTGCGTGCGTGCGTGCGTGTGTGTGTTTGCTTGTCTCTGTGTGTATATGAGATGCTGCTATGCAGAGCGCATGTTGTGATGTGTGTGTAATGACTCGAAATCAGGCTATGCTCGTGTTCCTCGTCCACTCATGAAAACTCCCACACAGCCTCTTCAGCAGTGCTGTTATCCACGCTGCAGAGGCTGCTTTTGTCATTAACTTAACTCCTTTCCTTTCCTTATATTGTCCCTCTCTCCTTGTTCCCTCTCTTCTCTTCTTGTATCCTTTCATTCCTTTTCTTTGTCTTTTTGTTCCTGTCCTTATATTCTCTTACTTTTCCTTTCTTTTCCCTTCTTTTCCTTCCATTTCCTTCTCTTGTGTCCTCTTTCCTTTCCTTTCCTTTCCTTTCCTTTCCTTTCCTTTCCTTTCAATTCCTTCACCTCATCCCCTTTCTTTTCCTCTCACTTTCTTCCCTTTCTCTCTTTTCCTCTCCTGTCCTCTTTTCCTCTCCTTCCCTTTCCTGCCCTCTCCTCTCCCACCATATTTCTTCCCGTCCCATCCTCTCCAGATGTCTGCCTCATGCCCAACATTGTTACACGAGGTTAGATGAGTCTTTAACTGGCCCAGTTCATCTGTATGTTTTGGATGGAGCTGGTTTAAATTGGCACAGCTCCTGTCATCGATCACCCTTCAGTCTCTTCAGCGAAGGGCACCATATCTGACCTGCTCATATCATTTCTGTGATCTTTGGCTGAGGTTTGTTTACTTCAGCCGGGCCCCTTGAGCCGTGTGACATTAGTCAGCCAGGCCGTTGTCACAGTGGCAATAAACAACCCCCCGAGCCCACCAGCACACACACTTTGCTCCGATCCCCCTTCCTAACCCTGATTCAGTCTTCAGCTGTCGCCCAGGAGACGCTATGATTGACATGTGGAAGTGTTAGCCAATGACTCGGAGTGAAAAAAAATGCATTCACATTATTTATATGATTCTCTAGATTTTAAACAAAGCTGCAGTTGCAGATGTCACGTTTTCAAAAAATGACTCTTGGGACATGTATTTAAGGATCTATGGGTTTCGAGTTTTGTGGGTTGAAACAAACTTGTCAGCTCTTCAATTCCGCCCCTGAGAGAAGTGCGAGCAGAAAAGAGGACATGGAGGAGAAATTAAGATAAACCTGAAGCGAATTGATATTTCGAGAGAAAGACGACGGCTCAGCTGGGGCCATTGTGGAGGAAGAGAGACTGTTTGACGGAGATGAATGTTGTTTGCCAATTTGCAGACTGCTCCACTTTGCTCCCGGACAACTCATCCCATCCACCACTGAACTTTTCTGGGGCCACAGCTCCACTCGCTGATCAGATCATCTTTGACATATTCATCCGCTTTGCAGCTTGGACTGCAGCAGAGGCCAACTGCTGCTGGGATTCTCTCTATTTTATCCTCTATCATAGAGCTTTTATTTCACATGTGAACACTTAGTAGTATTATTAGTAAATAGAGGCAGATTTGAATGTGTGATAACTCAGCCCTGTGCCGTCGGCCCAGTGCCAGTTCATTCATCTTATAAAGAGCTGCTGCAGAGCCCAAAGGCCTGATGGAAGGAACAAAGCACTTCCTGTGCGCACAGAGTAGAGATGGTGATCAGGTGATCCCAAGGCGGAGGTCCACCTCTCAGTCTTGGAGGAAGGGGTGGGCAGCGAGGAGGCATAAACAGGTCACTCAGAGGGAGCCAAGGGACGGCTGGTGGCAGAGATGGATGTCTGGAAGTTACATCAGAGCGGAGAGATGAAATGGAGGGGGAGAAGAAAGCCGTGGGAAGATGAATGTCAGAGATGGATAGCTGGAGGCAACGCTGAGAGGAAGACAAGAACACCAAGGGAGAAGGGAGGGTGAATCTACTTTAGTATCAGGATGTGTTGGTGTTTAAAGGGCTGATTCATCCAAATTAAAAAAAAAAAACAAAAACAAAACATACTTACTTTCTCCTATATAGCCATGCGGATACTTTTGATCCTATATGGCCAGGTTTTGAGAAATATGTCTCTTTATCACTTTTCAAAAAGAAAAACACTTAAGTAGAAGATAAAAAGTTATTCCAGTAACACCTGCCTGAAAACCAGTATTGAGCTTCTGTTTCCAGTTGAAAGTTTCAGGTCTGTTTTAAATCTGACCACACCCAACATCACTGATGGGTATGATAAGAGGTATGGTCTGTTGCAATCGAAGGCACACCCAGTGGTGATGTCACTGCATACTATTACGTCCTGAAATACTCATCCAGGGTGGAGCCATGTCGCTGCAATAAGGTGAAACCACAGGCAGTCAGCAGAAGGGGTGTTAGGTTGCTCTTTAAATTTCTTTTCCAGCTGTGCATCTTTCCACGAATCACATCTCCATCACTCTGGATAATCAACACAGCACATTGTGAGGCTGTTACTCTGCCGTTTCAATGCTGTGATCATCACAAATCAAATTTCACTGACCTCACTTCAGAGAAAGGTATTAAACCAAACCAATACTATCAAGAGGCATGTGACAACAAACACTCGATTTTTTAATAAGCCAGAGGAGAAACATAATGGACACACTAGAGTGACTGAATGGTTTGATGAGTAAGAAAAAGATATGAATCATACACTTTGGCTCTCGCATCCAGCAGACTCCAACCTCTGGGAGATCAGTGTGTCAGACAGCACTGTCATCAAAACACCAAATAAGGGAACAGCTTTAAGAAGATAGTGTCATGGTTTTGATCCTCTTGTGTTTTGTTGGTTAATTTTCAGTGCATTTTTCAGTCTTTTACTCCAGTGTTTTTGGTTTTGTCTTTTGGTACATGCATTGCTTCAGTGGCTGGAGGCGTGGCCTGCAGGTGCTGGGGTCCCCTCTCCCTTCTCTCAGCTGTCCCTCATTCTCCTTAACGACCGGCAGCTTTAAAAGCTCTGTGGTTCCACCTGGAAGCTGCCGGATCGTCCCCTCACTTCCTTCTCTCACTCTAGTTGTATGTTCCTAGTTATTTCTTGTGCTCGGTGTTATGTCGTTCTCTAGTGTTTCCAGTGTCCCCTTTTGTCACCAGTGCTTGGTCCTCACTTTCACGTCTCCACCAACCAGCGTCTGCACTCACCTACCAGCGTCCAGCCACTGAAGAGCTCCTCACCACCTGGACTTCTTTCAGTTTGTCACCTTTTTGTCTTTTTCCTGCAAGTCCTGGAGTTTTTTGTTTAAATTAAATCCTTTTCTCTCAGTTCCCCCTGGTCTGTGTGTTGCTCTTGGGTCCAGCAAAAATCGAACCTCTGACAGATAGTCCTTTGTGGAGTCAATATCAAGCATTAAAACTGTTGTGGTGCCTGGTGATGGTATCATGGAGACACTTTATGCGGAATCCTTTAAGAACCTCGGCTGAGCAGCTGCTTTTCCTCCAGGGCCCTGACCTGTATAGATGTAAGACTCACACCTGGATGTATAGATTTCACACTTGATGAGATTGAAGCTATGGTTGTTTATCTCCAGGAGACGGGAAGTCAGATCTGTAGGTTTTCTCTTTCCTATCACGACCGCTCACAGTTCACATCGAGGACAGGAAGTGAAGGTGACGCACTTCCTCCCACGTCCTGTTTGGCTGGCCCTGAAGGTTGCTTTGGCCTGTGGGTCGGGACCCTGTTTCTGTGTTTGTGTTTGTCTGCGTATGCACACTGTCCCAGTATTGGCTTGGAAATAATGTTCCCTCCATTGGCTTCGCTTGGTTTCACAGGGAAATAGACAGACACACACACACACACAGATTCACACACACACACACACTACATTGGCACGTAGGCTTCGAGTTGCCTAGCAACGGCGCGGTAAAGGTTATTATTCAGGCAACTTCTGTAGGTGTGTGTGAATGTGGAGCAGTGACAGCGTATGTGCGCATGCAGGTGTGTGTCCAGGCTTGTGGACGTTTAGTGACAGAGAGGGATTATGCGTAAGGAATTGGTGAATTATACTCGCATCCAATCTGTTTACTCTTCTCTAAGTGTGTGTTAGTATATGTGTGTGTGTGTGTGTGTGTGTGTGTGTGTGTGGTCCACAGCCTGGCATGTTGAACGTCTGGGCTCTCGTTGATGGCTCGCAGTGATGTGTGCCTCGTGTTAACCCACTTCCGGGTTTCCATGGTAACAGTGGGACAGTGGCCCGGGGCGGTCAGTGAAAGCCAGACACACAAACACAACTCAGTGCACATACTCTGAAGTAGCCGGCGGCCTGACTTCTATGACACTTCATCTCTCTCCGTTTCCCCCTCTGCATCTTTCTTCTTCTGTCTCTCAGATGTTCTGTCCACTTTACCTCATTCCTTTAGATGTCTCATTCTTTGCTTCTCCTTCTCATTCTCAATGTGAAATCTTCTGCTTATAGTTTGGCTAAAACGGCAAAGTTAGAAGACGACACAGGTTTTGACTTCCTCCTGAAGTGTCCTCCAGTGTGGCTCCAGTCTGCATTTTAATAAGGATTAATTAGAAGTGTATGTAGTAGAGAGACTTTGGCAATTAGACCTCAGTGATGCGAAGGATCTTTATTAAGGCCCATGTGAAGATAGCACAGGATTCCTCAGAGTCCAGATGCTGGTGGTGGTGGAGCACAGCCTGCAGGTGAATGATGGAAACCCTCAGACCGACTGACTTGAAGAACGTGCCTAGAAATCTCATTGGTCAGATTTTGTGATGACATCATTTGTGTGTGATGGTTTTGATGTGAAAGTTTTAGACTGTTGGTTGGAAAAAACACCTCATTTTAAAACATCGCTTTATTGTGATGAGCAATGACAATTTATAGAGTAAATGATGTTTTCATTAATCATGAAAATAATTGGTAGATTCATCAATGACAAAAATAGCTTAGTTGCGGCCCTTAATCAGTGTGTGTCCTGTAACAGCAAGAGACTGGCAAAAAGCAATATTGCTCAACTTCAGTTTGTTCGACTAAGTAGGCAAACCGCCATGGCTTAATGTAGATGGATCACTGAGTTTGAGTGACACGCTTTCTGAGGCCCATTAGGACTGTTCACTGTTGTGCAACGTGTGGTGGTGGTGGTGGTGGTGGTTTGTCAAATCGTGTGGTGAGTGGGCTTCAATACCTGAAAGAGACAAGACCAGTGTGCACTAAGCATTAACTGATGAGTGCACAGAAATCAAATTCTACAATTCTACAATTTCATTTAGCAGACGCTTTTGTCCAAAGCGTACATCTGAGAGTAAATACAAAACAAGCAAGGATCTAGTCAGGAGAAAACAACCTGGATAAGTGCCAAAAAGTCAAGGTCAAGTCAAATCACCCCTGTGTCCCTACAGCAACAGTACACTCGTGGTAACTCTTTCATATGCACAGTGTTTAAGTGACTTTAGTAGGTGTATTTGTATTGAGAAAAGAGAAGCTGTCACACGTTTGAAGGTAAATTCTTGGTGGTCGCTACATCAATGGATTGTTCACACGAAGCACTTTCACAAATAAATGTAGCTGTGCCAACTATATCGTTATGATACTCCATTTTCAGATTCAACTTGTGAATTTACATAATACACACACTGAATAATTGGACACCTTAGCAGCTCTGTGAGGCTGTACTTGGTGGTGCTTTTAGCCAAATCTGTACTAATGCGTCACAATGATTCTAGCGATGGTGGCACTAGAGGAAAAGTCAGGGGATCATCAAAGTTGGTAGAATTCATCTTCTGGGGACAATCAATGTCTGCACAGAATTTCATGCAAATCCATCTAATGCTTGTTGACATATGCTGACTCTTGTGCGACACTGCTTGCACAGCTAAAAATATTCCCTTTTATCAGTAAAAAAAAATCAGCTCTTTCTATTTCAGATGATGCTTATTGTGCATGATTACATCTACACAGGAAACATGGAGGATTTTGTTTTCTCAGTTCAGACAAGTTTCCTCTGAAATGCAGGCATCATTCTCTTCATCTTTGAGTTCTTTTAGCATTAAGTACAAAGCGTCATCGTCTAATCTGCTGTGGTCGTGCGTGTGTGTTTTGGGCTCTAGCCATGGAGTTTCATGAGAAGCTGCAGAGCCTGGCGGCGAAGGAGGGGCTGAAAGGTCGCAAGGTCAGTCGGGCGCTGGAGAGTTTCAGCTGGAACATCACCATCCTTAAGGTCAGCAACGCACCCACACACACACACTCTCATATATATATACTCACAAAAACCCAAACAGCCTCAGGGTTGGACTGTTAGAACATGTTCCGGCCTCTAGCAAGTTGCTCATCTTTTGTGTGCTCTCTTTCACTTCCACCCTCTGTCCCCATCTCACCTTTTCTACCCTCTGCTTCTCTCCTGATTTCCCCTGCTCCCTCTCTCAGGGTCAGGCTGACCTGCTGAAGCACGCCAAAGCTGAGGTCCAGGAGAACATGAAGCAGGTCCACGACGCCGCGCTGACTGGAAACCTCACCAAGGAGAGCGTGGGAGTGAGAAGAGTCCGCTCCCAAACACGAAGAGGTCAGGATGACAAATCCACCAGTGCCAGGGGGCCTTCGGCGTAGCGAACAAATGACCAACGAATGAACGAGGACGCAACCAAATTGCCATCGTAGCTGCTGTGATGAACCCTGTCATGTCACTAAAATAGTTCTAGCATCTTACTCTGACTTTCACTATCCAATGCGAGACCTAGAGCGAGAGAAGAACAGAAGAGTTGATGAATGTAAAAGTCTTCAAAATGCAGCCACCATCCACCCACCTGCTGCAGATAACCCTCGAGAGCTGTAGTCAGAGCACTGCAGCAGATAAATGACACTGGGGAAGAGATGAATGTAGTTAGATTTAAAGCCAAGGTTAAGTTTGTACTGTATTAAACTGTACATACAACAAGTGTCTGTTAACCTTTTTATGTGCAATGTGTCTTGAACAGGGAGGAAAAAATGTCATTTTTTTTTCTGGCACAGTGTGGGATGAGTCAGAGCTCAGCCATAAGATGTTCAAAGCCCTTTTAAAACTTCTGAAATACTGCCACCTCCACATGTTAACAGCTCGTGCTTCTCAAAGATACTGTCTAGCAATATCAAGGAAGGATTCGAATCAAGATTGAGTAAAGTTGTGTTTATATGAAATGGGAGGTGAGCAGGAACCTGTGGATGTTTTCCCATTTATGTCACCCTCCAGCTTATTTCCATTAAGCATCTGTAGAACCTGGATTGCTGCTCTTCATCCAATCAACTTGAGGTCCTTTGTCTTGCCAAGAAAACTTCTACTTTGATCCTCTAAGTGTTGTTGTGTCTCATACAGTATTCTATATTTTTGTATTTCCCTGAGGCCCTCGTGCTAATTAAACCACTGTCACCTGCCATAACAATCAACATCATACATGTAAATGTCTAGGGATCAAATTCTTTTATGTTGAAAGTGCTTACTTAGTGTGCAAAACTCTGTACAGTATTTTAATATGTAATTTTATCCTTTTTGCTGTAAAGAATATTTTACATAAGTTATTGAAAACATTCCAGACACGTTATCGGTGCAGTAGATAAGGCTCGACCTGATCAGCTCTGTTTAAAGGTTGCAGTTCATGATTTCCTTCCTTTGCAGTCGGTATGGAAATAAACTAGTTTTTAAATGACTGATCTTCATGTGTTTGTCGCTGCTTTGCTGCAAGAGCTTTACTTTGATGTGCATTCATTCATACTGGCACATGAAGCAAGTTCTGCAAAGTGCAGAGATGACAGCTGGGGACACTCATCCGCTGTGTGAGGGAGACAGACCTATGGTGCTGTAGTGTGCAGAGGATCAAAGCCTCTGATCAACTTCCATTTATCCTAAGTGCACACTAGGGTTAAAAGATCATTGTTAAAGTCAGAATTGATATACACATTGGATGTTTTACTGCATATATCATCCTCAACTATGAGTAAACAATCTCTCTGCAGGGTCCATTTTGAGGCTGTTCTGGAGCTCTCTCAGTCTTATCACTTGATCTCCATCAGCAGATCGAGTTTGGCTCATTCACAAAGAATTATGGCTTTTCAAACTTCCATCATTAGCCACACAAGCAGCATGTGTAGTGATGATGATATTGGTCAGTTCATCAGTGGGTGGATTGGCATTAAATTTCTTTACAAATACTCATGACAAATACCTGACAAATAGTTGCAAAATGAATGACATTCCTATCAGTCTCAGATGAAACTTGAACCTCACTTCCCTCATCAATTTCATTCACAGCGGCATGATCTGTGAAATAATGTAATACACAGCAGGGTTGTACACCAACTGTGTCGACCTAATATTTACACAAGCTCACATAAAAGTTTGCATCAGTGTCATAAAAGCAAGCGGTCCATTCCCAAACAGACACAATAACTTCAGTGTGTAGCAAGAGCGATGTAGTTTTATTGGTCTTGAGTTAATTATGCTGAATGGGCAGCTAGAGGGACATTCTTTGTGTGCGCTGCTTTACATGGTTCCCACAGGACACGAGAACAACTCAGCTGTAATGTGAGAGATGAAAACTGTTACCACATTAAAATGTCCACATTGGAATCAATTTAAAAACAAAAAAGAAAAACAAAAAAGAATTACTCTGTCATTTAATAATTTTTTATCCAGGAAACTAAAGGTCTAAGGGTTAAAAATATTTTCTTAAAAATTAAAAAAAAAAAGGCTAACAAAAAGAATAAGATCACAGAGTCAGGTTTTGTTTGGTTGAGAGAAGAATAATGGTAGAGGCACTGGTTTAGGAGGGGGAGAAAGCTGCCCTCGAGAACAGATGGGAGGACATCACCCTTCTTTCCTTGAAGTATCAGAGAAGAAAGCTTCCTCTGTGAGGACAGACATACAGACAAAAGACAGGCAGAGGTATGGCCACATCTCCACATTCAGAAGAAAACCCTCCCAATCATTACAGTAAGCTCGGGAGGAGAGAGTCGTCCCTCCTGTGAGCAGTTTGAGGTCCAACTCTTCAGAGTAATTCATGTAGTGACAGGGTAAGAAGTTCAATGGCGCCCTCTCTCTGTGGAGTAGGGTGCTACAGTTAAATATAATGAGTGAAAGGATCCAACATAATGAGGAGACAGGCGTTAGGTAGATGAGATAGCATACAGCATCAGCTCAGACAGGACTCAAGTGGCACAGATGACAGGTAAAGAGACATAAGAGTATAAGGTATTTGTGACTGGATTCGTCACAGTCCACATGTGCAATTTTTTAGCCGACAGCAGCTCAGGCGGCGCTGCAGATTCTACCCTCTGATCCCGAGTCAGTTTTTCTTTAATCACATCCACTGAATGGGATGTGATACAGGTATGAGAGGAGGAGAAAGAGGGGTGATTTGCTCGTTCACAGGTCATTCGGGTTCACGATGGTAAAGTCAGAGTCCTTGCTGTGGGTGGAGCCCTCATCTGGGCTGGAAGAGCCCGAGGTGGTGCCGGCCATCAGGGGGTCGTGGAAGGTCCCAGCTGCGCCCTCGGGCTCCATTCGCACCAGGCCGCGCCCTCGCCTGATCGGAGGGGTGCGCTCAGCTGCAGCCCTTCCTCCTCCTCCACCTCCTCCTCCTCCTCCATCGCCAGCCTGCAGATCTCCGTCCTGGGACACGAGGATGTAGTCGTCCCAGTTCTTCCCCTCGGAGCCGAGGGAAGATGCCACCTGCACAGGAGACATGAGGGTTATCAAAATGATATGTCTGTGATTCTGTCCTCTCCCATTAAATTATACACTATCTAATCTAGTGAGGTGTGAGTAAGTGGTAGTGCAAGGTGTGCACAAAAACCATGGCTGCATGACCACTGTCTGTTGCGTGTTCGGCCCTAAACTCTCAATGCACAAAACTCAGACTCCAGGGAACATGTGACTAAGCATTTTCATTATGCAGTTGCTGTCTTATGCAGCATCATTGTGGTTTGATTCATTCCTGATGGGACAGCTTTAGGGTCACATGGCCTAATCCTGCATAGAATAAAATTCTGGTACACACATGGGATCATTTTGGCACACAGGGTACAATTTGTTGGCATGAAAACAATCGGATTTAAAGATACTGAATACTGGAACAAAAGGTCAAACAATTAGAGCAAACAACTGAAAACTAATCCCGTCTGAGTGTTTTAGTTAATACGACTGCAGGTGCTGACGGTGCAGAGCTCTAATTCCAACGGCCTAAAAGAAGACTGATTTATTAACCTGTTGCTCAGGTGGGGTCATCGCCTGCTCCTCCTCCTCCTTCTCATCTGTGCTCACGCTCCCGTCCAGATCAGAGTCCCGGCTCCGCCTGCTGTTTCCTTGTTGTTTGTGGTCACTGTGGTGATTGATGGCACCCAGAGCAGTTTCAGCAGCAGCTGCGGTCGAGGTGTAGTGATCATCAGCAATGGTGATCTCCTCGTTCTCCTCAGCCTCCAGCTGGCTTTGGTTGAAACGGAGTGCCCCCTTAAGGATGTCTTTGATCTGATGGGAAGGATTTGAGGCAACACATTAACGTTACAGAAGATGCATATGTGTAGAGAAACATTAATGGGCATGTACGCTCAGACTCACCTGTTTGAGTCCAGCCAGTGACACCAGGACCTCATCCTCTTTCTCCAGGTGTTCTTGTAGAATCACTTCCTGGATTTTACCTGTGGACACATAATGGGTCGGTCAGTCAGCTACATATCCAGCCACAAAATTCCCACATCAGTTGAACAAATTGTTTTCTCTCTGCCAGAAAGTGTATGTACTTGGTAGTATTCCACAAATCAAGTAAGAAATGTAATGCAAAGCAGATGCACTTATTTCTTGCCTAAAATACAACATGGTTAACACTAGTGAAAAAAAACCCAGACTCAACAGATAAATAAAATCATAAAATCAACAGATAAATAAAATCATAAAAACTTCTATGAAAAATCAAGAAAATAATAACAATGAATCAATTAAGGCTTGGGTTGTGAACCCTAACCCATTTCCACACATACCTTATATTTATTTAAATAAAATGTTTCAGACACTAACACACTACTGTTCAAGGCTTTTAGTATTTGTGCTGACTAATGTTTTAGATGCTGGAAATGAACATGAAGATTTGACTGTCAGTTGCTGCTGTACTCACAGATGTGAGTGTTCATCATCTTGGCACAGTATTTGCTCATGGCCTCCAAGTCGTTGATCTGGCCCTGCAGGAACGATACTTGGGCTTCCAGGTCCTCCTCCTGTGGATCACACACACAGAGACACAGACACACACACAGGTCAGATGGAAACAATGAAAGTGGAGGGGAACAATAAGGAGCTTGGTAACAGGGGGCAAAGAGAGGGACACGAAATCCACCAAGGAGAGATTAGGGTTTAAAGTGTGAAACAAGTGCGACAGAGAATAACACAGCCACAGACAAAGACAGTCAAGGATATTAGAACAGCAGGTCGATCAGCTCACCGCCTCTTTCTTGCCCATGGTCTTGCTGTGGGAGCGAGAGCGAGTAATGTTGAAGAAAGACTCCTTCTTGGTGGCGGAGAGGGGCGGAGATGAAGTGCTTACATCACTCCCTCTGGAGGGGGGGAGAGGAGGGGAGGCGGTGGACTGCCCCCGCCCACCCGAGAGGCTTTCTATGCTGGGAGAGGAACTGACTGTCCTGGAGCTTTGGCCTAAGAAAGGGAAAGAAAGAGAGAGGCAGAGGACAGAAGACAAAATATCAATACAATAAGAATATGCACATCAGTATCACAGTAGTTAAGCATGGGCCTTTCTGACCTTAGGATCAGTATGCTCGAGACAATTCAACTCAAGGCCCTTCACTGATGAAGACCATGAGATGTGGCTAAAAGCTTTAAAAACATTCAATAAGTGAACTCCAACATAACATAATACTGCTGTTAAGGAAGATTAAAAGACGAGGCATAATGCATTAAATGTCTAAAGAAAAGAGGGGATTTTTTTTTTTTTTTTAAATCTTGTAGTCTTTTAATATCCAATATCTAAATTAAGGAGTAGAAGGGTATGACAAGAACATGAAGCCTCAACTGTGCAACTGGAATAATTATAGACTTTTAATTATAATCAAGAAATTGTAAAATATAAAAAAGAAAGTATAAATAGATTAATCAAATCTGCATTTAAATGATGCATTAATTAACTCAAAGTTTTTAAAAAAAAAAGTAATTAAATTTGCCACTTAATAACCATGCCCTTAATCTGTCTTCAAATGATGAATTAATAACTGAATTTTATAATGGAATAGCAAAATTAATGTGACTTTTTTTAAACTTTTTTTTTTTTTGCAATTCCATTGTTGTCATTCTATCCATTACACAATTTTCTTTGTCTCGTGCTGTTGCATTCACGGTTTCTGCTTTGTATCATTTGAAAATCAAACAAATATGTAAGCAGTTTGCCACCTACCTAAAAAATGAAATGAGGTCCAACCCACAGAGTGGCAGCAGGAGCTCTGATTGGCCCTCTGTTTTGGGAGTCAGACCAATCAGAGCTCCTGCTGCTGCTTGGTAAATGATGCTGATTAATGTCATTTAAATGCAAATTGAATAAATCAATTTAGAATAGCTTTTTATAAGTATTAATTTATTAAGTGATTGTAATCAAAAATAATCTGAGGTATAAAATAATTCCAGGCTCCATAAAGGAAGGACATTGCATTTTCCTTTGTCTTACAAACACATGACGCACAACAATGACAAACAGTACTGTCACTTAGAAACAAAGCACACACACACACACCAAAAGCTTTTGAAAACATATTCGAAGCAATGACAAGAGCAGATGCCACAAGAGATCCATGATGTTCATGCTATTAGTTTAATTTCCACAGATCTGGCTAGCTGTGAGCTCCCTCTGCTGGCCAACATGTACTATTACATGCTCTGGATCCTAACATGGTAACATAGTACCTAACTAGAAGCTAATCAAGCAGCAGGAAAAGATGAATGACGAATGACTAACTTAGTGTACAGACATGCAACAGCAGCAATGCAAGCGTGGATCAATGGGGAGGGGGTGTCACACAAGCGTTTGCCATGGCAACAGTTACCTTGTGTGTCAGTGTGAATCTGGGCTGGGGGAGAGACCTGAGACACTCCACCTGAAACTAAATCTAACAGACAGGAAAGTCAAAGCTGATGCTGCCACACACACACACAAACCAACGTATGTAGATTATCTGTCGGCCTCCTGGGGTTAATCTGCACATGCAGCTAACTCACCAATTACAAAACAGACAACAAAAACACACACAGTCGTTGGTCGTTGGCAGTGTGGTCTGGATCTTTGTGTGTGTCCCGCCGCTCACCTTTGCTGAGATGGACAGGCATGCTCTCGGACTTGAGCAGGCGGTAGTGCTGAGTCTGGGCATGGCTCTGGGTCTGCTGTGGGACGTGGCCTGAGGGGGGCTCAGCCAGCGGGTGAGGCAGGGCCGGCGGAGGCGCCGAAGCGGGGGAAGTTGACGAGGAGGAGGAAGGGGAGGAGTGTACTTCGCTGTTGATTGGCGAGACGCTGCTGGAGCCGCTGGACATGGCGGGAGCGATGAGCTTCCTGCCGAAGCTCAGCAGGCTGCTGGAGACCTTGTTGATGTTGAGGGGGGCTGCTTTTGTACTGGAACCAGAGCTGGAAAGACAGAGGTGCATTGAGATAAATAAGGAAAAACAAAAGCAGACAAATGGAACAATAACTGTAGTTTTGCATGTTTTAGACTATATGTATCCTCAAAATGGTGGAAACTTCTTACTTTCAACTTTTTTCAAAACTACCATGTACAGAATGTAGCTCAACTTGTACCAGCTTGAAACTGAGTAGAATAACCAATTCAACCTCTTTATTTTCTGGCTCAAGTTGCACAGGAACAGAATTACAAGCAGGGGCCATTAAGGGTGTGCTGACTCTTCTACAGTATATGGTTCTTGAGCTCTGCTGTCAGAAAATCAATCTTAGATGACAAACAAAAAGCACAGACACAGCAAAGTAAAGTCATGTGGAATTGATCACGTCTTGCATTAAGCAGTTTGTTACTGGCACTCTGAAGTCTTGCAGCATTCAGATGTTGTATGTGCTAAAAACACCAGCAGCTCCTTACAACTGAGGAGCCTGTTCTCTGTATTGACAAAGAAACTGAATGACATGCCTGGGAGACATTCAGGAAACTACAACAGGAATTCATACAAACAAACAAGCTGAAGGTGGATTCATCAGGCTGGTCACTGTGTGCAAACCGGCGCAGCATGAGAATACTTATTAAAGCAGTTTTGGCAGAAAAAACAAAACAAAACAACTGTGTGTGTGTTAGAGAGAAGAATACTTGTGTGTGTGTTTTACCGTGTCTTGTTCATCAGGTCAGCGCCCCTTGTTTTATAGTAATCCAGGTTCTGCTGGAACTGGTAGTTGACAGGTCGTGGATTGTTCTACAAGAGGAGGGAGAGAATAGACAATGTTTGTGTTGGAAAAAGAAATGTCTCTGGTCTGCGTGATAAACATAAGACACATCAACCTCAAATCAGTGTGCACGCATGACTCCGCAAACACGTGTGCCCTGATGTTTCTGAGTCAGTACATATGAGCAACAAGCCTCTTTCCCGCTCCCCTTGTTATTAAGGATGATGCCCCCACCCCCCCAGGTGTAACTGTGATGTGGACGTGGTGTGACATGGTCGTTCACCTGGGGGAAACACTGTCGCGTTGGATCAGCACCTTCCTGGTTTCTCATCTCAGGAGAACAGTGGACAGGAGTGTGGTGAGTTGTTGTATTAGATTGTTCGGGTCAGTGCGTTTGGAGGAGGAACAGAAGATGGTGTGTAACGGGACAGTGAGGCGTTGGCTAAGGTCACACAACCGGTAACGTTTTATATAAGCGTAAAGGGGAGAATATGATCCTTTTGTGTGAGGAAAGATAAGAGAGAGTGACAGAAAACAAGGCCTCTGATTTAGTGTGTGTGTGTGACCGACAGGGAGAGAGCAACAATAAAACAAGTGTGTGATGGGAAAAATATATCAAGGGCTCCAAGATTTGGCAAAAAAAAAAAATTACAAGGCAACAGAAGTTCTCAAACTGTCAACAGCTGGTCTTGCTTTCACTCCCAGTGTCTTGCAGTCATAACGGTCCAATATTACAAATAAGACTTACATCATTGTAATAGGAAGCAGCTACTACAATAAGGCAATACAGTTTTTTAGGAACTTAAGTTTCGTATCAGGTCAATTTTCCCCTTTAACACATTATTGACCTGCTCACAAACAGTGGGCAAAAAGGTCTTTTATAGCACTGACAATGACATGTATTAAGGTTGACAGGCAACATTTTAACAAGAGTGTAAATAGATTTATAGTTTGAGGACTGGTTCCCTCTAGATATAGACCAGTGTAAATCTTTAGGTAGCTGTGTTTTCCTAGTGAGTTGTGATGTTTCAAAGTCATCTTGCAGTATTTCTTACTTCTCATTTTGTAGTCACTGTGCACTTCTGACTTTTAAGGCATTATGGGTAAAATAGTCACACGGTATTATTAATGGTCTGTGTTTGTCTCAACCTTGATCTCTCATATTATTTAAATGTTGTGGGTTTTAACAAGCTTTATTCTCGTGTTATTTAGTGTGTGGAGGCCTTATCAGTACATTGAAATGTCCAAGGTGTGTATATCTGTGCAGCTTCCTCTTTCTTATTAACCGCTTCATTGCCTGCACCTGTGCTTCATGGGTTTACTGAAAGGGCCTCGAAAACTCTAATACGGAACCACTGAAGTGTGAGGAGGCTTGTTTGACTTTTTGTTTTACACTGCATGACTGTTGTTCGAGGATTTCAGCCCCATGCTTTCACTTCTGCAAATCTTCTCCTACCTCTACAGAAAACAAGTGAGATTCTTCTGTTAGCACAGTATCTCCTCTGCACTAAGTACTACATAACACAGGAAAAATTAGGCATCTGCCAAGAATTCAAGCTCCAGGAAAACTTTAACCTCCCCATTTTCATTTTATACGTAACACTTCTCCCTTTTTCTTCTTAACTTGTGACAGGTCAGGCATAATGAAAGTGCTTAATATATCACACTGGGACTTTGAGGGAACACAACTAAATCATTAACTGTTGATCTTGCAAACAAAACCACCATGAATAATAATTTTCCAATCAATTATGGCAGTGTGGTCGTTTGCTTACTTTGGGATCTCGGAGGAAAAGAGCCTTTTGCAGCAGAGAGTTGATGTCTCCTAATGGAGGGTAGTGCATGAGAAGGCCCAGGCAGGTCTGGAAGTTACTAGCAATGACTGAAAAAGACAGAAGAACAAATGCAGCATTAGCATTGCTGTGTATGGATTAGAAAGATATTCAAATATAGTATGTTACATTTGCACTGGGTTAGTGGATGCTAAATGGACATGTTGTTATTAGGAATAAACCTGAGACCTTTCCATCACAGGACAGTCCCTACACTCAAAGACTGATTTCATATGCTTTCACAAATAGCTTCAAGTGGAAAAAAATTACTTGAGCACAATGCTGCAACACCCTGAAACTTAGCATGCACTGCGTGACTGGTCTTACCCACAGCTGCATCACACTTCATTCAGTACACTTTCGCACATTCGACTGAATGTGTCAAAAATGACTTATCTAAGCGTTTCCATCAATTCTTGTAACCGTTCGACCTGCATCTCTTCAGAAAAGCACCTCTCTGATGAACAGCCTCCTCTTTGTTTTTTAAAGGGCACTTGGCTGTAACAGCTACAGATCTCAATATCTTTGTCTTTTGTGCTAATTTTTTTAAACTTTCTATTGAAGTTTTCCTCTCAGAACTATGCTTGGACATGAAGTTGAACATGCAGATTGACTGAAAAGTCTCCTGAAATGCTGCATTCATGTTCGTTTGGCATCTGCACTCTGGCATCTGCTCAATAGCAGCAGTGATTTCATGTCTGACTAAAAGACACTCAAGCAGGGACGATGTTGGCTGACATCAGAGCTTAATCCCTCATCCTGCATGTATGTATGGCAGCAAAGATCTACAGTATTCTATTTAAAGTAATATGACTCCATCTTATTAAATGAGGTGGAGTAAATCACATTCTTCCAGTTAAGTGTTTCTTATGAAATTACATGCTACAAATACAACACATGGCCTTATTGGATTATTTCAGGAATAAATGGAGCATACGAGCGTCTCGGATGTAGAGCAGCATGGCCACAAAGATGTAGTCCACTAGGTCCAGAGTGATGCTATCAGCAAACAGGGCGTCCCACACCACCAGCAGGTCCTGGAGAGGAAACTCGCGGCCGAAGAGCAGACGTACCCACCGGCTGCAGGATAGAGACAGACAGACAGAGGGACAGGGTAACTGAATTTGTGTACAACCGAGGGCTAAGAAAAGTATCTCACACGCTGAACTGAAGGTGTAAATACTGACATGCCGTAGATTTGGGGGGCAATTTCCAGCCGGTTGAGGTGCATGTGCAGTTCGACATCGTGCTTCTTCACCAGCTGGTCCTGGATACGGTTGACTTTGGTCACAATGGCAACAGATGGCCCGGCGTCCTGGGGCCGAGCAAACGGGATGCTGGTCAGCATTTCTTCCTTACCCTGGAGCAGCAGATCATTATGCAATTAGGACATTATTACGTAAACATTAATGAGCAGCATCTGTGTCCATATGATTAACATTTCCAGGATATATTGAAAAGGAGCAATACTGAAAAATACACAGTGAATTGTTTCACTGCTATAGCCTTACACTGCACTTGCTGTTACCATGTTAATCACAGTTGTCATCAAATCAACCAGGATTGAAATCCTTCTAACTTTATAACTTCTTCCCTACTTAAAATGTTAATGGCATTTACATCACTATGAGTATGTCACATGCTATATCTTCTGCACAGTCATTATAGCGCAAAGCCTCCATATTGTGTTACAATGCACAATCAATTGTTGTATTTACAATGTCAAAAGTGGTTCTTCACATCAAACTGACCTTCCTCACTTCCCTCTCAAAGCTGGAGAACCACGGCTCTGCTGTCTCCATCAGCTGCGAGAACATGGCGCTATAGACAGAGGTGTGTGTGTGTGTGTGTGTGTGTGTGTGTGTGTGTGTGTGTGTGTGGAGGAGAGAGAATGAAATAATGAGCAAACAACGAGGGGATGTATTGTGAGATTGAAACAGACATGTAAACCAATTCCAATTATTTGAGAAGTAATGAAATATCTGCAATCATTCGCCCAATATTAGAAGTGTACTCACTAGGCATCGTGCTCAAGGTACACTGGGTTCAACAGACACTTCATCTCCTCACTGTGGGAAAACAAAGAGCACTTAAAATGACCTTTCCCCAAATAAATGCAGAAATGTTTCTACTTGTGACTAGAGCACACACAGGTCTAAAGGCATTTCTGGCAAGGAAAGGGTGAGAGATTCAGTTTCATTGCAATGGGGAACTGACCTGGGGCTGGCTGTCTCGCTGGCGTGCTGGAAGGCTTGATGGTCACAGTGCAGCACGAACACTATGGGAGCGAGCAACTCGTGCATCCCCTACAGGCAAAAAAGGAGACAGAGGTAGAGTGTAAGACGTTAAGAGGAGGAAGGGGGGGGTTTATGGGGGGGAATTATGGTTCATTTGTGGTCAGTCTTTCTTTAATAGTGATGCACGAGGTTTCTAATCTGTGATGACAGGTTTAATTTAGATATTGTTAGCCACTGCCCAGCCATGTGTCACTTCCAGTTTGCAAATAAGATGCTGTACTGGCCGTCTATTCACTCACTGGCACCTGTTACAGACACTGATAATGATTAGGTTACAAAGGCATTTTGTTCTTTTGTCTGAGCTCACTGACCACTGAGAAGCCTGCACATGTACATGCGTTGATTATCAGCACTATGGTACAGTAAGAAAACCCAATCAGAAATATCAAAGGACCTCTTTTCATGGACCTTCAAGTAAATACAAAGGTGTCCAACTTTTACCTTTAAGCACAGTGAATAAGCTTTTGGGATAATGCATTCATCGTACCTGTTTATACAGTAACTGTTCATTTTCTCGAGCGTAACAGAAGAGAATGTCTGTCAGCTTGGTCCTCACATCGTCGTCCTGGAAGTAACGAATCTCAGGGAACCTTACGCAAAAAGAAAGAATGAAAGCAAGGGTTTACTTCATGTCGACACTATAAAGGTTTCATATGGAGCCCCGAAAGGGAAGTGTGCAAAGATATATAGACCAGATAGTTTCTCATGAGTACGAGATACTGAAAGGTTTTGTTTTGCCTGTGTTAGGGGCTCCGTAGTTTCAGGTGTAAGGTATAAAAAACAATGATAGTGATACTCACGTTCTCATCACGTCCTGCTTGATCATCCCCTTCAGCTCTTTATCTTGGAAGAACTTGTTCCACAGGCTCTGGACAGGAGAGGAAAAATAAGACAGAGGCAACATTATTGACAAACCTGGAGGGCTGGGGGATTGGAGCAGACACTGTGACAACACAATGATGGGGAATAGTGACCACAGCGACAAGAGCGGAGTCATCTGAGTGCAGATGTCTGCCAGGTGTGTTCATTGTTCCTAGCACAGGGGTGTTCAATGAAAACTGAAAGAGGTCCAGATAGAAAAACTTTCCTCAAGCAAAGGTCTGGAAGATCATAATGTATATAGAGCCATAAATATTGAAGCAACCTAGTAGTTCAATTCAAATAAAGAAACAATTCAATTGTATTTCAACAGTATTTACTGTCGATTTTCACATTGCACCGTGTGTACTGTCTCATAAAGTATAAATAAGAAGTACTCCCTGAAGAAGTAAATGTTCTTTTCTCATGTCAAGTAAAATAAGGGCTGCATTTAAAAATAAGTAGCTGAGGTTCTTTTTCTTCTTTTTTGTTAACTTCATATCTTAACAGTCTCAACCAATTAAACCATCTCATGGTGATGCTTATAATATTTACCAGGTCTTCAGAACATATGAGACATAACCTATTGGTTTTGAACTGACGGTGGGAAGCATGAAGATGTAAGTCCATTCTTATTTTAAATCTGCTGTTGCTATCTACTTTTCTCTTTTTAGAGCACACCATGTGAAATTACTTTTCTCTGACTCATTATTTCTCCAACTGTTGTCTCTCATTTCATCACTGACTTGATTCATGAGGCTTATCAGAGTTCACAGATTTGATTGGCTGGATCACATCACATGAGATGATTGACAACACATGCATTATGGTCTGCGAGTTTCCTGGCCTGCTAAACCAGTGCTGTAAATGCTAAAACTGCTGCCCCGGTTAAAACAGAAATGGTCTGTCAAAATCTAATAATTCTCAATCACTAAAACACGAGGTCCTTGAGCATACAGTTAGAAATGTGCAAATAAATGCTGATGGGTCCAGTAGTATGTGAGATTAGCTGCAAACACACACACACATCCAGACACATGTGACCAAATGCATGATCCCCTCCAGGCTCACATCCGGTGGATATAATAAAAGATAGATGGAACAAACAACAAAGTTCTGAGTCAGTTATTTGCATTTAGGTAGTTGTGTTGACTTTAGAAACAATTATTAATTTCCACAAGAATTTAGTTGACAGAACTGCTCCATTTAAACCCAAGTAAATATTCTTTCATTACTGGTTATTCTTCACATAGTATGTTGAACTGGATACAGGATAAAATTACTTACAAAAATATCTGGTAAATCAGTGAATCAAAAATAGTGAATCACTCAAATAGTCTACAATTATTGTAACAACTCAGTATGGAGGGGATGTATCAGGGTCACACTGACAGTGAGAGGGACACTACACACATATACAGACACAGACACAGACACTCACCCCCTCATCCTGGGACAGTGGATTGTTGACCACCAGGTCCTGTTGGCCTTTCGCCTTACGAGGGTTGGTGATGTGCTGTGACAAAAACAAAAGACCACACAGATGTCAATAAGAGGTAATCACAGCTCAGTGATCAGTTAATACCAAAGAGGCTGCACTGTTATAAATGCATTACCATACAGTGACTAGAGTTTCCTTAACTATTGCAGCCTATACTGTTGAGTCGTGACTCAAAATAATTAATAATAAAATGAATAATTTAATAGAATAAATAATTAATTCTGACCACCATATCCAGAAAAACACTCAAGGAGATTAAATTTTATGCCATAATGCACCACAATTGCTGCAGAAACACAAAACGCTTCAGGTACTTAGGGTGACCATGTAACCACTTTCTCATTGTGCTAAGGGGAATGGCCACACGGTGGCGCTCTCACCGTCTCTTTGATCTTCTCATACTGGGCCCGGAGCTCCTTGGTCTTGTTGATCCACTGACCCTTGTCTTCTGGAAGAGCCTCCAGGTACAGCTGCAGACAGCCAGTGTGCAGGTTAGAGCGTGCTACCTCAACAAGAATTTACACAAACATGCAGAGACACTTTCAAACTAAACTAAACTACAGGCTGCTGTTTTCCAACAAAAAAAAAAGCTCTGCAAGCTGCCAGAGCTGCAGTCTTTTCTGCTGCAGGAAAAATTGCCAAAGCCACTTTAATCAAACCCGATAGGATGGCTTGATCCATTTGGCAGTTACCTTCCAGCATACGCTCCGAAAGCGGCTGCTCCTCAGTCGACCGTTGATGCCTGCCTGCCGGATCCTGGCCAGGTAATTACTGTTGAGGAACAAGTCGTCCCATTCTTTCCTGCGCGGGGGAGGTGAGGCAGAGGACGGGGAGATTTATGAGCTTCTCAACCCAAATTGGGCTCGGTATTCCATCTAATGTGTCATGCAGCAGTAAACCAGAAGGCTGGAGCAGTGAGTTGGGCCAAGACTTTACGGCACACCCACACAAAAATATACTCACCTGTATGAGAGGAAGGTTGACTGAGGCTGTGAGTAAGTGTTGCTGTCAAGAGATCCTCCTGTTAAAACAGACACAGACCCAACCACAAGGGGGAGATGTAAACAACCAGCGCTACAGGAGCGAAAGTAGAAATCAATCATTCTTAAAGCTTGTGAACACGGCATCATAAACAAAAGCATAACCTTTGACAACTACCATAATAAGACACTGCCCTATTTACTGCTTCCAAAAGACCCATCAGTTATTTTTGGGGCTTCGTTTCCAAGCCATGCAGCGGAGCAAAAAAGGGCCAGAAGCAGGAAAAGCGACGACAAGAGAGTAAAGCGCTGCGCTCCTCTTGGTCTTTATTGGCAGCAATAAGTCTAATTTGGCCTGCAGGTGAACATGCATTCAAGTCGGAGAGCTGTCTGTCAACATTAGTTACAGGAGTAGATCATTCCACAGGGACACTCAGCATGAATATTCATCAGTTCCACAACATGCCACTCGCCACCATTTTCTCCCCCCCCTCGCACACGTAAACATAAAAACACAAAAACACCCTCAGCCCGGGGGGTGTCACCAGCCACTTCTGTGACTCACGCTTCACAGTGAGCTCTGAATTTCTTTTATTTAATATCGCTTTCTATCTACTTCAAGTTATTATGACTCTCTCTTCAACTCCTATGTCTCCCAACACTCCTCTGAGTGTAAGAGTAGGTTTAATAATAATAGAAATCTGTGCAAGGGGCTACTGAAAGGGGTGATGTAAGAAAATACCAAGAGCCTAAATGTGAACAAAATTGGATCAAGGACCAGAAGCAAAAGAAGCACTGGTATGAGTCTAGGTCCTAAATTCGGAGTTTAAATCCTATTCGAGTCAACTGTGAGAGTTTGACGTACTGCTGCGGTTCTTGTTGAAATTATTGAGCGGGTCGAAGCCCGTCTCCTGCTGCTCGTCTGTCTGGAGCGGGTGGCGGGTCTCGAAATTGGGGTGCTGCATGACCGCGACCCAGCTGGACCTGGAGAAAATAACAGGAGACCAGAGGAAAAAACAAGAAAAAAAAATTACAGAAAGAACCCTGAATGAATTCAACAGATCAGGAATAGACTGTCAAACTACAAAAAAAACTCTGGGTAACTTACATAATGGATGACTTTTGAACTTAGAAAACAATCCAAAAATTCTCCAGATGATAAAAAAAACACACATTCACTCTAAACTAACACCTACTGATAGGGAGACTGACCTTCGTCCAGAGCTTTTGCTGACAGGCTTCTGCTCTGCTTCTTGTGCAGGAGTGCTACACTCTTCCTGACCCTGACCTCTGACCTCTTTATGAAGGCTTGCATGCAAAATCTACATACTGCAATCACTAAAAGTCCCCCTGCTGCTACCATTAAAAACCTCTGAGCTGCTGAATGTCAGGACTTACTGTAACAGTCTGGTGATTTCTCCTCAGCCAAGACTCAGAAGACAAAGATGACTCTGCAAGAAGAAGAAAGAACAAAAATGAAATGAAATATCTTCAGCACCTACAGGGTCAAAAAAATGATTTGATGTTATATAAAACTGATGTCCTATCATATCTATCCACTGACCTGAGATGCCTTTAAACACAATGTAGCTCGAAAAACATTGAGGATAAAGTCACCACTTTATATTAGAACAAAATTTGCATAAAGCTTTGACGTCTAATTCAGTATCTACCATAATTATGGAGATCAACTGGGGCATATAGTAAAGGCATGACATAAAAAATATTCATAAATAGTTCTCAGTGACTATAGCTGATAACTTTGTGGTTCTTTGTGCTGTGATGATCACAAACACAAACTGCTGTTTATTCACCTTTTGCATTTAACACTGGTTTGCTGCATAAAATAAAACAGTGACACTGATTACAGTCAGTGAAGAATGGCTTAAATGAACAAGAAGCACTTGAGCTGCCTGATGCCTCGCAATGCTCACTGTGATATATTAAACACAAGCAGTAATGCTAATGAGGTCATTAAGTAGGCAAATTAATGCATTAATTAAATATTTGGATGCCAACTGGTCTTCACATAACACACAGACAGTATTAACTGTATTGCTGAACTTATTAACTGACTATTATAGCTTTGAGAATGAAAAAAACAAAAATGTGTGCAGAACAGTGCTTAAAAATAAGATTATCAGATCATCTTCTACAGGTGGATGTGGTGATGTGGCTGTGAAGTTTCTGTTATATATTGATCTTGAGAAATATGTGTCTACATACATATACATACATACATTTTCCATACACAGCTTAGCATGGGGTTAAAACATACTCAATCAAATCACAAAATCAATCTCAAAATCTATGAAGACCCAATCATGATACTATCACCTGTTACCAATTAACCTGTTTACCTGTGGAATGATCCAAACAGGTGTTTTTGGATCAGTCCACAACTTCCATAGTCTTTTGTTGCTCCTGTCCAAACTTGTTTGAAACATGTTGCTGCCATCAAATTTAGAATAAACATATATTTATAAAAATCAACATGATGGTGAAACATTAAATATATATTGTGCTGTTTTCAATGGAGTCTATGGATTAGCAAATGATCACATCCTGTTTTAGTGATGTTTTACACAGCATCAAATCTGTTTAAGAATCGGGGTTGTAATCTCTTGTAATGACACTGATAATAGTTACAGCATTCGATCAACCAATCAGACCACAGTCCAGTCCAGAAGCCTATACTGTAAATACTCAGGACCTACATTCCGGAAGTGAGCTGACAGCAGCAAGAAGAGTGCAAGGATGGGACACTTTGCAGGACTAATCGACTGAAACTAAATCTGCAACTTTTCTGATAAATGATAAATGTTTCATCAAATAATTCTCTGGCTTCAGTTTCTAAAATTTCATGACTTGCTGTTTTTCTCTGTTTTCATATCATCAATGATTCGATCGATGACATATTACAACATCACCTTCAGCAGTGTGTATGTATTATAATTGGAAATGTTCACTATATTCTGATATTCTATGGAGAAACTATTAATCAGAGAATAATGAAAGAAATAACCGATAATGCAAATAATTGTTTGTTGCAGTCATATATGCTACATCAGACACACTGTCCTGATCAGGTAAATGTGACAATTTACAATGATTTTAGCTCAAACTATTCAGTGAAGCAGCGGACAAAGCAGGATTCATTCAAAAATTAATATCATCCCCCCGATGCAACGCCTCTCAGCCAACAATCACAGTTATGAGAAAAGTTTAACTTTCTCTGTGAGACATCACAATCTAGGTTAAACAATTCTGCCTCCACTCTTTATCCGGCTTGGGATTATTCCATGTTTATGAATATGGTTAGCCTAATACACAGGCCTACAGAATAGCACACTTCCACAGAGCATTGTGTTTTCTTTCGCTTTATTAATTGTGGAAATAACACAACAAAGGCATCACTTAAACCTATTAACCATGTGAATGGAACTCCACTCGATAAATCAGCTACACACGCCATCAAAACAGAAATAATTTTATATGCATAATGTATGGGCCTGTTTTCTTAGGAAACATCTGTTCTCCTCAAAGACTAATGCTCTCCTTAAGTCTCAGGGCTTTTTCTCCCTTCCCTCATAAAAAGGATATCATCCCACTGAATAATCATAACTAATCCACAACTATAGGGAAAGATGAATGTTGTGAATAGGTATCTCCAATAATAGCCTCTTTTCTTAGTTTTACTTTAAAAGACTGGAAAGATGAAAGATTTATCAAACTCTCCTGAGCAACTACAAATATAACAGCAGTCACCTCGCGCAGAATATTAATTCATATCATCAGTATCTGACTCAAATTTGCATTGCACAAACTGTCAAAAGATATTTTGAGGAACATTTTTCCCTACAGACCTGCAAGCACATCCAGCGCTTTGTCCCATCTTTCCAAAAATAAAAAGTCATTCTAAACTTTCTTCACAGATCTCACATTGCAACTTGTGCTTTGAGGAGACATGGCGTGTGTGTGTGTGTGTGTGTAACCCTTTGTGAGTGAATGAAAGATGATACAGGTAAAAGACTTGAGGCCTCGCCGTGTTAGCACAATCTTGCCTGAAGCCAGTCTTCTCTTCGCCTTCATTACTTCCTTCCAGAGTCCAACATAGAACGACATCCTAACTTTACTACATAATAATCAAGTCAAATTAGCTTCTGCATAATTTAATCCACAGCACCTGGAGACAACTCAATAATTCAAAACACTAATCTTTCATGAAATAATCAAATCAATACATAATGAAATGCATAAATAAATCAACAGACAAATAACACTGCGTCCATCTGTTCTGAGGTAGAAGATCTGTTCCTGGGATTTACAACAACAGCGTGTGAAGCCAAATCCAAACTGCAGTCAATATATTATCATGTTACATACATTAAGATTCTTCAACGTTTTCGTTTCAAAGTTATCACCTCAAGCATGATTTCAAAGGAGCAATGCGGATGTTCTGGATTGTGTAAAGCACACTGGAAGCATACCAAAATCAAGTCAGACAGCCTCGCTCTGAACCTCCTTCAATAATCCTCATTGTGTGCTACAAAACATTTCACTTCCCCCTTTTTTTTAAAGACACATTCAATGTGAAAGAGACTGCAATTATCAGTCTATTTGAGCCCAAAATTTCCCTTCACTTCTGTGTTTTCCCACTTAATGAAAGCATCACATTCTTTAGGCTCACGAGAATATTTCAGAGCCACAGATCTGCTGAACAGCAAAGGAGCGAGAGAGTTTGATACGGCAGCCGAATGGACAAATTTAAATTCACTTCAGCTCTTCTTCAAAAAGCAGAGGCAGGTTTTGTTCATGTATTGGCTGACGACCACATGCTAAAGATCCCACGCTCGAGTTGAGCTGACATGAAAAAAAAAACACAAAGAAAAGCTTCAGCCCGCCTCGAGCTCATTGGCCTACAGGCACAAAGGCTAAACTATTCTGAAACTAAACCCGGATTAAATTGTATTAAATGTTTTGCGGAAGTGCCTGCAGAATTTCTATTTGGAGACATCTGAGTGAATTACAACTGTAGCTCCTGAAATGAACAGGCTGCAGCCTTGTTTTCTGCTCTGGAAAATGCTTTCCATCACTGACCACACTTTTAAGTATTTTCGAAGTATTAATCATTGGCTGAAGTAGTCCACTTCTCCTCAGTTCACTGCATGGTCAGAGCAGCAGTATCTATTTTACAGGGCAGTAAAACCGATTGAGAAAAAAGAATCAGTACGAGGGCTCTTTAGAGGATGAATATTCAAACAGGATTCTACAAACGGCAATGAGAGGAGCTGTCACCAACAGCTACTGTAGCGGCCACAGACTGCAGTTCAGTCAAAGTGAAACACCCCAGCTAAACAAACTCACATGCCTCTACCAGAAGCCCTTGCAGTCACATGCTCTGCAAGAGGCTGAGAACATGCTTGGGACCTCAACCTTGGCAAAATACCATAAGTTTGCTGGGTCTTGACTAATTCAATTGCCAAATACATGATGAGAGATTAAATCTTACGGATACCTGTCTGTATGCAAAAACTAGAGCAAGAGATGAGGGAGTCTAGACAGGATAAGAAAGCAAAAGAATAGATTTTCTTTCAGACTTAACTCTCATCTTAGCCTTTTCCTTGTGAATTACTGGATGATTATACGTCTTCAGGCCTATAAAAAAAAAACTACGAAACAAAAAAAATTAGTTGATCCGCTCACTTCTCACTGGCTTATGCAACTGGTGCTGAGCAGTAAGAACATGCTTGGGACTTTAATCTTGGCAAAATACCATAAATTTGCTGGGTCTTGACTGATTCAATTGCCAAATACAAGAGATTGAATCTGAGAGATATCTGTCTGTATTCAAAAACTAGAACAACGTGGTGGTCTATACAGGACAGGAAAGCAGAAAAATATTTATTTCTGCTGCACAAAAATCCTTTTCTTTCAGCTTTTTTTCTTGTGAATCACAAAATAATTTTGCCTCTTCTGGCCCATAAAAACCCTAAAACAAAACAGGTAATCATGTTGATCTGCTCACATCTCACTGGCTTATCCAACCTGTGCTGAGTGGTTTGCTAAAAAGTTTGGGAACCACTGCAGTAGAGGAAGATCTACAGTGCAAGGGGAACAAGACAGACACCTATAAACATGCATATCACAAATTTCTGCACCACTGTCCCACAACACATTTCCTCACAATGCACTTGTCAATGCAGACATGTGCAGCAAAGGCTAACACAATCTGCAGGTCAGTACCACTTATGGGCCTGTGTCATTCCTTGCTAAAGTCTTGATTTATGTCTTAGTCGAGATTCTCCTCTAATCTGGAATGCAGAATCACACTGTTCTATTCCTGTACACATATTTGTACTGACCTGATTCTCGGGAGTGTGGAGAGGTGTGTGAAACTACATTAAAGCATGCAGCAGGCAGTGCTAGCTGTTAGCAAACCTCCTCACAGCTCTGGACCCATCTCTGGATCTGTCAGCCAGGGAGGGCTAGCTCGGGGAAATAGGTTAAAAGGCACACAACGCGAACTAACCTGTCATACAGAGGAACCGATTTCTACAGATTCAACAACATGATTCACAACCAGAACTCACAATTTAAGTATAGGTTGAGGTAAAAAGATCGCAGTCTTTGATGCACCACGGGTGATGACAGCCAGCAGGATTATCGATGCAGGCAGGGCTAAACGCCTAAGCTAGCTGGTGTCCTGTGCCGGCTAACAATGCTAAATGAAGGCTAAACTAGTGAAATAAACGTACAATAACACAGTGTAGTTGTCAGTGTTGACTGAGTTTAACTAACTTACAAATGACAGGAAGCAGGTAAGCTAATGTGACGTTAGCCTGGCTGCTAGCAAGCTGTAACCGAGCCGCTGTACGGGCCTGTTCTTACTTCCGACACACAGCTAATGTAAGCGATAACACACTCTCTCACACACGCAGAAACACACAGAGACAGTGTTAGCGGTGGCACAGAGTCATCCACAACCCGCTATGTGGTTCAGATACCTGTTCAGATCACACAGGGCTCCTCATTCTGCTGTGTCGCACCGTCTGCTGATTTGTAAACAGTAGCGGGTCAGGCGGATGTGCTGAAGACCAGCTGACTGATCATGTGACCGGCGAGCTGAGGCTGCTGATGTCTGCAGGTAAATCTGTGCTCCACACTTTGGTGTCATAAAGTCAGTAAATAGCTTTTACTCATGTGGGTTTAACTTAAAATGTATCTGCAATTAGGGTCATAAACACAAATCAGCTCTTGTACAAGTGGAAAAACAGCTTTTTGCAGAAATGAAATTGTAGCCTTGTCTACTTCCTTGTCAAGATACCTTTTGGGATTGATACATTGCAACTACGGATTTAATAGATTATGTGAATCATGTACTAATACTTTACAGATACAGTTATTAATAAAAAAAAAAGTTTTGGGTTGCCAGGTTGTGGAAAATCCCCATGGTCGGTGTATATCCTCCACCAGCAGGACACTTGCTTATGTTTATCTTCCAGTAATACATGTTAGTATGGATTTAGTTTATATGGGAATTAGGTGGTAATAAATTGCTCTGCCGCTTTTTCCCATTCGGCCAGAGTCAAACAGTGCAGTGGAAGAGTTGACCTGATGAACCAAAGAGAAGACAAAGATGGAGGAGGATCGGTGAGAGTTTTTTACAACCTGGTAACCCAAAAGTTGTTCTTTTAATTTCTTATAACTAATCTACAAAGCATAAAGCCATGGTAGTGTGATTCATCAACATTTAATAAAGTTATTATTTGCAAGTTTTACCCCTTAAAAATGATGCCTTTTTAGAGATGGATGCAGATTTAACAACTTACTTCTCAGCAAAGATTTGAAATGCAGTATATACAGTTGTGCATACGTATTTCCAATACTTGATAGACTTATTTGTTGTCCAAATTGTCGCCTTTGAGTTTGACAAATGTCCCCTGCACTGTGCTGCACCACAGCTCTACACCTGACTTTTGCATTGTCCTTTTTCAATTGTATGTCAATCCCATTACATGAGTCTTGAAAATAATTCTTTGTATTATTCCAAGATACACAGGAGAGTCAATAGAGCAAATTCAGTTACAGTTTTATCGACACACAAACTGTGGCTGTGCAGGGTCCTTATTTGCATCAAAAAAAGCAGCAACATACAGTATAAGAGTGGTAAGATTGTAAAGAAAGAAAGAAAGTGCACAAGGTTGTGGTGAACCAGGCAACCAAGGACAAATAAAACGCATCATGAATAAGCAAAAACACTGAAGGGACTCTAAAACATGACGGTTAATTAAGACAGTTTTATGGAGACTTAATTGCAGCAATTTCTGAGGTCACGCAAGTCAAGTTTGTCTGTAGAGTGCTTTTATCAAACCTTTATCCCAAAGTGTTTCCTACAGACAAAATAGAAAATGCAGCAACAAACTAAACCAAAACAGCAGGATGGTCACAATGAGGAAATCAGCCATGTGAAAATACATAAAGGCAGTGACATTAAATAGCATTAATGAGTCACATGTGTGCATTGGTAGTGGTGTGTGTGTGTGTGTGGGTTATTGTGGTGGTGGGGGTTGACACAAAGCAGTCATAATGACCATCATTGCCATTACCATCATCATCATCACAGGAATGGCATTTCGAGAGCGCCATTATCATCATTATTATCGCTAATATTACTGATGATGAGGCTTTCATGGCCTTTTGTTGGCCCTGACTAAGGTATTGCCATGGAAACAGATGACAGAAAAGAGCATAGCTTTATTGAATTACTCTATAAAGCTATTCTGACCAAATGGGGCTTGAGTGTTGCACCGTGAAAAGTCCCGAGGAGAGACAGATGAGAGTCAGGGGCAGGGGAGGAAGACAGAAACACAGATAGAAATAGAAGCTGAGACAGATGAAATAAAAAGAAGAATAGAAAAAGAGACTGAAGATAGAAAACACTGCCAGCACTGAAGGACATGTGATTGTGCAGAGACACAGATCCACTGGTACAGAAAGCCCTGCTGATCAGCACAGAAGAATATTGTCTGATGCCTGGAAACAATGACAGCAATTCACCAATATCAACACAGTCACATAAGAGGAAATCATCAGTACTGCCTCTGTACAGACATCAGAACCATTGATTAAATCTTTAATGGCTCTTTTACAACAGGCTGTCTTAAAATAGCGTCCTGATAAATGAGCTTCATCTCTTATTTACTTCTCTGCTTGTTTCAAAGAGTGTTTCTAGTGTGATACATCTAATAAACCATTGCCAGATCCAATTTTATACATTGCTAATACATCCCAACTAAATATTTTCAAAGTGCTGATATTATGCTACTTAGGAAGAAAACAACCATCTTTTTATTCGTCAGAAAGCAGAAATAGGACCCCCCCCCCTCCCCCGAGCTATCTCAGCCTCTGTGTGTTTACCGCAGATTCAGTCACATGAGGTTTATAACCTGAGCTTCCTGGTAAGAAAGATCCCATTTCACTGTCACATAAAAGTTCCACTTTCTATTTCAACATTAACATACACAATGAAAGGGATCTGTGAAACGTCTGCCAAATAAAATTCAGAAAATGTAAGAGTAAGATTAATTGAGCTAAAAGTTTCCGGGCTTTTAGTCTAGCAAAACACTTAAAACTTTATTAATCTCATTCAGATTGTTTCCAAGTGGAAGATCAGCTGCTCACAACAGACTAAAGTAAGGAACATACAGTACAATTATGAATGAGCCTTCACCTTTACAACTGAAAGTGCTATCTTTTCATTTTAACATTTCATGCACAGCTTCATTCTTGTGTTTCTAGTCCACAGTCTTCAGACACTGTGGACTCCATACAGCACACTCCGTGTCAGCCATAAAATGACAACGATTGTGTGGCAAACTGTCAGGGAAACCTTTATAATGACAACCACAAGAAGAGGTGTAAACATGACACTTTAAATACCATAGCTATTTGGGCAGATTTATAGATTTGTGCATCAGTAGAAATACTTTATGTAAACTTTAAATGTGTTCAGGGACAAATTCGACCTCAACAGATCTTGATGAAGTTAAGAAAAAGGAAGAAAAACTGACCCAAATGCAGTAAAGATACTTTAAATGTCCATATGTTGATCAGTTCAGTTGATCCATTCTTTCATCTACTGATTTATTAAGCACTGCAATAAAAATAAATGCAGAGGGTGCCTTGTTATTTATGAAAGGGTTATTTCCAAATTCAACATTTCATTTGAAACAGCATCAGGAAACTTGATATTTAACACAATGTGACAGACAAACTTGAACAATGTAAGATATAACAGTGACATTCCTGAAGGAAACAGCTACACATTTATATCTGATCGAAGTCTGATCCAAAACACAAAACACTCGACACTCAACAAAAACAAGATATTGATCAGTAATGAAAAAAACAGATTGGCAGTGCCACTTCCTACAAGGCATTTCTGGCATGAACATTTGTCAAACTTTAGACCAGTCAATAAACTACATTTTCATTTACTCTTTTCTTTTAACAGTGATATGTAATCTGAGGCTCTTTGTACTGGGGTCCCATTCATCCAGACACATATATCCACAAAGAAACAACAATATCTGCACAAGGAGCTACAGTTATTTTCTGTCTCAAGTGCAGGAGGGATCCTCAAATCACAGGACGGCTTTTTAAGTAAAATCTAGGTGCAGTGTCTGGGTATAAACACCAGCATCCTTCTCAGCTGTGGTATAAACATATACAGTACAGTTAGTCAGCTTTTAGTCTCTCCACAGCATCTGAGGACACACACCTATATAACACTCCGATACCAAAACACTGTGAACCATCCATATGTCACTGCATGTATTTAGGTTAGATGTAGCTCTCCTGCTCCTCCTTCATAGGTGGAATGGTTTGAGTGCCAACATCCGATTCTTTCAGAACAGTTATCTCTCTTGTTTCGTTTCCTGCGTGCTCCTCCTCCTCCTCCTCCTCCTTCCTTTCCACTGTTTCACTTTTCCCATCACCTTCCTCCTCCTCCTCCTCCTCTGCAGTTATGTCTGTGTAGGAGAGGTTCGGCTCTGCACAGCCTCTGTCTCGACTGTGTTTTAGGTTCTGGCCGTTGTGCTGATGCTGGTCGTGGTCCTGGCTGTTGAAGAATCTCCGGATAGTGTGTTTGGGCAGGCCCAGCTGAGCCGACAGGGTGTGGACGGCCTCCTCGTCTGGGTTGAGGCCCACATCCTGAATGAAGCTCTGCAGGATCCCAAGCGCTTCGTGGGACAATCTTAGCCCCTCGCCTTGGACCTCATCGCCACCTCGAACCTCATTACCTGCGTCTGAACAAACCCCGGCCCTGCCTCGATCCTCATCCCTCACACCGGGCCACTTCATAGCGAGCTTCTCCTTAACCCTGCCTTCTTTACTGTCTCCAACAGTCTCATTAATCCCTTCCTCATCCATGTCACCATCCCTCACCTGCTCCTTGCTATTTGTTCCCTTGTCCCTCACCTGACCAGTACAGCCCCAATCTCCTCCCAAACTGCTCCTCTCTCCTCGACCCCCCTCAACCCAGTCCTTACTCTCCCCTCTCTCACCACTGCCGCTGCCGCTGCCCCTGCCCTGCAGACGTGCTCTCATGTGCCCCCAGTTGCCCCCGGCCTCGGACTCGGCAGGTGATGCGGCACATGGTTGCCGTGGAGACAGGTGAGGCCCCGCCTCGGGCTGCTGGGGTTGATGGGGCTGAAGATGGTGTTGCTGTGGCAGCGGAGAGTTGCGCTGGTACTGACAACAGAAAAAGAGACATTAGAGGCAATTACAGCAAAAAAAGCCGTGCTTGGTCTTTTGGATTTTTATTTTCAACACCAACTAATTTCCATTGTGTTACTGTGGATATTGTGTGTGTGTGTGCTGTGTTCAGTTTTAATGGTAGATGATGAGAAGTGAAGTCAGCCTAGAACGAAATGAATTTGTGTAATTTGAAGTGATAGGTCTTACAAATAAGGAACAGTTTTAGCTTTTGTATTTGCATATTTTATTGTAGATTCTATTTAACAATGTAGCAATGGCTACATAATAATTATATTATATTCTAATCTATTCATTTTGGACAGGTCCTGAATGTTAAAAGAGAACTGGCATCATATTTTCCATCTCTAAATTACAAACACTGAATCAGCAATATTAGAACCTCTCGCATGCAACAAGACAAAATACACTTGGCTTTTTGTAGTCACGTCATCTGAATGTATAACTTGGTGGCAGTTCTGTCCTTCATTTAACCTCACTTGTGTGAACTGGATCTGCTGAGGTTTCACATGTGAGGTGGTGCAATGCAGCCATCCAGAGTCCATGTCCACAGAACTGAACAGGGTTTCAACTAGTGCATGTGAAGTCTTCTTATCTTGGTATTAATGCAATGGTATTCCACTCAACTCAGAGACAGAAGGACACACAACCCTGTTTTGACATGTTAACTGTGAGTCTGTGCTGTAATCAAGACATCAATCTATGCACGAGCTATGGAAGTGAGAGGGAAATAACTAATCAGCCTTACGGATCATTGCTTAATGTGGTAATCATCTTTTTGGCATTTAGCTGCCATTACATTGCTGCTTTTCTATTGCACAACCCCAAGACCAGTTAGCAGTCAATGCGATGTATTTCTTTCCAAATTTCTGGTAACATTCACATTATATTATTTATTGATGGTATTTTTTATATCATTTTTTCTTAAATTAATATGTAAGTTCTCCAAACTGTTTAGAACAGCAGTCTGCATGTAAAGATATTGTGTTTATCTCGTTGTTGTGGTCTCACCAGTGTATTGTCATTGCTGAGCAGTGTAAGCCTGTCGGTGCAGTGCTGCTGTGCTGTCGTGTTGCTGCTCTCCTGTTCATAGATGGCGTCTCGTTCGGTCTGGGACAGGCTGAGGAAGCGGCGAATCATGCACAGGTTCTCCCACAGGGTCCGGTTCTCGGGACTGGGGTCCTCCTTCCAACGCAGCAGCTCACACAGCCAACCCTACAGGACAGTAACACCTCACTGTAAGTCCCCCTATTCAACATTTATATGCAGTACATGCATAGTTTATAACACACTATAATAAGTTGCAAGCAGATATAAGTGTGCTTTAATTGATTTGCCTACTGTGTAAGACTGAGCACAGAAAGGAAATGGCTTTTCCTTCACCCAGAGGTCAAGACACTATGTGATTACACATTAACACATCTGAGGACCCTGACACCCAGCAAGCTCTTGCAGTGCAGATCTGACCTCTTCTGACAACTCTGCACAGCAAGCGAAAGCAAGGAGAAAAATATCTTCGATGTGAACCACTATAATGTTACAACAAAAAGGTGTTGAGCTGCCGAAAGTCCTGCCATAATTGCCACGTTATAATAAACATATTCATTAGCCATGCTAATTAAGTCAGTAATTCTTATAATAAGGTCATTAATTAGTGAATATTTCTACATCAAATGCTCATCTTCATCTACCTCAGCCTATCAATATGCTAGGTTCTTTCTGCCTACTTAAGAGAGTATAAAATTGCATTTCATATTTTTATGTGTCTGCGTGCAGTTGGATGTTATGTTAAGCTAAAACTTCTAACTTCTGGGTGTCTATGGAAACAAGTATCAGTCCCACAGAGAAATACAGTACATCAAACTTTGTATGCATTGTAGCCTACTTCCTGTAACACATATTTATATAACACATAAATTGCCAAAGCAACATGATGTAAATTCATTTGATGACTTTTGATTCTGGTAAGCCCCAAATACCAACTCACCTATTTATTTTGTGACTAATTTAATAAGATATATTGTAATCATTGCATAGGTATATAAACTATACATTCACCATAATTTACTTTTCACATTCATCCAAAATGGGTTCACCCACTAACAGCAAAGCCAAAAGATGATGGAGAGATTTTTCTATTAGCTTGAATCTTTTTCTGCATCAGGAGGGAAGAAACTTGTGAGTGGCAGATTGAGGAGGGTAAAGCCAAGCTAGTTTCAGATTTATGAACTGGAGCATGATTACACTTGCAAGCAGGCTGATACGCATGCACACAGATTCACACACGCGCGCGCACATACACCTGGCTGCAGCCCAAGTCTAGCACACAATGCCATCCAGATGCACAGTGCAGATAGAACAGAGAGATCCAGCATGGTTCTGCCTGCCAAACAGCCGGGTAATACAGAAGAGAGAGGGTGTGAGAGAGAGAAAGAAAGGGGAGAGGTAAAGAGAACATAGAGAAAGTAAAGTAAAAAGCGAGGCCAGTGAAGAGACAGAAAAAGAACCTCAGGGGTTTTGGACCACCTGTCTGTACTGGCGTGACCGCTGAATGACCTCCAAACATTTTCATGATGAGTAGAGAGGAGGGGAAAAGACAAAGAAAGAAATAAAGAAAGAGAGGAAGAAAGAAAAGTGAAAATTGGAGACATGCACGGGAGGAAGAGAAAATGAGACAGCTAAAATCCCCCCATTCCATGAAGGGAAATTATCCTCAAAACAAAAGGCAATAACAAGCTTATGGGGCCGCCATAAAAATGAGAACAATAAACACTCAAATCATGCCTGTGTGTGTGTGTATTAGTGCATTTGTTTGCCCGCGTGTGTTTCTCTGATTGTGTGTGCATGCGTGCGCTCGTACAGTATGTCTGTGTGCGCAAGTAAGTGGTGTGTATGTGTGCGCGCGTTTTTTTTGTATGGTGACTATTAAAGTGATAATTTAGGACACAATAGCAGTCTGATGCACTGATGATAGTCCTCTGCAGAGTACAGCTGCTGGTTGATTATCTGGGCTTCCCTCCACACACACTAGCCACCCCTGCTTTAACTGAGGAGACGGATTCATCAGAGGAGGTGAATTTTAAAAAATAAAAAATAGGCAATAGATTGGGTGAAATGTGTGTGTGTGTGTGTGTGTGTGTGTGTGTGTGTGTGTGTGTGTGTGTGTGTGTGTGTTACATTCACAACAGGAAGCAAGCGTTTACCTGACTCTTGGAGGCAGCCACCTTCGCGAACAGAGCCTGCGACACCTTGGCTCTCTTCATCTCATGCTGGATCTCCTCATAGATGGAAGCGCTCACATTGAGGACGCAGCTGTCTGTCCTCAGCCCTCTGTCTCCTGTAACTGGGGACAGTCTCGCCTAAAAAGACACAGACAAGAAGACGACGAAACTGGGTATAAAAGGGAGCCGCAGAGAGCATCTACAGTAAAGCATTTGCAGCAAATTGAAATTAATCCAAAAGCGAGCAAAGACAATTGAGACTTGGCCAACACTGTTTTAAGTATTCAGAAATGGAAAGTCGATGAGGGGTCATGTACATTATGCAGCACTGGAGGTGCCTTTAAAGAGGAGGGGTATGGGCACGAACCCATTGACATGATAGTCCCTCAAAGTGATGCTTCCCCCTGGCAGCAGAAGCAGCTGGCAACTTCATGTATAATAGAGGAAACATGTGGCAGTCTGCACCCTCTTTGGTGCAACAGCAGTATACAGAGAGCCGGCCATACCAGACTGGGAGGAAATAGGGGGGAAAACAGTAGAGATGAGAGATGACATGAAACATGACTAAAAGAAGCTGGTAGGTGTCAGTGAAGTGCATTGATACAGCTCATCACATCTTTACAGCACTGCAGAAGAAATGAAGGATAAAAGTAAAGAAAAAAATCTATATAATCTTTATTGTCATCTGGTTCGTTAGTAGGCAACAATTTTCTACTTTTCAAGCTTTTGATTTGTAAAAGTATTGGTCAAATTTCAATTTTGACCTAATGATTGACATTGACAGCTAAATGCATATAACTCATCCTCATCACAAAAAATTTCTAAACTGTCTCAATAATCAATGATGATGCTATTATAGGAAACGTCAAAGACTTGACAACAACTCTAATATGATGATGATGATATGTAGTATGTAATATGTGTATGTGTGTATGTAATGGGGTGAATTGATGTTTGATATATGTCTCGCTTTTTTCATACAATATGCTATGTGAAAGATTGAGAATATTTCAAATCTTTTTACTTTTTTGTTATGTATACAACAGCACTACTTTAAATTCCCCTTGAATAACGATTCAGTTAAGTAACAATACTCCCACTTCAATAATTCACTGCTCTTTCATGAGTAGAAACACAAGTTCGTGACGCTGCTTTTCGAATCCTTCTCTCTTTCAGTCTCAGTCTCTGTCTGCTGGCTGACCTGTGTGGGTCTCGGTGGTGTGTTATTGCAGCTGGGGGTGAATCCGGTCAGACTTCTGTCTTTCTCCTCCTGGTAGATGCGCTCCCTCTCGGCCTCGGGGAGCTGCAGGAAGCTGTACATGGCCCGCAGATTTACCAGCAGGGACTGGGAGGCGTGTATAGGGTCCTCCTCCTTCCGCAGAATCTCTGACAGCAGACCCTGGTTAAGACACACACACACACGACGATACTAAGTGATAGGTAAAAGCAAGCAATACACAATAATGCATGCATGAAATGTCACATTAATTCAGGTATATTTGTGTATATTGGCTTCAGATTGCTATTCTAAGAAAATGATTACTTGGGTGAAATTATTGTGGGGGTGAGCTTTTTATCATCTGTGCATTCAAATAGAAAATCCTAAAAGGAATATTTCCACATTTTGGGAAAGAGACTTCTTTTCCTTCTTCATGAGAGTTAGATGAAAACAATAATACCAAACTTATATCTGTCTATTAAATATAAAGCAACAGCTGGCAGGTTCGTTTAGCATATAGACTGGAAACAGGGAACCACTGAGCCCGGACAAGAAAGAGTTCGACTGCTGTTTTAAACTGCGACATTTTTTCAAAGCAGCTGAAGATATGCGAGAAAAAGGAGGAAAGCCGTTGAATGGACAGAGGCATGATTGGCTCTGTGAGTCCAGCTGAAGCCAAATGCACTGATGATACAGGTTTCTTTCCTAGATTTAGTCAGAACAGCTGACATGTCTGTGAAGGCTCTCAGTCATCCAGGTCATGGTATTCAACTCTTACCTGAATAGAATGGTTAAGGGTTAGGTCATTCAAAAACCCAGACATTTTCAAATGCTGGCTGCTTTCAGTGTGTGACACCTTATAAGCAACACACAGATAGATCTCATATTAAAAATGATGGAATTTTTCCATTATCCCAAAAAGTTTCTCATGTGCCTGAAGGAATTTTGTGAAAACTACTCATATCCAATCTGGCTCTCATTCAAAGAGGCACCTTGTCAAGTTCCTGTGGTTTAGTGTTTCACAGCTATAGATGATACAGAGCCAGTTGCCAGTCAGTGCTAAGCACGCTACTCGCCTGTCGAGCTAGCATTACTCTGGGTGTATCTATGAATGTAGGAAAGCCTTCGAACATTATATGCAGATCGTGGGGCTTCCTTCCTGAAACAAAATCAGATTTCACACTGGCAAGGGAAATGGAAAGAGAGGAAAGAGCCTTCTTATTCAAATCATGGATCATCTTTGGAGCCACCCAGCAAAGCCCCTCCTTTCGAATAGATGTGGGCTTTATGTGAATCACCAAATGAGAAATGCTCCCCCTACGTCTATATGGCATCTTGGCATCATGCCCAACTTGCCTGGCTGGCATTGAAGCGCTTTAGACTTGGCAATGGGGAAACACGGGGGTGGATAATTACTAGCTCTGCTTATTGTGATGAAAATGATAATGACGGTAATAATAATAATAATAATAATGATAATAATAACAATGGGCTTGGCGTGTCCTCTGAGCCCCATTTCTGTTTGTGTGATGGTGAATGTAAGATGATGGACACAGATAAGATGGCATTTTAGTCGTAGAGGCGATGGCAGAGGGAGATATGATTACCAAATGAGGCAGGCCAATGGTAGGAAGAAGGCAAAAAAAATGGATTGACAATCAGAGGTAGAGATTAAACGAATAGAAGGGCTGCCAGAGTGAAAGGTGGCAAGATGGAGGGACAGTGAGATAGAGGAAGAGGTAGAGAGGGAGACAGCATTTCTCCAAGGGGTTTGATTAGTTGGCCCAGCAGCTGCTTCAGTGCTGGCACCAGCTTTGTGCTGCAGAGACCTGGCACAAACACACACACACACACACACAGATATATACCACATGCATGGGGGGAGGGGCCACTGCGGCAAAGGCCATGCCAATGTGCCAACCATCAAACACACATATTCACAGAACACACTTACCCACAGCAGCTCCACCAGAAAACCCTTCCAAAAGATAATCACCAGCAAACAGTTCTAACCTCTCGTTAGAGCACAGTCACTGTGATGTGCGTGATCCATACCTGGGTCCTGTTAAAGGCCACACGGGCAAAGATGGCTTGGGAGATGCCTGCTCTCTTCAGCTCCTCCCTCACGCAGTGGTAGATGTCACTCGGCACGTCTGTTGGCCCCACAGAAGACCCAGCCGTTGTCTGGTTTTGTGGCCCGGCTGCAGGGCCTCCCCCTGGGCCGCAGTGTGCCTGCTGCTGGGCTTGGGAGTCAGGGGCTTTGGAGAAGACCTTGGCAGGAGGCCTCCCTACAGGTGGATGGTTGAGATACTGCTGCGGGGACGGTGAGAGGCCCTGGCCAGCGAGCATGCGGCTTACAGCATACTGCTGGTTGAGAAACTGGGCCATCACAAGCTGCTGGTTGACCATTTGGGAGCTGAGGGGCTGGGTTACCAACCTATGAGGCCGCAGGCCGAGTGGGGGGCGGCCACATATGTTGGCTACTTCTCCACGTGGGAAAAGAAGGGTGGAGCTCTGATCAGCTGGGCTACTTGTGATTGGCTGCTGGGTGAGGGTGACATGTGTGGACTGGTCAGAGAAGCTGTCAATTTCTGGTGCAGGAAAAAGAAAGACAGAATTATTAACACACCGGATACTAAGAATGTGTCCCAAATCTATTGAGGAAACTAATTTCTAAGAATGTTTTAAATATGTGGTATTTTTGCGTTTTCCTTTGTAAAATTTAATCAGCACTGTCTTTCTGAAGTCGCAGTATGATGATGTCGCATGATGTCGCACATGTTATACAGTTTCCTGTGATTATAAAATGACTTGTCTAAAAACAGAATTATGATTCATTTGTAGAACATAGAGAATTAGTTTCTAATATGGATTTGGGACATGCTTTTAGACTTATCAGGCTCACTTAATGTATGCAGGCTTGATTGAAATCCCTCACCCTTGAAGCATTTGGTCTTCTTGAAGTGCTTGTACCATCGACCAAACTCGTGACACTTGGCAGCTGAGACATTTGCATAGTAAGTGCTATTTACAATAGATGATATCATACTCTGAAACAGAGGGGAAAAGACAATAGAAATTCATTACATTTTCCAAGCTCCTGCTATGGGCTGCCTGGGCGTCTCAGCTGTTCACACATCTGATATTAATGAACTCAGATCTGTGTTATTAAAAAGACCCCCAGGTAAATAGGATAATAAAGACAGATGAGTGTGTCAGCATGTGAGCTCCTTGTGTGTGTATGTACAGCATGTGTATGTATTCATGTATGTGCGCATGCATATGTGCGTGTGTGTGTGTATGTGTGTGTGTGTGTGTGTGTAATCAAACAAAACACTAGAGGTCATCAGAGACTATGCCTCTCTGTCTGTCGGTCTCACTCACACTGACACAAAAACACACAAGTGCAAACACACACGGTTTTTCCCCAAAGACCGTCCTCTTCTGCAATCTTTACATCTGATTACACCTTTCATCTTCTCATATTTATTTTAATCTGCTTCTTGCAAACAAGAGAGGGGGTAAAGGGAGTGATAGGAGAGAGAGAGAGAGAGAGAGAGAGAGATGAGGAGGAAAGATGGGGGAGGGAGGATTGGCTTGTATCAGATCTGCGGGAAAGGATGGAATCTGAAGGAAAGAGGGAGATAGTGAGAAATTTCTCTTTATCAAACTGTAGATGTCCTACGTACCCTCAGGCAAAATAACAGATAGACTAAGTTGATAAGTATGAATATTCATAAAGAGGCCGTTCCCCAAATACTGCATCATTAATGTAAAATTATTTCTGCAGCTGTGTCTGTATTTGCTTAATTAAACACACCAGAATTGAAGATCTTAAAACCAGATTTGTATGTTATTGCTGAATCAGTCAACAGTGCAGAAAAAAAGCGAAATGGCAAAGAGTGAGAGCGATGGACAGATAGAGTGAGTGAGAGTAAGACTGTGGGTGAGACTGACAGACAGATGGAGTGACAGGCAGACAGGTTGGCAGTGGAAAGAATCAAGATAGGCAGCAGCCCAGGCAGTAGGGCTTTTTAAGAGATAGCCATCTCTCTTTATCTGTTTCTCTCTCGCGCTCTGCCCCCACACTTTATCTCGCTCTGCATCTGGACTTCCTGTCTGACTATTAGACCACACGCTCACGTGCCTCACGAATCAAACTGGGCACAAACGCACAAACATTCACAGGACATGGAAGGGCAAAGACATTACAGGCACACTTTGAACCTCAGCCCAAATTCTCTTCTTCTCTCTTCTTGTATACATGTTCTGTGTGTGTGTGTGTGTGTGTGTGTGTGTGTGTGTGTGTGTGTGTGTGTGTGTGTGTGTGTATGGGTGGGTTCGCTTATGTCCAAATTGGGGATATACACTGGAGTCAAGACCAGTTGAGTCTGGACAGTGGTGCAATTGAGGACAAAAATTGGTGTCCTCAATTTGGCAAACTGTGATTTTTAAGTCAACAGTTAAGGTAAGGTTAAGGTTAGGGTTGGGTTAGGTTAAGGTTAGGGTTAGGTTAAGGTCAGGTCGTCCTTCGGGTTAGTCTCCAGGAAATGAATGTAAGTCTATGTACATTCCCCAAAAGTGTCATAAGTAAAGACTGTGTGTGCGTGTGTGTGTGTATGCATACCTGGGACAGTGGGCACTCCTTTGCCAGGGTGCTCTGGTTCATGTCCTTGAGGAGCTCCTTCAGAGCGTTTCTCACCGTGGAGTGACTCCACTGCTCAGCTGGCAGGTCCTCCAATTTGGGACAGCTAGACAAAGAGTAAAATTAAAACACTTGAGCTGCAGCATTTTGATATATTACAGTTTAAATGAAGAGTCCAGTGATTTAATACAGCACTTCCATAAAGTTGGAGAACTCACAATCAACAACTTTCAGTACTGCTACGGTTTGGGCTCCAAAAACGCTGTGTCCCATAAGTCCAATAATGCAACTTAATGGCAATTTTGATTAGACCCTGTTGACATCATTAGGGTTATTTTCTCAGACTTCACAAAGCACCCTTCAGAGCCACACAGGACATAAAACTGTTCACAGGCTGATTAGTACTTCTTGTGCTGAGTAAACTGAACTCCATGTGTAAAATCAGCGGCGTGCCCCTTTAAAAAGAAGATATTCCCAAAACTTCTTTACTTGCTTATATGGAGCCTCTCCCAACATGCACCATGGAAATACTCCCAACAAGTTCTCAGTGGAACATATATTATCAAGGGTGTGGACAAAAGCTGTGGGAGGAAGCCAGAGCTTAAAGCTATTAAATGAATAAACTCACAAAACATACATGATCCCAGGGACTCTTTGACACAAAAGGCCTGTTTTACTGCAGACAGCAGGAAAAGAACAGTCGCAGGAGTAAATACTAAAATTAATGATGTCTGAATTCTGTTTAACCGCTTCCATTGTTAACTATTGTTAATGTTATTAGTGACACCTGTGTTTTGCCATGACAAGTTAAAATGTCTGCTGTGGAACTTCTCTACTTTTGTATCTTGTAATAATAAATATGCTGCACTTTCCTAAAACCTCATGGTGGATCTGACCCAATATGTGGCACAACGGTCAAAAACAAGTGCAAAAAAAAAAAAAAAAAAAAATGGAAGGGACATTTATCATTAAAAAATGCTTCAGGAAATAAGTTTTAATGTCTTCCGCTATTAAAATGCTCATTAATATTCATTGCAACAAGCAAATAAAATCAGTCATTAAACTTAATCTAATGGCATTAAAATAGAATAAGAATTTTATCATTCTCTGCTGGAGACTGCACACCAAAATGCATTTTGTATGGGTCTGATTTGGTGCATGCCCTTTGGTTGTTTTATTTTCTTAATACATGCAAATTAGGGATGGTGGGTGGTGGGAGTCTTTTCCAGCATGCACTAGAGGAAAGGCTGGATAATACTTAGACAGTCCCGAGTTTTGAGAGTCTGTAAACTCCACAGACAGGACAAGGAATAAGACAGACAGACACACATAGACGTGATGTCAGCTTCCTACCTGTGCAGCTGTATTTTAAGTGTGATAACATGGTGAACATCCTGCAGCATATCAGCCACTGTGGCATCAGGAGCATCTGTTACACAGGACAGAGGCACCGGGTTCCACTTACCCACCTGGATCAGACCTGAACATGCACACGAAAGTGAAAACTGTGAGAAAACAATTTTTTGTGTGCTTTCCTCTTCGTGCAAATTTGTATTGTGTACCTTTGGCCTGTGCAGCCGAGCTGTGCGAGTAGCCCAGTGTCAGCAGAGCCATCTCTATCAGCTGGTTAAACAGCAGATCTCTCTTGACCAACACGAACTCAGCATGCTCTTCTCTCCTCTCTCTTTCCAGGGGGCTTTCCTTGTGCTCCACCACGCAGAACACCGGCAGCAGGCTCCCTGAGGTGATGGACACAGATGATGTAATACGGTTTGACACTGGAGACTGTGATGTATAGGGTGCAAGCAGAGAGTGCATGGGGGAATTATTTAACCAAATCTTACTGAAGACCTAATCTGCAATATCATCTTTCAAGTATACACAAAAAAATCTTTTAGGAGAAAACACCCACTGAGCTCCTCCTTTGATTTTATTCTCTAACCCAGTCCCTGTACCTCTGCTGTGTAAGCTCTTGCTCTGCGGCCTCACTGCGGTGGGTTTCTGGGCCAGACAGGGGTTTTTGGCCACAGGACTCCCCTGCCTGCTCCTCTCCTGGGCCAAGGGTCCCGCTCCGTTTTGTTCCAGTCGAGCCAGCTTGGCAGGAGGGGGCCGGGGGTCTACACCGGGATCACTGCCCTCAGGTTTCTTGGCTCCATTACACAGGGCGTCCATCTGTGGTCTCACACTAACACAGAGACACTGAAAAATCAAAAGCTGTGCGAGGTAAACAAACCAAAATCACTTGTATTATATTTACAGTATGTCTACTGTGGTTTGCAGTGAGATTATGGTGAACATCATTACATATAGATAGATATTTTTAAAGTAACTTTTGCAATACAAATGTAGTATCTAGTGTATCTGGATACCTGCTGAGTGTCTAGAAGCTGCAGTCAATTACAGTTCAGTGTCTAACAACAAAATTAGAAAGCACAGATCTGAAGGATATCCGGATCAGGATTAGGGGATGACCTTCACCCACATGCAACGATTGGGATAACCCTCTAAATCCAGTGAAAGTCCAGTGAATGCCACAGCGCAGCTTCCCATAATAAACCCGCTGCCATCTGCAGACAGCCGATCAGTTCATTTTCAGCCTCCTAAAAATGCGCCCCACGTCTGATTGTGCCGAAGTTTGATCGGGCTGAAACCAACCTGTTCCAACCTGCGTGTCCGACCTGCCATCACACCTCAGCAGCCCCTTCCTGCGGACATCCCCTGTATCCATATGTCACCCCTGTGCATCCTCTGATCTCCAGCTGAGGAGCACAAACGCGTCTCTGGCTGTCGGCGCGCGTCCTTTCACTCACGCGATTCGTCCGTCTAACATCGACATCATCTCATCTTTGCCGTCTCTTATTAAGTAGTTTTTACCCTGCTCTCTCCGACCTCGCTTTGCGTTTCTGTGTATCGATAAATTGGCCTTAGCGCAAGTTGAGAGCGACCTCCCACCCGGAGCAGCGGGACCTGATCCGGCTCAGGGAGAAGAAAACCCGGCTGGGAGCTCCTGCACTACATCCCCCTATCATCTATATGAAGCTACAGCTCTGAGTCCAGGACAGCAGTTGGTTACACTTCAAAGCCCTGAGAGAGAGAGAGAGAGAGAGAGAGAGAGAGAGACAGAGACTCACACCCCCACACACAGACTCATAAATACACGGACCCAGCTGCATTAGCATATGGTGTAATAATGAATTCACCAGCGCGCTCCCTAAATGTATTAAATGTGACAATTGCGCATAAATCTATTTATTATTTTCTGCCGCATGCTGTGCACGCACTTACTGTTGTCTTTAGGGGACTGGAGCTGTGCGCGGGGACAGAGCGGAGCAGGATGAGGTGACTGATATTAACTTTTCAACACCGAGCTTTTATTGTCTGTGATTATCTGGGACTCGTGTTTAAATGTGGATAATCATGGTTTTTACTCTGTGCAGCCAGCAATGAGCTCTGTGCTCCTTTAATATGACTGCAGTATAATATGACACAGTATAGAAGCCTATAGTGCTGTATATAGTACAGTATAGTATAGTAGCCATAGTACTGTATATAGTACAGTATAGTATAGTAGCCCATACTGTAACCTACTATACTGCAAAAGACTATGCATAATGCTATGGGGCCTACAGTACTATAAGTATAGCATAGTATAGTATAGTATAGTATAGTACAGTAGTATGCACTATACATACTACTGTATATAAAATAGTATATTAGTGGGGTTACGGCAGCCCTTACTATGGGGTATGCTGAACAGTACTATAGTAATACTACACTACACTATGTTATTCTGTACACTACAGTATTACAGTCTATATTTACTAGTGTGGGGGAATATAGTACTAACAGTATAGTATAGTATTGTATAGTACTGTGGTTATATAGTACAGTATATTTTAGTAGCATGCAGTATAGTGCTCACTATACTGTCATAGTATAATAGGCTATACATAATGCTATGGGTACAGTACAGTATAGTGTAGTATAGTAAAATATTTAATACTGTATATTACGATACATTTTACTATGCTATACTGAATTCCACTCTTCTATACTATACTGTACTATATTATACTATATACTGTAGTAAAACAGGTTATATATACTATTATATACTACTATAATATGCATATACATATTTTACACGCTACATCCATCTATACCTTCCTATAGTATACTATGGAATAACTTACTATTGTATTTACTATAAGATCATAGGGTGTGTGTGTATGTATAGTATAGTAAAGTATGGTAAAGTATAGTAGAGTCTACTATAGTATAGTATACTCTTGTATACTATTGTATTATATAGTACATACCGAACAGAATATTAGAATATTTTAGTAGCTTAATAAAATATCTCAAAGTAGGATGAACAAAAAAAGACATGAAAGGAAACATTTTCATCACTTTACCTCAAAGTTTTGATACAGCTGAATCAATTAGCATAGAAAACAGCTTGTCTTCTGTCCTGTTGGCAGAATCCTGAAGTTGCAGCCAGTCAGTCCACTGCAGACAAGATGCACTTCACCTCTGGAGCTGTGACGCCTAAATGATGCCTGAAATCTCTGTGAAGGTATCACAAAGTAAAGGATGGCAGGTGTGTGTGCGTGCGTGTGTGTGTGTGTTGTGTGCCTTTGAGATAAAGAAAGAGACAGGAAGAGTCAGAGATCCTTCATTCTGGAAGATAAGATTCAAAGACTTGCCCCATGAAATGTTACACCGGTGTGGTTACAGGTCTGTCTTTTTCTACAGAGAGGACGGGCACGTAGATGGGTGGATGTTGTGCAATGAGAGCGTATGTTTGGGGAGAGAGAGCATGCTCTACTACTTTTGACTAATTAAACAAAGTGAATTAGCTATCTCCCCAGCCAGAACGAGTCATGGCTGGTTACACATCATTCATCGTGACTAATTCAGAGAGAGAGATGTCACTCAGCTGGGTGGAAATGTGTGTGTGTGTGCAAGTGTATCATTCCAATTGCACCTCTGGGTATGCTGCTGTATAAGTTCACTGTTTGTGTGTGTGTGTGTTTCAGAGATATTTATTACTGTTTTGTGTGTGTTTGTGCCTTTAAGTGTTGATATGTTCATATTTCTCTCTCTCTCTCTCTGTCACCCTTTGCTCCACTATTTTATCACTGGCTTGATACGTCGTCAATGAGGCTGGCATGCTAAATGATGATTAAGACCATTACACGCTCACAGAGCATGTTACCAGTGCGGCACACGGCTCCCTCAATCGCAGCCTCATCTCAGGGGACACCCTACTACTCACACAGTCATGTATCTCTCCAAATTAGGTTAGATTTTCATTCCACCTCATTCGCCATGGATGTGATGTGGTTATTATAAACTCATGATATGGTTAGTGAGCCTGCTGCCATTAGATGGGTGGAGGCATCACACTGGCGCGTTAAGGGGGAAATGGATTGCAAACAGTCTGTATTGTACATCTCTGTTTCTCTTGCTCATGCATGCTTGTGTTCTGAAGTACGTTTGCAGATGCACACAATCTGATACACGCAATGCAATACAAAACAAAACAAAACAAAACACGAAGAGACACTTACAAATGCATGTAAGCGTTTGTGCAGACTGAGACGCGGACACACACACCTCACCTTAACACACACATCCACCATACCACCTTAACCCAAATGATCTCTCAGGTCTAAATGTACACCTCTATCTCCTTGTGCAGTGGTGGAAAGTAATTAGGACAATTTACTCAAGCACTGTCCTTAAATACAGTGTTGTTACTTGTACTTTACTTGGGTATTTACATTTTATACTTCTACTTCCTTTATACGTTCACTGCACTACATTACGTGGAAAATACTGTACTTTTTACTCCACTACATTTGCTTGACAGCTATAGTTATGACCTACTAAGAAGCAGTGTCTAGTTTGGGACTTTACTCACATTTAATATGTCTATGAGTTGTTAGCAGTTCATTCACTTACAGTGAACTACTAATTGTGCCTGGATTCATCGATATTAGTAATATACTTATGTCAAATTGAATAATGTACAACATCAGTCACAGTCACTTTGAGTGTGTTTTATTGATTATATGTAAATTCTGAATGCAGGTGGTTTATTTGTAATGGAGTAGTTTTACATTGTTGTACTGAGTAATTATCCTATTGCTGTCCATCTCTAATCTGAAACGCTCTAACCCAGAAACGTCTTTCTGCAAACATATCACATATCCATACAGTAACCTTATCACTGACATTGTGCCAGAGCTAAGCTTGAACACAGCTGTTTCTCCTCAGGTTTCTCCCGATCTGGGGTGTGTACAAGGTCCTCGGCCTCTTAACGTACCAGTGCAGGTATCAAATATTGGCTAAGAGGAACGTAGCCTCGGGTTAAGGTGGTTTTGACGTGTGTATACAAATCTGAAGGTCTTTGACAAAAGAGGTTCAAGTTTGAGTGCAGGGACCTTCAGATTTGAGATGAGATTGTGAGCTCGGGATCAGATGTGAGATTTGCCCTCTTTGTGAACTATTTCAAAAAGATTTGAGATGAGGATAACAAGACGGAATAAAGGCTGGACTGAAGACAGAGGGTGGAAGCACTGGGTTATATGGGCCTGATATGTCATGTGACTTTTCTATATTACTTGCATTAGGTGGGTTTGTGCAGTGGGGTGATGACTACAGTATGATTGTGTGTGCGTATGTGTGAATGTGGCTGTGTACATACTGCGCATACAATATGAGCTATTATCTTGTGTGTGAAAAATGAACTTATAGCCATATCTTTAAACAGCCGTGCCCACTTCTGAGATAGCACCCGAGGGCATCATAAAAGCCATTAAGTTAAAATGTCAGCACAGTGTTGCCTCTGCAACGCAGCAAGGGAGCCTTAAAGCATGAATGCATGACTGTATGTTATACAGGGAGAGGCCAGATTAGATTAGAGTTTAACCACGACTGTTTATAAGGAAACCAAAGAACACCAAGAAACAGAAGAGTGGAGCTGCACATCACTCAACCACAACCAAATTCATACAGCCTGCAGGTAAAAAACTAACATCATTACAGTTCTTGTAAATGTGCACAACCGTTCACATTTCTTTGATAAAACAAAACAGGTATGAATGATGCTTATGTTATGTATGTTTGGTCCATATTTGAATGCAAATATGAATGTATGTTAAAGCTACTATGTGCATGATTTGAAGATTTCTCTGGCGACTCCTAGTGGCAGTGTGAAAAAATACATCGACCTCGGGACCCAGACTGATTGGCCGAGAGCAAAACAATTTAGCAAATTTCAATGTGGTTGTCTAATTTTTTAGAGACAAAAATGGACAGCATCAGAATATTTGGTGTATTTGGTATAATGACATAATATTTTCACACACAGGGGTTTTAAATGCTGCTTGTCCAAGAATCTAATAGTACATGTTAGTACAAACAAGTTTTATTAATTTAGGATTAAAGCAATGATAAGCACTTTCCAACTTTTCTCATTTTTTGAAAATGTCATCCATAGGTTTTTTTTCATCCCATCCCATTTGGGTTTTTGTAATTGGTTGTATTTAGGGTTCAGTAATAGAACAGTCTTCTACATCGTCATCCAAAACGTAAGCTTTTAAGATCATATTACACTCTAATAGACTCTTAACTGTTTGTATGTGAATGTAATAATACTTTTTGAGGTTGTCATAACAGATTTTTAGAATGTAGTGTAGTCTTAAGTTTGACATCCTTAGATTGTGTTTTTATTCATTGTTTATTGCATTGATAAATACACTTTTTCATTTTGAATTATAGTGCTTTGGTTTCTTGTTGCTTCTGATTGTATTTAGGCTTTAAATGCATTAAAAGGGTGAGGGTTACTGAACGTTAAAGGGAGCGATATAAGTAAAAAGAGTCTAATTTATATAGGTTTAAAAAAGCTTCTGATGAAGTAACGCTGTGAGCAACAGTGACTCACTTTGACTCAACTGTCACTTCGCTACAAACTTAGCTATGACACACACACACACGCACATACACACAGAATGTGTGTTTGGAGCCGTGATCAGGCTTAAATGATGCATTAAGCACTTAATTGCTCAGGTGAAGCATCACTGTGCGTTGGCTGTCTGTTTTAATTTTATTAGCTGACACTTTATGGAAGTATATCTCTGTGTCTCACACTGCCTCACCTCAGGGACTGAAGTCACATGTTTCTGTACGTGTATCCTGTATGTGTTTGCACGAGTGTATGCAGGCAACATGCAGTTTGTGTGCTTGTTTGAAGCCACTGAGGTGATATATGATTCACATCAGGCAGCCTCAGAGCACCTGATGACCTCACTTTGTCCAAATGACATAACGGCTGAAACAGCTGCTTCACTTTTGTAGAGGATCTGCGTAGGAGGCACAGTGCTCGACTTTTGGTCTTTAGTCCCGTGGAGCTGTTGGTAATGGGATTGACCTAGATTGGACGTGTATGTTCTGTTTTGCCTGCATATGTGTGTGTGTGTGTTTATGTGTGAATGCACTCCAGGTTTCTTATTTGCTAGAGGTGTCTTGCACTTGCAACACGAGGCTTGTAATTGAAAATCTTTGGGTGCCATCCCAGTTCTGGGTTTACAGAGGAGAGTTTGCGTTTGCAAAGTGAGATTTTATGATCACTTGAGGCAGAATTTTGAAAGTGTTCGTTTTCAAAAGGATTTCCATCATTACATCAGAATTGCACCGCCCACCGTTTCAATGAGGCTTTGCTCAGGAACCGACTGGTGTATCTTGCCATCAGTCAGCATATCAATCGTTCTTAAGAACAAAATGAGCTGTCAAGCTTAACCTCTTCTTGTTATTGTGATCCAACTAACCTGTGGGCATTAAAGTTCCTTGAATGGGAAAAGAACAAATTGCTTATGAGGCTGTTGTAAGTGATTAGTTTCTGTCAATTTCACCAAAAAGTCAAGTCAAGTCAAATTTATTTATATAATCCACTATCACAAATTTGCCTCAAGGCACTTCACAATCTAATTTGCACACCAGATAACTCCCTCATCCTTAGACCCTCAATTCAGATAAAGAAAAAAGCTCCCAAAAAACAGAGGAGGGATCCCTATTCACAAATGACAGACATGCAATAGATGTTGGGTGTACAGAGTAAACCAGTGTTGTAAAATTACAGTATAGACAATCAGGATGATAAAATTGTAGTTAGGTTGTAAAATTCTGTGAAATAAACACAGATTTCACTTTCATTAGTTGTGTCACTGTAATGACCTTTGATATCTTGAGAATTCAAATAAATAGAATTTGGTAACAGAAATTTTCTATGTGGACCTGCATACATTTAGATTGCAGAACATACCATACTTTGCTCTGGTGTAACACTGTACAAATACAGTATTCATTTATATAAAGGCGTTTGGCACTTTACTGTCCACATGAGGGCGCTGTGGTGCAACAGATGGGTCTGCTGATCATTTCTGTCTCGTTCATGGTGTTCTGACTCCAGGCCGTCTGGGCGAGTCTTCCAGGCAGATCATGCCTCAATACTACCAGCAGATGGCGCTAAAACCCGCGATATCTGTTCTCTTTGTTACTGGTGCCAGCTTGTACGCCTGCTTGCAGGGGTTGTGTGCGCTGGGAGAGAGCAGCGTGGACAGATTGATAGTCACACTACCAACACGACACTGTGAATGAGCCATGCATCTCCGGAAGCAGTTACTCTGCCATCTGTTGTGCAACTACTGTATTTTGCCTTAGTTGCATTCAGCTGTGCAAAAGAAGATTCTATGCATGCTTGTTTTGGGTTGAAATGATACCTTTCATTCTCTCTCTCTCTCTCTCTCTCTCTCTCTCTCTCTCTCTCTCCCTTCCTGTCTGCAAAGCAGACTCTTTTGCAAAATGCATGAACATACAATCATTTCTTCCATTTCATTTTTTGCACCCCGTTGTTTAATCAAAGGCCAATTAATTTAATATCATGATTGTATTTGACATAGAGTGCACTATATCATAACACAACATCATTTTCATGTGCACTGCTTTTAATAGGATTTCCATTGATTGGGTTGTTAGTTGGCAGCTATTGTTCTATTGTGTTACTGTGCCCTCATGAATATAAAATCCATGACTTTCTTTATTGATGCGTCCATGAGACAAAGAAAGCTCATTATTCTCAAAAAAGAAAAAAGAAAATGTAAATGAAAGTTGTGTTTCTGTCTCGTGATGTCACTTTGTCTCCAATGAGAAACTCCCCCATCTGATGGCAGTTGCTGGGGGTGATTGATGTCTCCCACCATTGCGCGCTGTGGATAGACGCTCATTGAATCCGGCGGCGCAATAATGGCACCGCTGACAGGGAGCCTCCCTCTCTCACGGTCGTCCCCTGGCGCTTACCTGAACCGCACCTGTGGACTTCATCTCCTCCTTTCGCTGACACACGCGAACGCCAGCTCCGGACTCGCGTCGGGTGCGCGCGTCGCGTGCACGCTCCGCCGACCAGGGCTCGCTTTGTGCTGAGTTGACCGGATAGATCCTCACTCGTGTGCGTTCGGCGGCTTAAATGGGAGCAGCTCACACGTTTGGACGACTTGCACCTTCTCTTCAGTAACTTTGATGGGGACTTCCATATCCAGCAGGGAAAATGCCTGTGATGAAGGGATTATTAGCGCCTCAGAACACCTTTCTGGACACTATAGCAACACGGTTTGATGGCACTCGTGAGTTTGATTTTCATTATTATTTGAACCCTTTCAGCAGCTCTAATAGTTTTAAGTTTTGGGCCAGCTCGCATCTTCTGATTTGCAAGGAGCTTTTGCAAAGCCCATGAAGATCCTTGAGTAGAAAAGCCTGTAAAAAAAAAAAAATCAAATAAAGAATAGTGGGAGAACATTGATGCACCAGATTGCTCCTGGTGTGTTTTGGCTGAGATGGACTTGAAGGTAACTCCAGATAGTCTCATGTCTCAGAAGCAGAAGCAAAGGAGCTCCTGCAGTAATTACCAGGCTGAGGCTGTCGCTGTCCGTGGTGCTGAACCTCAGTGCTCAACCTCAGCACCACGGACAGAGACACAGGCTTAACTGGGCTCACACAGCTGCACAGCACATCTGGACCACTTGATTAGAAGTTGCAGCCCATATTTGTGTGCATATATTTGTGAACACACCTCAGTGAATCCAACTTTTTTCCCCCAGTTGTCCTCATGTCATTTTTACCTGAGCTTAACCTTTATTATCTGAGTCCTCCCGCCTGGTCTGAGACCAGCAGTCGCATTTATCAAAATTAATTGGTCGGCAGAGGCATTACAGCAAGTCTTTCCCCGGGCTGAGGCACACACAGGCATTTCTAAACGACAACTTTGGCCTGAACTCTAGCCTCTTATCTTAGTAGTTTTTTCATAATGAACAGTCTCTATTTCTCCTGAGAGAATTCAGCAGTATATCACAGCTGATGTTTGCTCCCCCTCTCCAGGCCTGTCTCTGTTCCTGCTCACTTTCAACACATGTTCAGGCTTTGAAGAGTCACATCTTAGTCCCTTTGGTTTGCTTAGGGAGACACATGCATTTGGGCAATCATCAGCTTGGTTTAGAAAATGTGAGTGTCATGTCTTTGTCTGTTCAGATACTACATCAGTATGGCTGCAACTAACAAATATTTTTTTGTATAAATGACCATTATTAACCACATTATTCTCTTGTTCTCCTTCAGTTATCACAGATTTTATTTTCACAATCCAAAGCCTAAAACATCAAGTTTATACTGTTAAGACCAGGAAAAGCAATTAATTATCACATTTGAGAAGCTGAAATTAGTGATTTTTTGGGGCGAGCTTTTTGGCATTGATTATCAAAACAGCTGCAATCAGTTTCTGTCCATCTGCTAATAGGTTCATCGACTCGTTGCTGCAGCTTCATGTATCAGTGTGTTATTGTGCTTCTAATTAGAGGGGGGTCAGTAGAGTACATTGTGTTTGTGGGATAATTGTACTGTGTATTATTTTTCAATCAAACAGCACCTTTTCTGCCATTTTTGAGCTTTCAAAATGAGTAAGAAATTGCCACTCCATCCTATCTGTGTAATATTTTTGTTCATTCTGTGCCATACTTACCTCTCGTTAAAATCCTTATCATACCTTAGAGATAATGATACATCCTGCATTTAGTGGCTGATTCCAGCCCAAACTCACCACTCACGCCCTACTCATTGGGACATTCTACATTTTGTCGAGTATGTTCCTACCACTCAGAGAGGCACCGTAATAACCTCAGACACCCATCCTTATTTCAGTCCCCGTATCCGTGAGTCGAGCACCACTGTATGAGCCAGAGCAGGCTATATGTCGAGTGGCAACAAACATCCAGCTGCCCGGGTAGGAGCTCTGTTCTAACACAAGGGAATTGGAGGAGCGGTTCCTTGCACAAGTGGCTTGTCTTTGAGCTGCAAGGTAGAGGGAATTAACAGTGGACTGGAGGCAGCGGAGCTTGACGGGACAAATTGGGTGTGATGGCCTGGCCAAGAGAAAATATAAGGGAAGTGGTGGGTTCACTGTTATGTGAGACCCTTTGACGTCACCTGAAGCCCAGGTGGGCAGACCTGGAAACAGTGTCTGATAAGTGGATGAAAGTAGGCAAGTCTTCATCTTGATCTGATTTGCACTGATATAAAGGTTTTTTAGTTTTACTGGTAGCCTTTAAAATGCATTGAACTTTTTTCATGCCTACAAAGAGAGATATTTTCTAACATGCTCAGGTGCAGGCTTATTTACATAAATTGAGGTGTCCCAGGCGTAACCTAGTGGTGACAGAGACAGTTAATAACAAACCTTCAGGATGAATTCAATTAACAGCTGCGAGAAGGCCCCAAATGTTTCTCATTTAAATAGCTCAGATGAAAATAGAAATATAATGTTTAAGGCTTCAAATCATTTTTCCATGTTTGGAAGAACTAGCAACTTTGCAATTAATAAAAATACCTTAGAGGATGAAGACGGAAAATATACAGATTTAAAAAAAAAAATTAAAAAAATTGACAGCACCCCACAGCTGACTCAGGCCAAGTTGCTTTAGTTCGCTTTGAACAGAGTCGTCTCACGGCTCAGTTCCTGACGTTTCAAAAGACCAGCAGTGTTTGTGTGTTTCACTGTGTGTTTTGTCGACTTATTGGCTGACAGACACAAACACCTCTGATCAATGTGAGGGGATCGGTGTGTTCCTGTTTGCCCACACTGTAGCTAAAATAACAGAATCTGTCTGTAGCTCTGCACTGTGATGACTGTGTGAGACTGCTGCAACACCTTCTGTCATCAGTACAACACTGCGCCACCCAGGTGACTAATCTTACCACCTGTCCATTACTGATGCTGTATTTAGTGGCATGCTCCTCATTACAATCACACATTATCACTCAACCCATAGTGTAGTAATATGAAGCATATGGACATTTAGGGCTGTAACTAATAATCATTTTTATTATTGTATGTTTCCTAAGTTTAATCTTTGGTGCATAAAAACATAAAATAGTAATTTACCAAAGCTCTAGTTGACTTATTCAGATTCTGTATTTTGTTTAACCAGCAGGCCAAAACCCATAGATATTTAGTTTGATTTTTAGAAGAAAGACAGATAAAATGGTTACACCTTTTTGGCATTGTAGTTTAAAAAGTGACTTCAACAATCAATCAGCTATCAAAATAGTTGCCTATTTATCAGTTAAGTCCCATATGGTCTAGCGGTTAGGATTCCGGGTTTTCACCCAGGCGGCCTGGGTTCGACTCCCGGTATGGGAACTACTGTTTCCCAAATTTCCCCTGTGGGGGATCGATAAAGAATTATCTTAATTAACTGACAGCTGCAGCTCTACATACATATTTTGAGAAATATAACATTTATTATAACACATTCAAAATGAACGTTATTTTCCCTAAAACCATTTGTTCAACTTTTTATGCAAGTATGGAAATATAAGCAGCAGACTGTCGCTTAATATCTCTGAAGCGAAGTCATTGCTGCAGTCTCGTCACCAGAATACTTGCTGACTTGACTTTCTGTCAACCCATGATGGCCTTCGTTGGGGAGATGAAGACCGTATCGCCCCTGTTCTTGTGCCAAATTAAGCAGACGGTGCGGTGGTGCAGTTGTAGCAGAGGGCTGCACAAAGTCTCCCAGTGTGTGTGCTGCGTGCTCCCCATCCTGCACCATTCTTCCAGAGAGCTATTTTCTGGTTCTCAACACACACTAGTTCCACCTCCACTAGGCAGGTAATTACTGTCACGATCACTGATGCCAAGAGTTGGAACAGGTGTGTGTTGAGTTGTTTAAGTGTGTGTGTGTGTGAATGAAAGAGAGAGAAAGAAAGAGGGACAGACAGAGAGAGAGAAAGAGAGAGAGAGAGAGAGAGAGGATCTATATGTGTGTAAAGAAAGATGAAGACACGGTGGAGGAAGAGAGCAGAGCAAGAAGAAAAAGTGTGCAGCATTTTCAGCACTTTGCTAGTTTGTGCCACAGAACTTTATGTGTGCATAAGTGTGTAGCTGTCTGTGTGTGTGTGTGTGTGTGTGTGTGTGTGTGTGTGTGTAGCTGTGTGTGTGTGTGTGTGTGTGTGTGTGTGTGTGTGTGTGTGTGTGTGTGTGTGCTCAGCTGTCTCTGTCTTAGAGCACAAGTGTAGTAAAGCATAAGTTTGCTCTCCACTGATTAACTTTCTTTAAACGCAGCACATCTAATTAAGCTGTTAAAAAGTGGCGGTGGGATTCCACTTCGTGATTACCACTTGCTGCCAGGTGAATGTTTAAAAACTCACCCGAGTATCGCGCACAATAGAGGAAGGTGTCGCTCTCGGATCCGGCTGTCTCAGAGAAGACAGAGCATACGCTGCTGTACTGTCCCTGTGGCTCAGTCTCACCGGCTACCTTATGACCTGCAGGAAGACCCAGGGAGCTAATTACTGAGTATGAAAGACCACAGACCACATGCTGACCATATGCTTCAGGAAGGTTTCTTAGTAGAGATAACTTGGATTAATTGTCAGAATTAGCTAGGACTGCATATGTCATACGGATGTCAAACATCAGCAACTCCCTTAATAGACACTGAGTACATTGTTATTTTACCACCTGATTATGATAAGTTGTGAAAAGGCAGGTCTAATGTTGTCCTCAGCCAGAGAGTGACTGTGAAAGAAGTAATGAGTGCAGTTATGAGGCTGTGAGGGAGTAATCAATCATCATTGACTGTAGTGCTGCAGGGTGCAGAGGGGCTCTCACTTACTGCCGGTGGATTGGCACTGCTGTTCCCATTTTCTCCAAAGCCCACTTAATATTGAGACTGTTTTATTTTCGGCTAAAAATAAACAGAAAGGATGGAGCTGTGCTGTACGCTAGTGAATGATGTAGAATGCAGAGTTTCAGGAATTTGCAGGGCTGCTTAAACTATGGCTATACTTCTACTCCAATACATCCCACTGGCAAATACTGTGCTTTGTACTCCACTACATTTATTTGATCAATCAACAAACAAATTGCAACACATTATTGTAGATTAAGATGTGTAAGCTTCACCTTTACAACACTGAAGTGACATAGTTAATGCATCAATAATTATAATCCAATACTATAACACACATTCTTCTGAAAAGGGCCATTCTGCATGATGAGTACTTTTACTTACTTATAGACTACTTATATACTTAATACTTATATACTACCTAAAGTATATTTAGATGCTTGCACTGTTGTACTTATATGCTACAAAAAGTTAACACTTTTTATTTGAAAGACACATTTGTACAATGAACTATGAACATGAACTCTTATTCTCTTGATTAATTCATTATTCTGTTATTCAAACCCACATTCACTGTTATTTAGACCATTCTGGGATAGGATACAAGCTGGGAACAGAACATTGTCATATCATCACATTACAGTTGTTATTTTGAATTTACACATCCGGCAGACACGGAGCAACATTAGCATTAATTTGAACCTGTGTCTCAGCCGTCCAAGATTCACTTTCCCTCTCGCTCTGTTTTAGACTCCTAAGCTCTCTAAGAAAAATACTTGGCGCTTTAGCTAAAAGCTTCACCAGATAGTCTCTGACGTTGTCTGTCTGTCTGTTTGTTTCTGGCAGTTAAAAATAGCTCCCTGCTTTCTCCACTGTGCGCACTTGTGTGCCTCAAGACAACATGTTTCTAACTTGTATTAATCAGAAATGGACTGATTCCTGCAACATCACCAGTTACATGTCTTGTTAAGAGAAACAAGGCTCTCAGCTTCCATGTACTCACAGTAAACTGACATAGCTAAAGGCATCAGCTAAGTGTGGAAAAAAGTAAATTAGCGTTTTGAATTAATAGCAACCCAGCAGTATCCACTGGCTTTAACAAGGCTTTGACAAAGTGTTCAGTGAAGAAGACACAGCCAACATCATCAGAGCGGACTCAGCAGGCAACAGTGCTGTAATGTCACTAGACTTGATTATTACCGCTTACTTAAAGGAGGCAAATACCGCGACTGTAACACCAAACTTGTGGGACTTCTGTACGAGAGCCTCCCCATCGCCGTTCTGCCTTGTTAAGCCGCCTAATTAGCAAGATTCCTCCCCTAATCACTGTCTCTAATGGCCTGTCCAAAGCGATCGACAAACGGGGGTTTCACCGGCGGAAGTCTTGGCCAAGTCGGCCATTTTTAGAGTCAATTAATTTTTTCAAATGAGGGGGATTGGGTTTTGTGAGGAAGAAGAAAGGGGCTGTGACAGAAAGATTTGAGGAAGATGACAATGACAATGGAGAGTGAGAAAGATACTGGCCGAGAGAGATTGAGAAAAAAAAAAAAGTAGGGAGGCGGGCTTGCAAATTAGAGGAATGTAATGACTGGTGTAATGTTTCAGCTGGTGAGCGCCTGGGGGAGTCTATGATAAAGAGCCACAGAAGTGATTAAGGCTCTCTTCAGTTATATGGTGCAAGAGGATTACCACTGTTTGACTGTGTGAGTCTGTGTCCTGTATGTGTGTGAGCATTTCTTAATACTCTGAATTCAACAGAAAATGCAAATAATTAACAAACAATAAAAGTTTGGTATATGACCAATCACATAATCCCACATCTTGACTAGAGTCAGCATCCATTGCTATGTGTGTGTCAGTGTGACTGCTCTGTAGAAGTTTCCTAGAGGCTCGCATGAATCCTGGCAACGAGGTGAAGAGGTCTTTCCATCCATCTCTCCACTCCTCTGCCAATTTCTACTACTCTCCATCTTTCATCATTCCACCTCTCACGGCTCCATCTCACTTACTTTCAACTTTTCACATCGCCCTCTGTCCCTTTCCCACCCTCATCTGTCTGCCTCCCTATATTCCTCAGCCTCCCCTTCTCTTCCCCTTACCTTACCATATCCCCCCCTCATCCTTCACTTTCTCACCTGCCATGCCATCCATCTCTTTCCCTTCCTGCTGTGCCTCTCTGTCGGTCTCTGCCTCCTTCTCGCACTCTCTCTCTCTCTCTCTCTCCCCTTCTGTGGCTCCATTGCTTCCTCACGCTTGCTCGCCCGTTATATGAATTGTTGTGCTGCAAATAGCTCAGGGGTTACTCCAGGTGGTGTCAGGGGGCTGTCTAGGAGCGGGTGAATGTGCATACGGAGCATTTGTGAGTGCTCTTAAAACTACAAATGTGAGAGAAAGCGTTGTACCCAGAACACGCACTCACCTCTTCTCCACTTTTCCATTTGTTTAGGAGAGGTGCAATTTTGTGCCTTAGATTTTCCTCTGGCCCAGGTAGTTATTGTAGCACTGATCTCCTGGGAAGGCAAACTCCAGCAAGTCCCCCAACACAAACCACAACAGATTGTTTGTCTTCTGTTGTTTTTAAAAATGACCCTTATGAGTGTTTTCTGAGCGGACGCCCCTGTTGTTGGGTTGGTCCACAATCATGCCATCAGCTCTGAGAGGCTGTGTTTCACCACCGTGGTGCTTTACACCTGTTAGGCAGTTGTAATGTTTACTGTATTCACCAACTACTTAGTTTAGCATCTTATTTGCCAATTAACACTAAACAAAAAATGTAGCTGAGGCCGATGAGAATGTCATCAGTTTTGCAAGTATTTGATCAGGAACCAAAGTACTGGGAAAGTGACATTTTGTCCCAATGATGGTGGATCACCATAATCCTCACTATTCAGCCTGCTGGTTGTTGGTGGGCACTAGACTAGGATTCATCCTCTGGGAACCATGAATGTCTGTACAAAATTTTGAGCCAATTATAATATGTGGATATACCTAATTTCATTCGATAAATTATGAATTGTTGGCACCAGATGAAACGTCAGGGTATCACAAAATGTTTTAGCATTTATTTCCTAGTAAATTCCATTTATTAGCTTTTGAGATATTTCAACCAACTTCAACACTGCCAACCTCTTGTAATGAGAAGCCAAAGTCAAAGATTCATCCTCTGCCATGGATTTCTGTACCAAATGTCATTGCAACCCACACAGTAGTTGTTGCTATAATTTGGGCTGGACCACAGAGGTGACCAGGTAACAGATAGACCAACCAACAATTCTGTATCGCATGTGTCAAGCTTGGCTGAAACCTACTTGGCTACAGCCAGGCAAACACTGTGGTCAAACATACAGTGACTGTTTGTAGGCAGGGTGTCAACTTCTGCCTTCATGCTGAGGACAGGCTTGTTGATCAGATGATGAGGAAACACATAAATCCCCAACCACCTTAAAGGATGTATTCTGAGAAGCAGAAGTAGCTGTTGTATGCTGGTGTTGTGATGATGTCATTACACTTGAAAATATCTTTTATTAATAGCTCACGCACGCGTTACAAATCATTCATTTACCAACATTTACGAGCCACTTCAGCTGACTTTTATTGCATAAGACGACTCAGTAACCATCTCTCTCTCCTTCCTTCCTTCTTGCTCTCTCTTCTTCTCTCCCTGCCCTCTTTCCTCCTCTGCCATCCCTCTCTCTTTCTTTGTCTCCTCCTCTCCTCCGTGTCCCTGTGGGGTTTCTCCAGCAGCTGTCATGCAGTAGTGTGAGCACGAGGGGAGATGATCTATGGGCTTCTACACCGGAGCAATTAGCCAAAAGAAATTCAGAATGGAGAGAGAGAGATACAGTGGAGAAATGGGAGGTGATGAAGAGGTTGAGACAGAGAAAGGACGATTGAGTTTTAGAAAAAAAAATTGAACAAAAGAAAGAGACAAAAGGGAAGAGGTTGAGGGGCGGAAAACAGTGAGATGGAATCAGAAAAGGTTAAAGAAAAAGTCTCCTTTAGCTGAGATACAGGGTGCAGAGGAAAGATAGTAAAAGTAGACAGATGATGCTCTTCTATAGGGGGTGAAGAAGAAGGTGAACGCGCACGAGGAGTGTGGGAAATAAATGGATCAGGAAAAGAGGGATAGCCTGGTGGAATTTCAAGGGTAGAGAGGAGATGAAGAGTAATTAGGTGGAGAGGTCCAAATTGGTAGGAGGGATGTAATGAACAGCTGGGTGGGAAGGAAGGAGTGAAAGTTGATAGAGGAGGCAGAGCAAAGGACAGTGGGAGTGATTGAGAGAAAATGGGAATATACAGGTGGGGAGGGAAGGGAAGAAGGGAGCAGAGGTAGGAATAGGAAGAGGGTGGGGGGGAGGCGAGAAGTGGGGCGTGATACTGGTGCATTAACAAATGAGGAAGGGAAGGAGTCGGGGAAAGTGGGACAGTAGGAGCAAGGAAGGATGAGGGAAATTGGATAAGAAAAAAAGATAGTTTGAAGGTTAATATAGTAAACCTGTTCTGTGCAAAATTCATAAACCCATGAAGTTTCAGAACTTAAGCATTTCTCAACATTAAATATGTATGACAAAATAAACAGCAGTTGAAGTTAAAGTTTATTTTTTAAAAAAGCATGTTTTTTTTTTTTTTTTTGTAAAGAATAGAACACCCCAAAAAAATGAGGTTTCATTAGGATAGTGTAGGTGTGATTTGATCAGATTTGATTGACAGCGGCTGGCCAACAGCAACAACCCCACAGCTCTCGTTAGATTTTGATTTGAATGAGCTAAATCATAATTGGTGCACAAGTAATAACCTCTTTTTCCAACTAATTGCCACCAACCTGCATGAAGGAAAAAAGAACAGTCCAAACTTCAAAATCTGTTTTGAAAACGGTTCCAACTTTAGCAGAAAGGTTTGTGTTCATATGGATTCCCATAACTCATAAATTACCTGATATAGATAGGGGCAATTGTCACATCATAAACCTCTTAGTTTTTTTTCTTGATTGAATACTTTTGATCACTAAATGTGTTGCTCTACTCCTAAATTTATTCTATACTCTTCCATGCTGTTGTGCATAAGACCACATTTCTGAGAAAAGATGTTTTTTTTCTCTCTTAATTTTTTAAAGGGTAAAATAAAAGAATCAGTCAAATCTCGATTCAGGTTAAATCACGTTTACACAATAATCTGTAGTATGGAAATGTCTTCATACAGTATATCATTCTAGTGCTTACTTGCCTCCAATGTGTCTGAATCCAATCTGCTTCTCTAAACCAGATGCAAACTAACACCTTGCCTCTTCTTCCTACTGTACACTCAAACCATATGTAGCTTATCTGTCAGTTCTACCCAACCAATGTAATCCTCAGTCAAACACAGCATAGTGTGTTCTTCACGGTAAACATCCGTCTTCTGTCAGCACCATCGTCCCGTGCTGTGGGAGCTGCCACCAGAAAGGCTGCGGGCCTTTGCTCCAGCTCCCTGAGAGGCCAGCAGTCCTATCGGCCTCTCTCTTGCTAACCCCGAGCCTGAGGGGCCTCACGTCTGACAGCCGGTCCCAACGCTGAGACCCAATCTGACCATCTGTCTGGACCACACAGTCAGAGTATTACAGCTGACATGACAACCTCATTGTGTTTTTCTCCATCATGACCAGGTTTCACTGTCACTGTTTTTTCCATCTATGTATGTTGACTGTGATTCCAAAAACTGAAGCATAGCAGCTGTTGGTAATAGTAGGCTTGTTCCAACCATGTTGCTGAGATGTGGGAATCCAGTGACTGCGAAAAAAGGAGTCAAATGGGACGAGAAACATGATGATCAGATTAGGTTAGAAAATTAAATGGAAGAAATAGAAGTGAGCTGTAGAATAATTTCTCCATTGGAAACATCTGTCACAGTTGCATGCAGTTTCAATGTCTAATGAGGGATCAAAAACATGTCACTCACTTTTGACTTTATCCTGAAATAAGACCTACGTTGTTATAAATTGAAATGATACATTGGGAAATTAATTTATCTTACTAACCAATATTGTCTGTGTGGCCAAAACCTGATATTATTTCTCTGATCCATAGACAACCACTGTTGTCTAAAAACCATAACTAGCTGACACCTTCGCACTGAGGTGACATGTTCCCTCATTAGAACAGACAGGGGCAGTGTAGTATATTTTGAATTGAACCCAAATACACTGTCCTGCTGCAGTAAATACTCACAAGAGCACCATCAGCACTACTTTACACTTCTGTTCGAGCATCACTTTCTCTAAAGAAAGAAGTTATTCAGTATTTATTAGTAATATAAGTATATCAATTTATGATGACTTTTTTTTTTCACCCCTTCAGGAACAAATGGGCCTGAGAGCCACAGCTATGCTGAAGAAGTCAGAAAATATTGAGAAACAGACTAATGCGCTGCTGGTTTTGGTTCTTTCATGTGGTTTGTTGACCAGCAGAAAAATGTGGAGTATGTCCATCCTCAAGCCCCAGTTAGTCAAACTCACAATGTTGCCATGTTTTCCAGATCTGAGTAACTGTTTTGCTGAAATGTTGAAAATAATCCCCAAGCTTTAATGAACCAGTGCTATCCTTTACATCTCAAAGTACTTCCTGCTCTTCAAAATCCCACATTCCTGAAAGTGACACGAATCGCTATTTTTTTTCCACAGAAGCAATTGTTCATCGCCGAATGAGATTATAAAAAGGAACATGCTGCTCATTCCTCCAGAGGGACGTGTACAAGGGTTTTGTTCTCTGCCGTTGTATTCCCAGTTCAAATCTAAGGTGCTTTCTTTCACCGGGCCTGACGTACGACATAAAACAATTAAACATTGAGGCTGCTTGAAAAAGGACTTATTGATGCAGAAAATTGATTTTTGTAATGAAATGTAATTGAAGCAAGTCGCTTTGAAGGATGTCTCAAGCAACGATTATAGACAGGCTCACGTCGCTTTGTGTGTTTGTGCGGTTTAGAGCCTGTGTCTTGTTTATTTACTGTAATTATACCAATGTCTCAAAATGTATTGGGAATAATTTGCTAATGCTACATGCACCTTTTAATATGTGTGCATGTGAGTGCATGTTATTATGCAACTTTGGGGCTAGTTTGAGCCGGTTCGACTGCTAAACAAATTGCAGCACAAATACAAACAAATACATACACACACACACACACACACATTATAGAATCTAGCACAGTAGTCTTGTATAATGGGCATTGTACTGTAAACATTAGCTGTCTATCAGCGCAGCTCAGCATCATTCTGCGCTACACTGCCAATGTGGGTGTTTGTTTGTGTGGATGGGTGTGTGTGTTTGCCCTCCATAATAGATGGATTCAGGTATAAACAGCTGGTCCTCTTCAACCGGGTATTTAGAGCTAGACACAGATCGGATAATTAATTGTGATAGACTTCGGCTCTAATGTGATTCTGTTTTCACTCTCGTCACTCCAGCCCATTCCCCACTGAGCCTCCACTCTTTCCTTTAACAACATTTCTCCTTAACACATAACCTCACTTTACTGCGGCTCTAAACACTAAAAGTATTGTGAATTCAGGGTCAGTTTTTTGACACAAGAAATGAGTTTCAAGAGCTGGATTTCATTGCTCTTCAGCTCGCTGGTAAATCAGTCATTTATTGAGGTAAATGACCTTCGTGTTTGAAAGCCCACACAGGCCTTCATCTACATGAGCTGAGGATCCCATCAGCCTTTGTGTCCGTGTGTTAAAAGTCACATTTTAGCGAGACCGATTCAGTGGAAGAGCCAGAGGGGCCGTTTGACCAGTTGAATTTGCTTCTATTTTCATTATGTGAAGTTTTCAAAGTGGTTGTTGGGAGCTGAGAGGTTAAAGCAGTGGTCTGTGGAGTGTTGCCAGCACAATGTCCGACATGAGAAGGCTACATCTCAGTTGGGATCTGTAGTCGTATTGTTCAGCTTGCATGTTGCTGATAAATTATTAAAGCTGCTCTTCTCAGTATTTATGACAACACTCGATCGAATGACTATGTTTAATGTGAAATGTGTTTCTCATTCTGACCAACCCACAGAGAATGATCACTCATCGCTGCTGTTCCCTTTGGCTTTTAGTATTTTAGTGTCTTTCAGTTCAATGTTTTTCACCTTTTGGTTTTCAGGAGTTATTGGAGACTAAAGCGAAACTGAAAGAGAGTGAATATTAGACTTACTCTTGTCATGTGACCAGAAACATCTAAGCTAAACTAACTTAAAAAAATGTTGTCTGCTGGATGTGAACATACATGTAACTAAAATATGTTTTAAAAAAAAGACACAACAACAAAACAACAACAATCTAAATTATAGCAGGTTTTATGAGTCAGTTGAATTTTTAAAACATGAGCAACATAATTAATGATGTGTATATTTTGCTATCTGCAGTATCTATCTGCTGTAATATGGGTTTGTGGTTTTCATGGGGTTTGTATTGGGACCTCCAGGGATTCTTGAAGGAGCAAAATAACAATTAGTTTGAAACTATAGTTTGGTCTGGAGGGAGTTTTTGTATTTTTTTCTGTCTTGCCTAGAATTGGAAAAACACACTGGATGTTATTTTTTATGTCACCACATTCAGTGTGAACAGTTAAACAGTCTTTGGGGAACTTTAAGGGTGTATTTCCTTTCTTTTAAGAGCAGCTGAAAATTGAACTAAGCTAAGATAAAGCGGCTGCTCGTTATTCTGTTAAGCTTTATACAGGGACATCAAAAACACCAATGAGACTAATGTCACCACCTCAGCTCTTACCTTGCCTCTCCCTCCCTCTTCTTCTCCTCCAGACAGCAACTTCATCCTGGCCAACGCACAGGTGTCGAAAGGCTTCCCCATCGTCTACTGCTCTGATGGCTTCTGTGAGCTCACGGGCTTCTCCCGGGCCGAGGTCATGCAGAAGAGCTGCGCCTGTAAGTTCCTGTATGGACCGGAGACCAGCGAAAGCATCATCCTCAGCATCGACGACGCCCTGGAGGAGCGCAAGGAGTTTAAGGATGAGATCATGTTCTACAAAAAGACAGGTAAGCAGTTTTTGTTGTTGTGTCAGAGCTGTGTATTATCCCCGTCTTTTATTATTATACGCTCATGCCTAGTCACTCTACCTTAAACAGACTCTGTGCCTTCCTCTACCATTTACCAATTAAGTGCTGGAACCAAGTCCAGAAGACGTGCACAGACAGAGCCATTACCATATGAGACTATGCCCCTATATTTCCATAAATGGGTGGCATTTCTCTGTGGCTATTTCTGAAGAAGCCACATTTAAATTGGCATAGATGGACTCATGGATGGATGAGGTAATGGCTGCATAAATGTATAACTTTTTTTTATTGGTCCATTCTCATTAAAAGGTGATTAAGCAAAGCAATAAGTCACAAAAGTCCCTCAGTTATTATTTAACGCTGAGACACATTAAACTTTCATAGCCGTCAGCTAGTGACTCTTTAACCCTGTCTCCTTCGATTACACTGAGCCCAATAGCCAGCCGTGGTGCAGTATGGTTTGGTGTGTGCCTCGCTGATTAGCCAGCCAGCCAGCCAACAAAATGGAGTCGAAAATAATGAGCACGTCTAGGCATCAGTGGATACATGCTTGCTGTGATGTGGGATGGTGGCCATGTGCCCTGCATGGTTATAGCAGAGATTTCTTTACTTTCCTTGCTTCATATTTTTTGCAGTAGATTCAGTTGTGTGAAACTACAGGCTTTTTTTTTTTTTTTTTTTTTGATTAAGCCTGGCAGCATTGGTGAATTTCTCTGCGGCAGCTCCGTCGCAAATCAAGAGAAATCTGTTGTTTGTTATATCGGCACTGCGAGAATTCTCGTTTCCCCACAACTGTACGAATTGAAGAGTTCATTCATGACCTCGGAAACGTGTTGATGAAATAGTCTCACTACTTGGTCCATTTAGCAGCTGCTTTGGGGGCTTTTGATCATTTCACAGGAAAGTTCAATGTTGAGCTTTTTGACCTTTCAATCTTAGCTATGGAGCCAGCATGGACAATGAATATTTAAACTCATCAGAAAAATTATCTATTCAATGACAACTGGACAAACCCTCACATTTCATTTCACTTTGTTTCAGTGTGACATTGTGTTCATGCTAATGCTTGGCTTGAAAGCGCTCTATCCAGCTGGGCGTCATTTTCAGTTTACTTGATGTTTTTCAGAATTGATCCAAGAAATATGTCGATTTAACAGTTGTGTTTACCCCATTTTCCTGTTGGTGTGCTCTGTAATGTAGCTGTGTCTCCAGCTCATGGAGCCCATTTTCAGTCCTATCCATTAAGCTCTGATCCGCTCTGCTCTGACAGCTGTTAACAGCCACTGAACAACACCTATTTGAATTGCACAAGAAGAAGAAATGGGAGGTGTAGACAGAGTTTCAGATGTGTAGCAAACTCCTGCAGAGGAAGAGATTGTGGTATTAAACGGTCCAAATCAGTGGTGGTGGTGCAGTCATATCAACAGCTGTAAGGATGGTTCAGGATACTGTCTAAAAATGACTCCTGCAGGTATCATGGCATGTGCATGTGTTTAGACGTTGTGCCACTTTCCAAAATGTTTTCTTTGATATAGAAAGCAGAATTTAGGAGATGACTCAGTGCAGTTTGCATAGACACAGCCTTGCTAATACCATCACAGATGTGACTGCCTACGCCACTCTGTCTCTTGCTTTGTTGTCTTTTCTGTCACACCCCTCAATCTCCTTTTCCCTTCTGTTCTCTTTCACTCGCCTTTTGTTACCTTTCATCTCCCTCTGCCTCTCATGGCAATAACATTTTCTTGTCTCCCACCTCTTTTGCCATATTCACATTCACCGTTTGAGCCAGTTTCTCTGTCTTTCTCTCCTGTACTTATCTTTTTTTTTTTCCTCCTTTGCCTGCCTCAGCCTTTTTGTGTCGTCTCATCCTTCTCTTTCCGTCTGTCACAGCAGTGTCCTGAAAGTAAACGTAGCTGATTGACTCGGTTTGTCCTCCGTCTGTCAGCCTGAGAAAAGAGAAAGCTGCGTGTTCGCAATCAGGAACGCTGTTTGTCTCACTGTGTGCTTGATAGTGCTGCCATGTCTCGCAGGCATGCAGATAGTCTCACACACACACACATACACGAACGCGCGCACGCACACACACACACACGGACAAAAACACTGTGATTGAGTCATCACCAGGCAAGGAAGATTCAGTGAGTGGGAGTGATGGGAGGGAACTCCGTGGGAAATCCCTTCTAATCAGCACTTCATTTCTCCTCAGTGAACAGAGAAGAATGAAGATAGACCATGAACCTGACCTCAGGACGTTTTTTTTTCACAAAATCTATTGGAAACAAAACCCAAATTCCTCTTTAGCCTCAGATTAAACTTTCAAACAGTCAAAAAAAACATGCAATGCAAACCTAACACAGTTGCAGTGTCATTGAGAATCCTCCCCCTCACAGTAGCAATCCCACATCTTCAGTCCAATTTTTGATAAAACACCACTGCGTCAAATAGAACTACCTAGAAAAAAAAATACAGCAATGACGCTGTTATGTCAGGTATGCCACAGCATGATGTGGATTACATTAATTTGATGTAATTAATTAATTAACATGAACAAGATTAAAGCCCCTGAGACGCTAATGCTCGACATCAGTTTAGTCTTCTCATGTGAAGATCATTTAAGAGATTCAAAGTTGGTGCCAGAGGAAATTCTTGGCTCTGCTTAATTCTATCTTATTATGTCCCAATTTATAATATCTTTATTAAAATGATATAGTATGTTAGTGTAGGGGAGCGGATCTATGTTCCCAAGGTATTCTGTGAACACACCCTTACCCTTAGTCTGATCCTGACCTTAGCCTCTTGGAAGGAGAACCTTCCCCCAAAACCCATTATTTGGGGAAGTTTAAGACACAAGGCACAAGTATATATGTCTCACCAGGGAATCATCAAGGTAACGTTAACTACCTAAACCTAACCCTGAGTGAGCCAACCCTAAACTAAGCTCTCAATTCTGACAAAAAATCTGTGTATTTAGAGTCACACAGTCACACTATCTATGTAACAGTGATACAGTTTTGTAAGATCATTTTCAAAACCATGGTGTAGATTGTCTTGTTTATGTGAAGCTAGAGAGTTATGTGAAATAGGATAGAATGGCACAATAAAGAGACAAAATGGAGAGGCACTCAGCAAATGATGGATGCTTTTGGTATGACTGAAAAGTTTCAAAATCTGCTTATTGCTGTTGTGGGTTTGGTGTAGTGCATTGTAGTCTTTTAATGCTAAAGGGCTGAATCTATTCCGCTGTTTATGGATGAGTTTTTACATCAAAATTTGTGATAATTATCAATGTCACGATAAGCCTCTTTTCACATACACATTTAATCCATTGTTTATATAAACATATTGATTATAACAGCTTAGAGTCTGAAAGACAAAGAAGTGATGGCACAGCTCTGTACAGAACGATACAATACACTTAGCCATTTTCTAAACTATAAAAAAAATCACGGCGCTATAACAACTTCTTGATAAATCGAGCTTATAAAAGTGATACAATAGACGACACAAGCACACTATCACTGGTGCGGAAACGCGCATGCTGACCTGCAGTTCCTCTGAAAAGCAATCTATTTAGCAGGAGATGAGACCTCGGAGATAGGTTCATCTCTTGCAGTGCCTTGGGAACTGCGACTCGGTCTATTTAAAGGCTCTGCTTCCCCACAGGGCCTTCCAACTGTAGATAGGCTCACTAATAAGTCTGGGAATCTGTGTAACTGTTGTTCGACACACCCACCCACACACAAACACAAACACACAAACTGATTACACACAGACATTGTAAATCCATTCAGTATAATCAGAGATGCTGTACAAAGTGTTAATAAGAGTGTTTTTCCCTTTCAGCTGTGCTGTTTTGGTGCCTGTTGGACATTGTGCCAATTAAGAACGAGAAAGGAGACGTGGTGCTCTTTCTGGCTTCGTTTAAAGACATCACTGACACTAAAGCCAAAGCCATCCAAGAGGACAAGAAGGAAGGTCAGTATGTGTGTAGGAGGTGTGTTGGCATTGTTGAACGGACACTAATGGTTAACAGACAAGAGAAAGAAATATCCAGTCATTATATGAAGCTCTCTAATGTTTACTACTTGTTTGCTCGTGGATTTTGTTAATCTTAAGACCATTGCAAACAGCAGGGCCGTTTCATTTATCCATCAAACCAACTGCTGCCACTGTGCTGTTTGCTTTTGTAAACAAGACCAATCCTCAGCCGTCCGTGTAACACAAAACCTGTATGATTTCCATGTGTTGAGTGTTGGTTTGTTTTCTCCAACAAAGGGATAGTAAGATCCCTATCCCATGGCTTCATCCTGTTCTTTTGACGATTCACTTCTGTAGGAATCTGATATCTGTGCTCAGTAGAAGAGGTTTGTGGTTCTTTTCAAACCAAGTTGTTGAGTGGCAAGGTTTCTTTCCAGTAGATGAGTAAATTTTCAGATCGCACACACAAATCCTAGGCAGGTGGTCGGGTTGAATTGTGGAGGGGTTTTGTTAATTAAACCCATTAATCATCAAAACCAGCTGCTGTTAAAAATGAAAATATGTTTTGTCTCGTAATTCAAAAACTGTTTCGTTTATGTATCTGCAACCACAATCTAATCTGTCACTAAAATTGACCAAAGTGCTTTAAGTGCCTCAGCATGACCATAAAAAACATTGTGTTTAAGTAGCTATGTACAAGCACATGTTCTATTTAACTTGTACTGTTTAATCATATGAAATAGTGAACATTTTCTACATTGATAAAAAATGTAATTTAGGTGGTATTAAATGTCTGTAGGAGAGGAATAAGGCTATAGGAAAGTAGTGGTATATAAACATGATTTACACGAGACAGGATTATTCAAAATCTAACATGATGAGTCGAAATAGCTAAGTGAAATTATAAAGACACACCTTTGTGATAACCAGGTTGATATAGTCTATTTCTAATCTCTTTAGGAAACTGAAATCTGACATTTAAATAAAGAGGCAGCGCTGGCTGTGATATTGTCAGACCAATGATCAGAGCATTTGTAAAGGAGCTGAGGGCTCCGACATCCTCGTTAGAACCTCGCCTCACGTTTGCCCAACCGTTAATTTAATTATACTCATCATTGTTAATACAAAGTAAAAGGAAACAAAGCTGCAAATTCTGCCCTCGAAATCAATTTCCTCAAAGGATTACACCTTTAGGGCAACACTCGCGCTAAAGCCAAAAGCAGCCTACAAAGCAAGAGACGAGGTCAGTGAGTGTGTGTGTATGTGTGTGTCTGTGAAGTCAGCAAACTGACTTTTCTCATCTATCCTCCTCTGGATTTGCCTAATTACTCTCATTACTGTAAATAAGGGAGAAGAGGAAGCAGAAAGTTATTTTTGCCCAACACAATGAAAGGAGGATGAGAAAGAGGCTGATGCAGCATGCCTTCAGACAGAGACGCACACGCCTCGCCGTAATGGCTTTGGCTCTGACGAGTTAGTTTAAATGAGCATATGCTTGTGAAATCTCACAAACATTTGCATTTTGATGCCGTCCTCTGTGCAGGTGTGGAAAAAGATGTGCTTGTTTTTGTGCGTACAGAAAAGTTGGTAAGTAAGTGAACTTGTGTGACACCAAAGTTGGAAAAACATTTAGAAAGATAGAAAGAATTTGATCACAGGGAAAAAATATAATCACTAAAGGTAAAGAGAAAATATGAACAACCTGGGGATATACAGACATTATGACATCAACGAGGCATTTCCATCTGTGCTGGGGAAGCCTCACCTTGGATGTGACCCACTTAGCTCGGAACAATGTGGACAGTGTGGGCAAAGGAGGGAAACCCAGTCTCTGGCGTCAGTCTCCTCTTTTTTCCTCTTGCTTCCTGGTGTCCTTTCCTCACCCCTCTCTCTCTCTCCATCACGTCTCTTTCCCAGCTGTCTTTACACCCATTCCCACCTTCCCTATCTGCCCTACATGCCTACACTCCCCCCCATACACAGCGCCCCTCCCCACCTATACCCCCGCAAGAACGGCTACAGAAGTGGAGGGAAATTCATTAGATCTAAAAATAAGCACGTCTCAGTCTCTGTGCTCCTGCCGTGTCGCGTCCCCCAAGGCTGCATGGCGTTATGGATGGCCCTGTCTGTTCGCTTCGTCTGGGGGTCCGTGCACACGCTCGCAACACACACCACATACGGCGCACACACTCCTCCAAAGGACACTCAAAAGCAGTTATCACTTCTATTCTCTCGCTTCGTTATTGCCCCCCACCCCCACCTCCCCCCCCCCCGAAGTCAATCTGGCCTTAGTCCATTCCTGTGGGTTCGTAGCAGTGAGAATGGAGCTCAGAAACCCAGCAGCAATAAAGTGTCTTCTTCTATTACCCAACTCCTTGCTCTGAACTCATCACTCCTGCACTATCTACTTTATCTACTACTACTTCTATGCACTTAGAAGAAACACTCACACAAAGCACGCCGGCACGAACCCGCTGCACTCGTAACTCCACCTTATAAAATCTGCCATAACTACCAGATTTAACTGCCTCCCTGCCCCAGCAGCGACTTATCAAAGCTGAAAATTGCTCTGTTTTACTGGAGACAGTGTTTACACAATAAGACATCATCAGCCAATATTTACGGCTGGATAATGTGAGTCAAAACAGGTAACCCTGTTGTTCCTATGTTCTTTGACATTTACAAAAGCAAAATGACAGTAAATGGCCTTTTTTTTTTTCACTTCACTCACAAATTGTGCAATTTGCTCAGAAATGACACATTCTTCCTGTTGCATATTTATGTTTTCCTATTGAGGACAGAATATTATGTATTTCATCAAGCATAATGACTGACTCAGTCATCAGGAGTTACCCTTGGGGGGTAAAGTATTGTAGAGGAGATGTGTACTAACTTTTGTGTGTGTGTGTGTGTGTGTTTAGAGCGACGGCGCGGCAGGGTGAAAACAGGCTCTCCATTCAGCTCAACTCGTCTGCGGAGCAGTACGGTGCTCTACCACATCTCTGGTCACCTCCACAGCAGAGAGAAGAGCAAGATTAAACTCAACAAGGTACGATCAGACACTTCAAACAACGTGATGAAGGATCATTCAAACGTGGCTGGGCTCAGACTGTTACATAGGAAGTGAGAAGATTGCTGCTGTTATTAACATGTTGGAGGCAAAAAATGAAAGGGCAGGGAGCTGAGGAGGAAAATTGGTCCTGGGTGGAGAAGAGCTCTTCAGTTAACAAAACTCTTCAGTAAACAATGTGTTGCATTAGCCGATGCTCTTTATCCCAAATTACTTTAAATGAGCAAGAACATTAGATATTCATGCCAGATAACCCCAACTGATGTGATCACAAGCAAAGTACTTTTTTCAAAATTTTTAAAAAAAAAATCAAAAATTACATAAGAGTAAATGGTCTAAAAGAAATGTTACAGCTAGAAGGGAGCAGTGAGAGTGTATGAAAAGTTGCAGGCCCTGTCACTGAATTGCTTAAATTGCTTGGCTGAAAATTGACAAGTACATTTTCTGTGATTGAGCTGCTTTTTTTTTTTTATCAGCCTTTAGATTTATTCTCCTAACATTGTTAAGTATGGCAGTTAAATTGCGATCAGTCATAATTTTGCTGAAATTTTTTTGACTGTAATAAACACAATTCATCTACAACTTAAACCAGTTCATCAAAATATTGAGCAGTTGTTAATCAAACACTCTGAAAGTTGTATATGTACAGTGTATTAGCTGAGATTTTGCTTAACATACAACCTGGAAATGCTTCATACAAAGAAAGGTTTGTGTTTTTAAACTCATTTTTTGTGTAGTGGCTTCATCTTGCTTGGAACAGAGTTTCTTGACTGCACTTACAGACTCCATGATGGATTGGATGTAATAAGTTGCTGCCACTGTGTCACTTCTGTTTTCTTACCTCGTCCTGTCCAGAATGTGTTCGGGGATCCACCTGCTCTGCCAGAGTACAAGGTAGCAGATGCCAAGAAATCCAAATTCATCCTGCTTCACTACAGCACGTTCAAAGCCGGTTGGGACTGGCTGATCCTACTCGCCACATTCTACGTCGCTGTGACGGTGCCCTACAACGTGTGCTTCATCGGCGATGATGACGACCTGACCCGCAGCACAACTGTCAGTGACATCGCAGTGGAGATACTGTTCATCATAGGTTAGTTGCAGGATCACAGAACTGAGCACCACAATGTTTTTAACCTATGTGAATACTTGACTTTAATATAGCCAGCATTTATATTACAGTAAGTGTTTGTTTTTCTATTTCCCTGCCAGATATTGTTTTTAATTTTCGCACAACTTATGTCAGCAAGTCGGGCCAGGTGATCTTTGACGCTCGACAGATCTGCATCCATTACCTGACCACATGGTTCATCATCGACCTGGTGGCAGCTTTGCCCTTTGACCTGCTCTATGCCTTCAAAGTCAGCGTGGTGAGTGGCCAGTGACTTGTTTCTTAACCCTCCAAGTTTAATGTAGAACGTAATTAGCGAGGTACTGTACATTCACATTGTTCATTGTTAGTTTTCTTTAGTCACTTGTGCTATTGACTTCCAAGAAGTCTTTGATTGAAAAGATGTTTAATGCAACGGCAGATCCAAACAATATTTTGTCTGATGAGATAATAAGAATATCATAAAAAAGGAACATGGAAGGAGCAAAAGGAAATGAACGGTAAAACCTAATAGAACATGACTTTGAATACTAGAATTCTCATGATTGATGGATTGCCCTGTAGCAGAGACCTGCTCTCTAATCCTGTCGACACATTGTACAGTGCAACACCTCCAGCGCATTTGACATTTCATAAGAATAGATTGCACGCAGTGTTTCCAGCACTGCTCCAGCGCCTCTTTGATTCTGCCTATTGATTCCACATACTGTACCAGCTCTGAGAAAACAATCAAACCTGTATCATTAAAACCTTTTTCTCTTCTGCTTGAGTCAAATACACGACCCCCTTAAGAATAGCTGAATGGAGGAAGACACAGAGATGCGGAGCAATTAGGTAGACGCTCTCGCCTTGTCCCCGGCTGAAGGATATCACACAATTGGAGCAGTGCACTATAGGGAGGTTTTGATTGGTTTCATATGGACGTTTGTGCTTTTTGGCCTCTAATTTAGAGACAGAGATGCTTTGACTGTGCTGTGCTGAATGTGAATCACAGGATCCATTATATGAACACGTGTGCAAACTCAAAACTGTATGTAAAGAATCCATACACAGGTAGAAGAACAGGAAATCAAACTAGTCAGTTGGGACAGAAATAGAAGAAAAGAAAAGGTTAAAACAACAAAAATAATGGAGTGACTATTGTGAAGAGTGACCAAAAAAGTGCTGTGAAAGAAAGTGTGAGCAAAAAAAACAACAACAACAGATGCTGTCTTTTATGCTATGAATGGGAGGGATGGTGGAGGGTTGGGTGTAGTAACAGGCTGCTCCAGGCAAAGGTGTCCGTTCGGTTCCAGACTCTATTAATGGAAATACCAATGGCTCCCAGTAGATCTGGATTTGGGTGTAGAGCTACTGGGCCACAAGTTCCCCCACCGCCGCCGGGGAGAGTGGGAATGGCCGGTAATTGCTGAGCTTTCTGCGTGATGTCCCCTCTAAGGACGGAGCATTCAGACTGATGTCCCCTTTGAGGACAGGCGCCATCTTTCACCAAAATGAGCCGAGGGACCTCAGCAGTGCCCCTCCCTGCGTTTCTCCTATCTATTGTTTTTGTCATATATCTCTGTCAATTGTGCTCTTTTACCACTTTTTCCAGTTTCACTCTGACTTTCTTTTCTTTTATCATCAGGGCAATATTCTTGACCATCACGCATTTGTTTCTGTTTCAGCTGTATTCAGGATATTAACTTCTAAAACTGAAGTCGTACTAAGCTAAACTGGCTGACCATCCATCTTTCATATTTTGAGGAGGTTAATATCAAAATATCATCTTCACAAATTGGTCAGCATTGAGATAATAGTGCCAGCAGTCATCTCCTCTAACGATAATGTATTTATGCCAGAGCCAAAGATAGCAGTTTATTATTACCTGCCATATCTCCTGAGGTTATTATTAAAGCTCCTGTGAATATGTCTGCATGTTGGAGTTGGAGAACAGAGTTATGCATGCTTTTTGGCCTGATACTGCTGCATCACTAAACTAAGTGAGAATAAACATGACCAGTCACACTGTCGTGATTGGCTCAGAGCACTAAAACTGTGGCTGCAGGGGGAGAAATAATGAGCATTTCTGTAAAGTTATAGTCTCATGTGCAGAAACACTGCCTTGAAAAGGAGAGAGAAAGTAAACAATCAATCAGCTAAATGTAAATTTTACACCTGACGAGCAGAGGAAATGGCAGGAGCGAGATGGAAGTGGTAGGAGGTGTGTATGCATTGTTGGCTTACATTGCTTACTGCTCATGCTGCTGGAGGAGAATGGGATGTGGCACAGGCTGCTCTCTCCATAGGTGGGTTGGGGGGGGGGGTGATAGATGGTGGAGAGGAGATGGAGCTTCTCCCCAGGGCTCGGTAGGAGGCTTCATTACCCCTCGTGTTGCACCAGTTCTCTATTTCTCACAGCAAGAGTGTGTAAAAAAAACACCATAAAACATAGTGGAGGCACATGCAGGGGCAGCTCTGATAAGGACCGTCCACACATCTCCTCCTCTTATGCCTTGTTCAAACGCTCTGATTGTGTAATTCTCTCTCGCACACAAACATTTTCTCTCTCCTCTTCCTTCATCAGTCCTTTGCTGCCTATATCCCATATCCTGCATCTTTCTATTATATATCTATGTTATACCTTTTCTATAGGATTTCTGTCCCACTTTCACAGTCCCCAGTCAGCCCCCACACACCTACACATACGCTGCAGAAATACACATGCAACATACATCCCCATCAAAGGTTACAAGTATCCTCTGTGTCCTACATCCTTTTAAATAATACCTGGTATATGTGTGTGTGTGTGTTTGTGTGTGCCAATCTCCAATGGGGATACACACGCTGGCCAGGCCCTAAATGATAGACTATTGGTAGAGACTGCCCGAGGAGCAGGTGCACAATGGATGACATTCACATCACATCTGCAGCATATGACTGTGGGAAAGGTGCGAAGCTTAACACTGTGTGTGTATAAGTGAGTTAAAAAGAAGCCAAAAGCTTGTGGTAAAAGTACTTTCATTTGTCGGAGAGTGGCAGAACAAAGCAGGGAGTGGGAAAAGAAAGCTGGAGTAGGGAAATACTGTATGGCGATGGTGGGGATTTTGAAAAAACAAAAAAACAAAGCACACCTATGAACAAGCGCCTGATTGCTATAATTGGTAATTTCATATTCAAGGATCCTTCATCAGGAAATCTTCATATAGATCATATTGTTGATGAAGCATTTGTCAAATTCTAATTATAGAATCTGAGAGCATTTGTGCAGCCTCTAATGTTGGAGAGGACATGAAGCATGGTTAAGAGCTTTTTGCCACTTCAAGCAGAGCTGCATTTTTTTTTATATAATTGTCTATTAGCCTGTGTGTCTATTAAGATGGTTTATCACTCTTGCCAGGAGCTTTACTGTCTGTAAAAGGGAGACGGCTGCAGTCTGCTCTTTACTTTCATAGTTTCAGTTTCACTCTCTTTATGCCCGTGTCTTTCTGTCTGACCTTGAAAAAGTCAGAAAGGAGGTTTTGTAGTTGTGGCACTTGATCATAGCAAGGAATTAAACGCATGTTGCCTTCAGGAGCTACAGTCGTGGAGAGGGAGGTGGTGATAAATAGTGTATGTCAGAAAATCCCCTGAAACTGATCAAGTCGATATCTGAATCCTGAAAAATAAATCTGCCTTGTTTTCTTTATCCCCAGGTATCTGTAGTCCACCTGTTAAAAACAGTCCGTCTGCTCCGTTTGCTGCGGCTGCTCCAGAAGATGGACCGCTACTCGCAGCACAGCACGGTGGTCCTGACCCTGCTGATGTCCATGTTCGCCCTGCTGGCCCACTGGATGGCCTGCATCTGGTACATTATCGGCAAGATGGAGATGGAGGCCAACGCCTACAACTGGGACATTGGTGAGTAGAGGAAAATGATGCTAGAGGATTGTAGTGAGATCCACACCATAAATTCTTCCAGGGGGTGCTGTTGGGCACTATATCAAAAACAGGAAGTGCATCTTGAGACACTACAGGCATCATTTTTACAAAGTGTTCCTGAGCCCATGTATTCTTTATACAGTCATGTGTTTGACAAAGTGTTGAACCTCTCTCCATCCTCGCTTGTGAACGACTGAGTCTTTCCAGGATGAACCCAATCATGATACTATCACCTGTTACCAATGAACCTGTTTACCTGTGGAATGATCCAAACAGGTGTTTCTGGATCAGTCCACAACTTTCACAGTCTCTTGTTGATGAGGTCAAACATCAAATGTATTATATCGTTTTCAATTGAGTATGTGTCAAAAGGATTAGCAAATGATCACATTCTGTTTTATTGATGATATACAGTGAAATGGGATTAGAAGTAGGAATAATCCAGTTTGAATAGAGATGTAGTTGCTGTGAATAATAAATGAGAAGGTCAACAGCACTGAGGTCTGTTTACATAGAGATGGACTAGAAGAATTAGAGGAGCGACAGCATGTACCCAAGATGTGTTCAGTAAGCGAGCATGACACTGAAGCCTCAGACATGATGCTGAAGGAATAAGAAGCACATATAGCAGCATGGGTTGGGACAGTGGGTGCTGAAAGTCAACTGAGGCTAAATCCGTCAAAATGACAGAAGGTAGAGATTTGATCTCAGTCCAGCCGCAGTGTGGTCGTTTCCAAATGGATCTGAAGCTCATTTTTCACATAATGATCACATAAATCTAACATATATTTCATGTGGGTGACTCCTTTTTCCCCATTTTCAGATTTAACTTCTGCTTTATCTAAACTATCATGTCATGTGTGGAGCTTAGTAATCATGTCAATACTCTGGTGCATTACAGTTTAATTGCTCCTTATTTCCAAATCAACATGGTTCTGAAAAGCTGTTGATGCATGAAATGTGCAGCTGTGTATTTTTTTTTAGCAAGTAAGATCTTATATTCACCCGTAGACCTGTTTTCATCGTGGGCCACATCCCTGTAGGCTGCTGAGCTATTAAGCCAGATGTTTATATACAAGCAGGTTTAAAAACCATGAAGCACTATGTAAATGTATAGATGCATTGCTTGGTGTTAAAACACTGCAGCAATATGAGCTCATGGATTAATAGAAAGACATCACATAGATATGGGTTTGAAACACATAATAGTGAGAGGCCTTTGCATATAAATATGTCATGGAGCTGTTATGGAGTGGGTGTTTTCAGTCCAGAGACAGTCTGTCGGGATCCCTTAAAATTTCAGTAAATGGATAAATTAAATGTATGATTTCTAATCAATTCTATTGACTCCTTGGTCAGTTGTAAAATGCATATTGAATGGAAAATGCGAGGGCGAACAACTACATCAATTGTGTGTGTGTGTGTCTGTGTCATAAAACTGACTGAGCGAATGGCATGATTCTTCTCGTAATTCCCGCTCAGCCTCCGGGTCCCTCATATAATGAGGCCCCCTGGGCTGATCTCTGGTCAGTATCGATGAGCTGCACTGCTTGCAATTACCTCACTCGGGAGTCTTCCCAACTGGTTCCGGGTCAGCATTGACCGGGGCATGAGAATGATGCAGATTTCTCTTCACCAATTACTGCATTTCAGTGTCATAAAATAACAGGTCAGTCCACGAGGCAGGATTAATGTGTTGTATCCTAATTATGCGTTTCTGATGCCGGACTGAGCGCTGAAGTCAGGCAGCTCTGAGGGGCTTCCATCCAATTACCATTCATCAGTGTCTGCAGGAGCCTCTCCTGGGATCAGCTGCATGTCTCCACTCTGTACTGACCAGTGATCACTTCTGGTTACCAAGCATCTGATTTCTACAGTTAAATCCATTGTTCTGGATGCAGCATGCACAGAAAGCGCTGCTCATCAGAGATTTGAGAGCGAGGACACAAACACAGCTTTGTCTGCGTCTACATGCTTCACTGCTCTTTCACACATCCACTGCAGCTCATTGTATCTCAACTAAATAATAATAATAATCACATGGTGCAAGTGATAACATCTAGGCCTTCGGGAATACAAAAAGACTGCAGAACAATTTTGTAACTAGATAGCCAAAGTTTTATAATAAGGCTCCTTTGATTCTGTTAGTAATTACTGTAGATAGTGCTCAGAACAGATGAAAATGATTCTCCCAAGTTTGCCCCTTAATGACCATCCTTTTGACAATGTAAGTGCATTACCCTCTAGCTCTAACCATCCATTTGTCCTTCCATCCATCCTTATCCCCATTTTACACCATCTCAAAAAAACAGGCTGGCTCCATGAGCTGGGGAAGCGTCTGGAGTCGCCGTATTTCGCCATGGGCGGTGTGAACGGGACCGGCAGTGGCCCCTCCATCCGCAGCGTCTACATCGCCTCGCTCTACTTCACCCTCAGCAGTCTGACCAGCGTGGGCTTTGGCAACGTGTCGGCCAACACCGATACCGAGAAGATCTTCTCTATTTGCGTCATGCTTATAGGAGGTACGCAGAGTACACACATCAGTGATCATGTATGTTGAGTTTTCTGTTCATGTTACTGTAGGTCTGGTTTGGAAATTACTTGAATAAATTTTAATAAATAATTACATTTACATCTGCTACTAATCCACCCTGTCTTGGTCTAAAGATTCAATAGCAATAATATATAACACACACATGCACACAGTTTCATTATAATCTAGTAGCAAGTGTATATTAATCATGATGGTCTGATCGAGTTGAAACTGGATTGTTACCCTAGGTTTGCTTTTTGGGTGGATGAAGAGAGGTCACAGTGGCAGGGTTTTCCCTCTGGACACTCCCCACACTGGTTCAGCTAAATGTTAAATGTCCCTGGCTGCCTGGGGGCAGGAGCAGCCACAGATGCACACGTCCCATGTGTGTTAACGCGAAATGAAAACTAACACAAAGCACCTGTTCATATTTATAGCAGAGCATAGGTCACATGCAGTGGCTTGGTGTAAGGAATTGGATTATTGGCTCATTAGAATGAAGTTTATTCTGCTGTATAGTTTAAAATATGCATCACTGTCTGCCTGAACAAGAATATTTTGATCCGACTTAACAGCAGACATAAAAGTAGATCACACGTCAGAAGCAGTCAGTGGCCCAACAGTCACACTCGACATGTGGTCTGTGTTGGCTCGCTTTCATGTCCGGAGGTGTGCGACACACCTGCGGCACAGTGTGGGAACTGAATGAGATAAGGAGAATACATTTCCCGTGGGTGTGTAAATGGCAGGTATCTGTCACACCAATCAAAGCGGCTCCTCTCAGTCCTGACACTGATGTTCCTGTCTGGGAGGTACAGAGTAGCCAGACATGAATGTAAATAGAATATGTAGCCGGTTGGCTGGTTTGTCTGTTTGATCACAGAGAATGACAGCTCCCAATAAGAATCATCTTTAATCATTTTTACAAGGCAGAAATTTATTGTGACTATCCAAATAGGGTTTTACGAATTTAGAATTTATATTCACTCAAGTACTGAAACTTTATATGTCTACTAAACTAGATCTCAGAGGTAAATATTGTACTTTTTACCCCACTACCTTTGTCTGATTACACATTACAATTTCTCATTTCCCCTTCCTGTATAGTGAAAACATGTATCTAAATGTGCTGATTTTAGACTTTTTCTGATAAACTGAAGAACTAAGTGCTTCTTAATGAGTTGACAAAACTCCCCATCTTTGTTAAACCAAATAAACGTTGCTGTTTTTCTGAGCTCATGAGAAGTTGACTTTTTAAAAGATACCTGTTTCTCACAGGACCGCCGTGCTACAAATGTAGGATGATCTTATAGAATATGATGCATTGCTGTAGATTAAACAACCGAACAGGATATAATCTAATTAAAATCAGCTCAACCTTAAACATCCACAGCAGTAAAAAAAAAACACTTTAATGCAGCATTAATATGAAATACAACATATATAATAGTGAAACACTGACAGGGACTATTTTCTCCTGAATGAGTACTTTTACTTTTGATACTTTCAGGACATTTTGGTGATAATACTTACATACTTTTACTTAAGTAAGGTTCTGACTGCCAGACTTTTACTTGAGTGGAGTATTAGTACATTTACTTAGGTGAAGCATCTGACTACTTCTTCCATCCTTCTTTCCTTGTTGTGAAGATTTCATCAATCAAATATGGAGGTCAACATAAAGCAGCTGTTTGCTTTTGTTTGTAATAATGATATGAAATACTAGCAGGAGGAGGAGAGAGGGTGTGAAGACATGAAAGTGAGACTGAACATGACTGTTCCTCATTGTTTGTTTGTCTCACTGCAACATTGACCTGGTTGAGCAGGCAGGTGGTCTGAGCTCAAATCCCAGTCATACTGTTGCACTGCACTCGTTACTGTTGCTGAAACAACCCCTGCTGTTTCTTTTCCTACACTTTGACTCTGTAGAGTTTGCAGTTCGCAAAAAAATATGTCTCTGCCGGCTCCAAGCTTCTGCAATTAAAATAGCATCAAAAGATTTTCCTGTTTCGGTTCCTCATCTTGACGATCCTTTTCTCTCTTTTTCATTCATGCTTATAAACTGAACTCTCCCTTATCCCCTCCTCTGCTCTCCCTCTGCACACCTGCAGCACTGATGCATGCCTTGGTTTTCGGTAATGTGACAGCCATTATCCAGAGGATGTACTCACGCTGGTCCCAGTACCACACCAGAACCAAAGACCTCAAGGACTTCATACGTGTCCATCATCTGCCGCAGAGCCTCAAGCAGCGAATGTTGGAGTATTTTCAGACAACTTGGTCGGTCAACAACGGCATCGACTGTAATGAGGTACCACAAGCGCACATTCACTTAGGCTGCTATGAATTCTTATCCTCCTTTATCAGTTAACTTGTCTTTTGGACACCCTGACAGCTCAGCGTATAGGGATCGATAATTCATTTGAAAGATCCACATACTTCTCACTGCTCACATGTCGTCCACGTTCAGACTCATCATGTGAGTGATAATATGATCAATACTACTTGATCCTCCATAATGTAAGAGCATGATGAAAAGACGTGAATGGAAAATGAAGACCTCTCTGTCTTTGCACGGCCATCTGTGGATGACAGGATATTTTGTAAGATTGAGATTCATGAGTCTGAACCCTTGCAGACTTTCATCTCGATTGCTCGTAGTAGATGAAGATGTGGAGAATCTCGGTGATTGCACGTCAATACACACGAGACTGGGACAACAGGACACTTTACTCCACTTCATTAATTTGAGAGCTTTTAGTTAACAGTTACCACTTTGCACAGATCAAAATGTAAAAACTATCCAGCATTATATGAAATAGTTCAAATTAGCTCCACCTTGATCTACTACAAAATTAAAATATTGCTTATTGATTAATGCAATCAATAATCTAATATAATGTATCTGTTAATATAACATGCTGAAAGGGGACAATCTGAATAATGAGTACTATTTTTCTTTAAGGATAGGAGCTAGTGTTATGGTGGCATTTATTGCAGGCTGCCCCAGACAGGAAAAGAGTGTTTACTAAAGTTGTCTAAATGCCAGCTAATGCCAATTGAAATATATAAACAATACAGATTACCATAAACTAAACTAGCCATAAACTAGACAGGTGGAGACAGAGCGAGGTTGCAAAATGTGGCATGAGGACAGCGTAGAGAAAACACAAACAGAAAGAGGAGGCTGAGCATCTGACACCTTTTCCCTGACAAGCCCAGGGAAACAGAGGCGAGCAGTTAGTAGTCTAATAGCAGCTCGTCCCTCCAGGCTGTGAATGCCTGCGAGACAGCTGTCAGAGTCCAGACCAGGGCGTAGATGGAGTGATGACAATGAATCCCAGACAGATGAATTATAGATGGACGTGTTGATTAAAGTCAGCCCCGGCTCTGACGACTCATTGATCGACTCTATGGAACGGTGAGCCCCGCATCTTTGTCCTGACAGGAGACAGACAGATGGATGGCATGCAATGTTTTGACTTGCTTTTTTTTTTTTTTTCTGTAGCAGCGATAGGGGTTTTTCCAGATTGTGTTTGAGTGTTTATGTTCTGTTCTGTGTGTAGCCTCTGTGTATATTGACTTTTACAGTAGCATATTGGAAGTGTTATTAAATCTTATTTTTTATTTTAGACATGTTTATTCTGAGGGTCCAAAATCAAGTTAATACCAATATTCTCAGCTCTGACCCTAAAAGCCCTGTTTTGAGATGCACTGTATATTCACCAAAGAAAATCTATCAAGTTATTTTGAATTATTTGCTGGGGAAAAAATGATATACTGTATATACATAATGTCATGGAAGAGGGCGGTATCTAACACTTCTGGAGGAGGTTTTCCTTTCTGAATCTAAAGGTTAAAAAGTGTTGTGTGTTGTGCAGATTGCAAAGCCCTTTGTGGCAAACTATTGATTTTGCCTATGTAAATAAACTTGGCTTGACACTGATGTTTCCTGAACAGTAGCTTAGGAATCAAATCAAAGGCAACCAAGGCTGATCACTGAGTGGCAGCATGGTTGTGTTTTCACAGCTGTCATGCTTCTCCTCCCTCTTCCTTGCTTCCCCTTGTCTCACTCTCTGCCTTTCTGCTTTTCCCATCATCCCTGCAGCTGCTCAAGGACTTCCCGGACGAGCTGCGATCCGACATCACCATGCACCTTAACAAGGAGATCCTGGAGCTGTCGCTGTTTGCCTCGGCCAGCCGCGGCTGCCTGCGCTCCCTGTCGCTGCACATCAAGACCTCTTTCTGTGCTCCAGGAGAGTACCTCCTCCGGCAGGGTGACGCACTCCAGGCCATCTTCTTCGTCTGCTCGGGGTCCATGGAGGTCCTGAAAGACGGCATGGTGCTGGCCATCCTGGGTACGATAAAGGATGGAGGGGACGGAGGATGGGTGGGGTGTGTGTGGAAGAGGGAGGAAGAATCCCTCTGTGCCATCATTATAGTTTTACTAAGAAAAATCTCCCAGCAGCAAGCTTCATAATAAAGCTCTGTGCGGCTCATTGTGATAAAGCTGAGTCTGTAAATGAGCCCATTGTGTAGAAATAGGAGCATTACAGTGTCCTAAAGGCCACAGCTCATTCTCAGAGCCTATTGTTATTAAACTCCCATAAAATCAACTCCAGTTAGATGCTATTGTTTCAACAATATGTTCGAGCAGTGAGAGCCAAAGAAGGATTTATCTGAAGCTGTGCATGCAAAAACGGGGGAGCTCCAGTCTTAATTTCCAAAGCTTTACTTGATGTTTGGCAACATAACAGTGTTAATAATCACTGGCTGGCAGTGAAGGTGAGCAGAGCTGAACATTCAGCCACTGCAGATTCTTTTATATTATATACGATGATTCATTCAGAGCAACCCAGGATCATCCAATTCCAAACAGGCGAAGCCAATGCAGTCCTGTGACGGTCAAGTATGTTCTATAGCATTGTAATTCCTTCCTGTCCACTTTAATCTGTGTTGTCCAGTTCAGTCCAGCCCATTTCATCAGTTCAATTCGCTGCAGTCAGGTAATTTCAGTTCCATCTGGTCTGGGCCAGTTTTGTGCTATCCAGTCCAGTCCATGGTGTGGCTATTGTTCAAATCAGTGTTTATGGCGCCCAGGGCCAAAATTGTATCTATTTTCATTTGGATTGTTAAATGATTGTTTCATTTGTAAGGCAGCAGCTAATTATAATATCAGCTGCCAGCGCTGGCTTTTGTGCACTCTACAAGCATGTTAGGTGTATTTCAGTGTTGGGATAACGCCGAAATCAGCAGTTCCAGGAATAAAATGTATTCATGCTAAAATAGAAAATGGCTTCTCATTAATGAAGGAACAAGGTACCAAAATATTTCCTAAAGCTGCAATTCAGCTCAAACTAAGAAAAGATTTTTGGGTGGTTATAAAATTATAATAGTCCTCATTTTGTTAGAATATGTTGTTAATGCAGTAGGAGTCATTATGTGAAGTTTTCATCAAAAGAAAAATAGATGAAATTACATAAAACATGCATGAAAGTAGCAGACCACCTCAGGAGAACTGACCCACATGAGGAAACTGGTGCTGCGACCACAGCAGGTGGACAGTGTAAATGGTTCTCATATGACTGGTGTCTCCATAGAGTCCTGAGCTAATAGCAACCAAATGCACATCTTGTCAAAAGTGTGCAATTACAGGCAGCTTAGTGAACATCAAATCAGAGTGCAAAGTCACTTTTTCTCTATTTTATCATGAACTGTGGCACTTGCTATATACCCTATAATCATTGCTATATGTATTTTGATGCAAATTGGATGCAAACACTTCACAGATTACTAAATATTCTCTATCATTAAAAGAATAAATCTCCTTCTTTGCTTTCTTGCCAAGAATAGTCTGACGCATAACCACCCTGTAAAACAACAATTGGTTACTTTAACACTTAGTTTATTTCCTCAAAATGTTGAATATTTAATGATAATTTATATTTGTAGAAATATCCTTCTGGTAGGAACTTTCTAGTAATTACTGTTCTGAACTTCATAAAAATGTTATTTGGAAATTTGTGTTTGGAGCTATTTCAGGTCTGTTGAAACACTCACCGTCACGACCTGCCTCCAATACATGTGCACAAACACCTGCTGTTGAAGTCTGTTAAAGTTTGGGGCTGTGGTGAGAAACACCAGAGTTAAGATACACGTGTCTTGGTAGAGAATGCATCCATGATCCAAACACGCCTCAATCAAGCTGCGTTCGCTAGCATGCATGTCTGTTGTGCAACATGACCTCTCGTGCAACCTTGATTGCTTTTGCTATCTGACCTTCATGACACAGAACGATAGACCAATCTGCCACAAGTGTGTGTTCTAGGAAAGATGTGAGTCTCAAACTCAATCCATCAGTTTGTCTCTGTTGATGCAGTGCTTACAACCTTTATCTCGATCTCTGTTAGCGTGTGTGTGTACAAAGTGTTCCTACCTGTTGTTTGTCTCAGCACCTGCATGCAAGCGCTCAGGTTGAAAAAAAAGTTTTTGTGTGTTTGTTTGTGTTTGTGTGTGTGTGTTTGGAGTAGGTGGAATTATTTACTGGTTTACAGTGTGGTGTGTGTTTGTGTGTGTGTGGGTGGGTGCATATGTGTGTGTAGGCTTGACAGGCGGAGAGCATTGTCTCTGCTCGCCTGCTGACTGTGCAGAAGGTCAGGCTGACATTGAGTGTCTGACTGAAGGAGAAAAAAGCTCCTCTCTCTCTTTCTGTTTCTCTTCTCTGTGTGCGTGTGTGTTTCTGCCCCCCTCTTCCTTGTCACACTGCAAGTCCGCAGCCACAGCTCAGTACCACATAATAGAGAGTGGGTTGGAGCGAGAGGGGCCATGTTGAGAGACATGAGACAGTGAGAGGACGGGGAGAAGGTGGCATGGTGGAATACCTGACACAAATGAAACAGAAGTCAGTGGGCCGGACCGAGGGGAGGCAGAGAGACAGTGTGAGAGGGAGAGGAGGCAGGTAACATAGAGTTAAATGCAGAGGGAGAGAGGGAAAAGAGCAAGAAGGGATGAGAGAATAAAAAAGGGAAGGAAGAGAATGAGATTGAAAAACAGAAGAGAATAGAGCCGAGAGAAGGTGAGGTATAGGAAGGAAAGACAGGAAGGAAGACACGAAGCAAAACTGCGAGAAAGAAATGAAAGAAGAAAGAAAGAGAAGAAGGACAAAGGGAGAAAGGAAAACAAGGACGAAGGAAGGAAGAATGGGAGAAAGGACGGTAAACAAAACATTGAGGAAAAAAGAAGAAAGGGAGAGAAAGCTGAGAGGACACATGAAAAGACAAGGAAACAAGGAAAGAAACAGGGGAGAGAGGGAAGAAGTAAAACAGGGAAGAGTAAAGGATGGCAAGATGAAAAATCAGGAGGAGGATAAACAGAATGAACAGAGAAAGAAAAAGAAAGAAAGAAAGAACAGTGGGGGGAAAGGAAGAGAGAAAGGAAAACACAAAAGAAGGGAAGGAAGGAAGAATGGGAGGAAAGAAAAATGGGAAAAGAAAGAAGGGAGTGGAAGCAGGGCGTAAAGGAAGAGCGCAAGGACACGAGAAAGTAGTTAAAAATAAAGGGGGAGGAGGAAGCAGTAAAGGGAGGAAAGGAGGAAGAAAGGGAGCAAGGGAGAAGGAATGAAAGAGGGAAGGAAAGAATGAAAACAGAGTAGGAGGGTAAGAGGACAAAAAGGGAAGAAAAAGAAGGATGGACAAATGATAAAAACTGAGAGGAAAGAAAATGGACAGAGCGGAAGAAGCGGGAAAGAAGAAAGACAGCAGAAAGGACAGGGAGGAGAGAATGAATCAGGGGGGCAGATATGAAGAAATAGACAATGACAAAGAGTCTGATATAGCAGGAGGAGCGAGAGAGGGAGAGAGAGAGATAAGAACAGTCACGACTGCCGCTCCATCAGCCTCGGTGTAATTCAGCAACGTTGACAGTTCACAATGACCATAATGAATATTTTATCACTGCTTAAGGGGCATTAACACTAACGGGGTGCTTAGCTTCCTCCTGTATGTATGAAGAGAGCAGGAAACAGCTGTCAACAGCACTTCAGCCCGACAGTAAAACTTACTAAAAGCAGCGAGACTCATTATGTTTTATAAATAATAATCATGGACTGTAAACAGTGATTTTTCTACTCACTCGACTTAGTCCTGTTCTTATTTTGTTGATTGACTGTCCAACAATATGTCCTGTTTTTCTTCTCTTTTGCATAATTAAGTGGTCTCGTGACCAGTTGTGCTTCTAATTTTAGCTTCACCTGACAAGTAAGTTAACAGTTAATAAGCTTGTTGTCAGCTCTGTTTATTTCCAGCTGCCTTGCTGTTCTTTATGGTCATCTTTGGTGGAATAAAAAAAGCTGCAAGGAGTAGATGAAGAAGAAGTTGCCAACAACCTCACTTGGCAAAAGTCTCATTTACAGTGACCTAAAATGATGGTGGAATGACAGGTTTGATGCTAATTTTATTTCCTCATGTATGAGTTACAGCTCCCAGTCGTCCTAGTTCAAAGAAATGGGCTCAAGTCAAGAATATGGCAACGGCTCAAACCAAACTTCCAGTTGACCGGTCAGAGGATTTCTGAATTAATACCATATTCATGCTTAATAAATCACCTATTAATGATTCGCTGATCAGTTGTGATTTAGAAGAACAATTTTGTTTTGTCGGGCTGTGAAAAAAACAACAACATTTTGCTGGTGTTTGTCCTCCCAAAACATTTTTTTTTTTTTTTTTTAGCATTTTACTTTATGAATGCATCATTTAATTTTATGGAAAAGATCTGCAGCGTGTCTGAACCACCATCCATTTCTATAAAAGCTATTAACATTTATAACTGCAGACTTAGTGGATTTTACAGAGTATGAGCTTTTTATTAAAGTCATTTATAAAAGCGAAGGACTACCTAACTTTGGCAAACTGGAAAGAGGCAAACTTTTGATAACATTAATATGTCTATGCAGAACAGCAGCTCTGTAGATGCTCGGAGTTGGGTCTAGTTTAGAGATATGTCTGTAGCACACGTGCTTGCTGATGGCTTGAGCTGAGTCCTGACTATATACAGGTGGTCTTCCTAATGCCTCGACATGCTTTTCCAAAACCCCTCACACACTCCAACCTGAGTACTCTCTGATAAATGGAAGATCTGAAACGTATTGCAGAGGCTCTACAGAGTGAGGCATCCTCAACCCCTTTAATCAGAGAATAAACACTGTGTGACCCTTATTCTGACCTCCCTTGTCTGTGTCTCGCTCTGAGCAGGCAAAGGCGACCTGATCGGGGCGAACCTGTCCTTAGATGACCGAGTGATAAAAACCAACGCAGACGTGAAAGCCCTGACCTACTGTGACCTGCAGTGCATCAACCTGAGGGGGCTGTATGAGGTGTTGGACCTCTACCCTGAATACTCACATCACTTCGTCCAGGACATCCAGCAGGACCTCACGTACAACTTAAGGGAGGGACATGAGACACATGTAAGTCCTGATGTAGTATTGATGATGTCATTACAGTATAACTGAGGCTCAGTGGGGTTTTTGTACATTTTCGCTCAAAAAATACACAGAATTTTTTTTAAAGATACAGATTACTTAAAATGAATTTCACCTTGTTTTAATGCCTCAATGTGCTCAAAAGTTCTAATGTTTAATGCTGCAAGATGATAATAATTACTGAAGTTGGCATTAATGAGGTCCTCTTGTGATGTTGACCACAAAAAAACTGCGCTAATATTAAAAGAAGAAAAAGCTGATACATGAATGACTTGCTGTTTTTTATACACTAGAGTCTCTCAAAGAAATTTTAAAAAAAACAAAAAAAACAAATGTCATTTTGTAAAATCAGATTTTCACTCCATTGTTTTATGTGTTAACATTTTTGTGGCCGATCTTTACCCTTGTTTTTGATCATTTACAAAAACCTTGAAAGTTTCTGGGTTTTTTTTTGTTTTTTTCTTAGTTTTTTGTATTTGGGGAAAAAATCCAGAAATTAATGAGCCCTAGGAAATAACACACAGCAGTGCAGTGCATGACAAGCACACTTGCCAATTTCTCTGTATAATGATTCAAGGTACTGTAATAATGTGCGAGAATGAATTCAATGAAGGCAAGCAAGGCTGGAGTTGGGAGAGAGAGAGAGAGAGAGAGATAGAGAGAGAGAGGGCAAAAATAGCTGGGGGAACTTTGAGAAACTGCTGCTGTAATTACAGTCAGGTGTTTCTGTCTCTCCAGTCCAAACACCACTGGCCCATTTGTGCGCACGAACACACACACACACACATACACACGCACACATACACACGCACTACCTGCCGCGGGGCTTTTAGCTGAAGCTAATGTAAAGAGGGGCAGCCCAAATCTCAGGACTGTGTGGACTTAAAATGAAGGAAGGAGGAAGGAGGCAGCTCAGGATGAAGGGTGTGTTCATACTAGGAGATTCACTAGATACTACTGTACTGTATATGAGCACAAATACAGTGTGTTAAGGTCAATTACTTTCTATCATTGGATCACTGCAAGCCATACAGTCATATATTATGTCCTTGTATCCGCTTTGCAAACAAGTAAACTGCTGAGTATTGTGAAATAGCTTCTGTGTAATTTCCAACTGAGAAAAGAAAGGCCACGTCTTGATTGCTCTGTCCTGCGGTTCATTTACTGTATGTTATCTCTCTGGCTCTCTTCCAGGTTAAGGCCAGACTGTCTACAACAGCTCTAGATACTCAGGTAACGGACCACAAACACTCACAAACACTGATCGAGGCAATAAGCCATGCTTTGAAAACAGGTACCATTAACTCTGCCTATTTGTTAATAATAGAAAATATAGAAAATAGAAAATAATGAAACTTAAACTAATGTTCAACTGCAGATCAGATTTTCTGTCCATATGAGAAATCTGCAGGGCGACCAGGCAGCAGACCTCCAACACTGTTAATAGACCCAATCAGTCTTTTAGACTTAATGATTGCTTTTTTTTTGGTAGAGGAGGTTGAGGGAGGAGGTCGATCAATTCTGCAACGAATGAGTTAGTAGTCATGAACTCACGGCTGCTCCAGGATGGAGTGCGATGAAATGCTCTACATGCTGCCAGTCTGCCCTTTGAACGTTGAGAATCTGCACAAATAACACAAATATAATCATCTGTACTCAGATATTTTACAGAAGAATCAATGCAGCTGTCGAAACCATTAACCTCACGCCGGTGTTGGTTTCCTCTGAGAGAGCTGGGTCATAAGCTGCTGATCAATACATCACTGTTGACCTTATTTATGTTATTACCTGATCGCGTCCTCATCTTGTGGTTGATCAGCGTTGTGGCAATTGAGCACAACTGCAGATCCTTCACAAAGGAGAACACAGGTCTGACTGATGTCACAGTTCACCGGTGCTGCCTTCATTATTCTGCAGGTCACAGCTTCAGTCTAAAATGTTGATCTGGGGATTTTTGCTCAACCTTGTCACTCACAAATCCAGCTGAGTGTTCTGCTGCTTGCAATTAGAAGTCATTAGTGCATGTCTATGTGATGAAAACACCTCTGTGTATTTCAGGATCGCGGTATTAACTGTACAAACACAGCTTAGTGAATTCAGCATCTTTAGAGGGAGCAGAAAAGATAAGGATGGTAACGTTTGCTGTGACACAGAATACCAAGAATTGCTGGTTTTTTGAAAGAGACATTTAAGCAAATTTGACATCATCAAGGCTGACGCTTCAGATGACTCGAATCAACATGAATAGATTTTAATTTCATATCAGCTCTCTGCTTTTTCCGTAGTTATGTAATCTCCAAAAATTCTCCTATTATCCACACTCAAATGTTGCCCTCAAATCACAGGCGATTGATAGTTGTCACCGCTCTCAAAGATTCTTTTCAGGCAATTTTTTTTTTCCGTCTTAATTCCAGTCTGGAGTGGGAAGGAACGGACGAGTGGTGCAGGGCTATCCGCCCATCGTGGAGGCACAGGAGGAACATGAGGAAGATGAGGAGGAGGAGGAGGACGTGGCCGTGTCTGTATCTCTGTCATCGGATGGGAAACGGGCGGTGAACCTCAGGGACATGGGTGGGAGGTCTCCACTGAGCCGACCCAGCCAGAAGACAGAGGGGCAGGGCTCCAGGAGGCCTCAGAGGAAGATCCAGGAAATTAGTCTCACCACTTTAGACCCTTCCAACCTCAGCCCCAGGTGAATCACCATTGATTTACCTGCGTGTGGAGGCTTGTGTCTTCTGTGACTCTGTGTCATGCCTATTTTTGTCATCCTCAAGCACAGTACATGTGGTGCAAACCAAACCCAAGATCTTATACAGTCTATGGTAAAAACTGGGCCTGGGATTTTTTGACAAGGCTTAAGGGATTTAAAGCAATTATGTCCCATTTGATTGGATCAGTGAAAGGTAAACTGATGGCAACCAGCACGACTGAATTACATCATGCTCTTTTGAAAAAAAAAAAAGTTTCTCCAAAATCCAAATACACAACTCTGACACATCACATAATATTGCTCTGCTACCACCCACAGTCTAATGGTCATGCGCAGTCTAACTTGGTTATTTTGGATATTTACAGTATATATTCTTACTTGAGTTCAAGATGAGTCATCAAAAATATTTTTTTTTACTGGAGGAAAAAAGAGCAGAAAAGAACATTCTCATGTTTTTGATGTCACTTTGTCCTATAATGAGATACATAATGAGACAGATTGGGAAAACCACAAGTTATCATTTTTCTGTTTTTGTATGACTCAAACCAAATATTCATGTTAATTAGTGAGGTTTGGAAGTGCCAGTAGGGAGGTTAGCTGTTTCCCTCTGTGTCCAGTCTTTATGCTAAGCTAAGATAAGTGGCCTCTGGCTGTAGCTTCATATTTATGGCACAGACGTGAGTGGTATCTTTTCACAGAAGTGTTGGCCAGAAAGTGAACACATGCATTTCCCATAATGTTAAGTTAAGACCATGAAAGCATTTAACGTGAAATCAATCACAATTAGTACATTATTAAATCATTATTACATCATCAGTAACACACACTCTTTGTCTGCAGGATAGTGGACGGTACTGAAGACAGCGAGGGGACGGAGAGTTCCCTGGCCTTCTCCTTCTCTACCAGGCGAGGTTGTCCTGTCAATGAACCAACCAGTGCCTCAGCGTCTGCCACAGGTCCTCCCATCCTACAGCACACAGCAATTAACCTCTCAAATCTAACCAAATACCATTAAAATTCCTGAAGCTTCCCACACCCTGGAAAGAGAAATATGTTCACATCCCTGCAGCACTCTTTGTATAATGAGGGTGATTAATGTGAATGTGCGCTTCTGTCAATGCCTGCGGTATTTATCAGCTGCCTTGTTGCAATAACTGCTGGGTGTACGTTTTTATTTCTTATTCGACGCTTGAAGTGATTTATAACCCGGCTCATTTTGTGTCACAGATATGCTGCAGATCAGCACGGCAGAGCTCGCAGCTAAAGCAGAGGAGACCAGGGAGCAACTGCGACGCCTCGACCAGCAGGTAGGACTACTTCCTGAGCATGTGTGTGTGTGTGTGACAGAGAAACACAGACAGGTGGACTCAGGTATGCACAAGCCATATGGCTATATTTTAGCATGTCAGGTACAAGGATTGAGAGAAGTAGTGAAGCAAAATTAAATTAAAATTAAATTAAAATTAAAAAATTAAAAAATAGGAATAAAGAGTGTGACATTGAAGATGATGGTATTTTTCAACTATATAAAGCTAAACAATCATATGTTTTCACTGTTGTCTGCTGAAGCTCTAAACTTCAAGTGTTTCTTCTGTATATTTTTTTTTTATGACAGGACTGAATAGACCTAATGTATCTTGTCCGTTTTGTTGTAGAGTATCATGTTTTATAGACTTTAGTGGCTCATTGTCCAGCTTGAAATCTGTTCACACACACATACACACACACACACACAGCCTCTCGTGCTGTATCCTATGGTTTTGATTGGCGGGTGGCTAAATTGACATTAGACTTTTGGCAGGTGAGGAGGAGTGTTTGCTTCCTCCCGCTAAGCCTCAGTCTGTATCATGGGATGAGCGGATCGAGGCAGACAGAAACAGAGACACGAAGAGAGGAGAACGGAGAGGGACAGAGAGGAAAGGCTTTGTGAGAGGACACGAAAAGAAAATCAGAGAGGGATGGAAAACGGGTGTGTAAAAGACAATTGCACAACACTTTCACAGTTACACACACACTGGCTCTGTTGTCCTTTCTGTGTCTCAGTTGGATACCGGTGTTTGACAGGAAGTCTCTCAGCGTGGTCTTGTAGGCTGTTAATCCTCACTTGGATCCATCCACACGGATCACCGTAGGAGACGCTCTCTGCTCTGTGCACAACACAAACAAATGACAAATGACAGGGCATTGCATGTTATGTAGAACATGCAGGGTTGTATCAAAAAGTACAGTTTGTCAAAGAAAAAAGATTATTTTAATTTGTGGCAACATTAGCCCATTCATTCAGTGTTCAGTCTGTAACATGCAGACAACCAGTCCTCCCATGTACTGTAATTCAGTACTGTGGACAACTGATGGACATTTCCTCATCTAGTGCAATGAAAATAAGCTCCATGACAGTTTTTGTTCTTGTAGGTAAAAAAAAAAAATCTTTTAGAGCACTTTAAAACAAACAACATGCACTGTTGTAGGAGCCTAATTTGTTATTTGGCAATGGGTTTTTTTTTCTTACTTTTTCTTAATTGTAATACGACAACAGTTCCCATTCTTTCAGTCACCATTAAGGAACAAGGGCCTTTTGAGACCTGTACCCATTCCTGTGAATAAAAAAGCACACAAACTACAATTCTAAATATAAGATGTGACCAATCCCAACAAAAAACCCACATGGTTTATTTCCTTGCTTTTTCTGACTCGAACCACACAAAGGTCATTTTAATGAAGTATGAATTGTGCGAACACGGTCACAAACCGGCTCGGTCTTGCCCTGTGACCTCTTAGGTTTACCCCTAACCCTTTAACCTCATGCTACATCTGAGCCACTGAAGGGTTTATTCTAGTGGGAGCTGAATAAGGCATTTATATAGCTAAAGAGAAGCACAACATGGTGACCTTTGTACCGTGTTGTGGAAATCATAATGTGCAGCTATACAGGGGAGATGCACAGTCTGAATAATTGTGCTTATACGTAAAAGACAAAGCGACGTGATGCACTCACCTACACTTCAAAAATTCTCAATTGAGAAGGAGACCTGGGTACACATGTATGCACAGCAAGAAAGTACAAATGGACACTGATATGTACTCATTCATACATGCATCACAAATGTACTACTACTATATATTTATTCAGACTCAGATATTTTTTACAACTCTCATGGTTAATAAGCATAAGCATTGTATGCTTAAATGATGCTATTCCTGATTTGCTTTTTCTGAGCATGTACCTGTAGCTGCAGTGGGATCTGGTCATCCATGGCTGCTGGTTTGTCTGATCACCCCCACAGACGATTGGCTCTGAAGTGGGAACACTGGAATCATGTTGACAGCGTTTCAGATTGGACTGTCCTGTCGCTCTCAGCTTTTTCTATTTTTATCAGAGCCAGAGTTTAGATGCAGGCTTTTATCAGACACTCCAGAGAGGGAGAGAGATGGGAGGATTGTCAAAGAGGGAGGGAGTTTATTTTGCCCTGTTAAAACTATTGTCAGGGACTCAGTACGGAAGATCAAAGTTAAGCAGCTGTGATGTTAAAGGACAGAAAAAATGTAATAAAAAATACAGCTAAATGTACATTTTGACTCTTCAGTCATGAGTCAGGCAATAGATTTGATTTTGATGTATTGTATATCTTACAATGTGTGTCCATGAAGCTGAGAGAGGAAGAGGGAGCTCCCAGCCTTATTCGGTTCATCATGATCACAATATCTCCGTCCGATCACCTCTTGACATATTCACACAGCGGCTGGAGCAGCTCCCACCTGGAGCTGTGTGTCCTGCTGAGGGCTGATGTGCATCCAGTAGCACTGATCACTGATGTGCATGATTGGCCTGATGAATGGTCATGAGTGCTTTGACTGGCAGAAGCAGATGGCGTGTTGGCAGGGCGTCATGGCCGTGCCCTCTGTGGACAAGCCACGTGCAGAGAGCAACTAATCACCAGCCCCCTCCCCTTCATCAGTGTAATGACCAATTATAGCAGCATGTTACATGCGAAACAGGCAGGAGACGGAAATATTTTGACCCAAAATGACTGACCTGAAAATATCAAATTCATTATGATGTACTGTGTATATCCCAGGGCTTTTTGTTCCAGGTAATTAGTAAGTGTTTCCTCAAAAGTTTGTCTTTATTACATAAACATATGTCAGTGACTCCTCTTTGAATGTTTTAGGCAATAGGTTTGGACTCCAGAGGTGGTGCCAGAATCAAATGCCTCAACCAACACGAGTCATGAAGGATTTACAACCTCAAAAAGAATTAGACTACTTATGGTTTTAAGTTCATTGTGTTACAAAGAAGACAAGTGTGCTCATACTTGTTGGTGTATTTTTACTACTCCATATTTATGTCAGTTGTAATCCTGGTATTAGTCTTGGTTGATTTGTCGACACCTGTGGTTACCCCAGTAAACAGCAGATGTGATTTAATACAACAGCAAGTAGTTTTTCAATGTGGGCAGTTTTCCACACAACAGCAGGGAATAGTGAAGTTGGTTACCTTGCTCAGGAGTTTGAGGTGTGAGGCCTATCATCTGAAACCCTCCATCTAACGGCTGTGCGATTTCTCCTCCTGGTTCTATTACTCCCTTGGTAAATGGTAAATAGCAGCATTTATATAGCACCTTTATCCAAAGCTCTTTACAATTTTTCAGTCACCCATTCACACACTCACACACACTGATGGCAGCGAGCTACCATGCAAGGCCTGACCATCAGGAGCAATTTGGTTCAGTGTCTTGCACAAGGACACTTCAGCATGTGGACTGGAGGAGCCAGGGATTGAACCACCATCGCTTACAAAAACTAAGTGCAGTGATGGAATCATGACTCCTGGGTGGACAATGATTTTGCTCCCTTTCCAGCACAATGCTATGGATGGCATTGAGCATTATTTATTGTTTTTTTACAGTCTGGAAATAACATGCAAGGCAACATTAGGAGAGACTGAAGTAAAAGATATTAAAAAGTATCCGCTGTAACATTGTCGCTGTCTTGCATTGTGCAGCATGTATTTATGATGAATGATCACGGTTCAACTAGTGCTACCACTATTTGGTTTCATGAAAATCCTCAGGACTCCAATTGTAACTTATTATCATATTTTCTGCCACACCTAACCCATGGATGAGGCATGATGCACTTTTTTCTCTCTTTTAAACCAACAATGGTTTGTGTCTGTGTCTGCAGGTGAGCAGTCTCGGGAGGGAGGTGGCCGACCTTGGATGCATCATGAAGAGAATGGCCCAACTCATGGAGACCCTCATGTCATCAGCGCCACCCCCTACAGTTGTCTGCCCCACGCACTACTCCCCGGGACACCATGCATACCTGCCCCATCCGAACCCTCCTCAGTCTTACTCTTCAACACCCTCCTCTCAGACTGCCTCCATCTGGATGGACACTCCCATGTCATTGCCCTCCTCTCCCATCATTATCCATCAGCAACATGGTGCGATGTGCCACAAGGACTCTGTCGCATATCGACCCCAGGACCTCCAGCTGGGGTACCCTGCCTCACCCAGTTCAACTTTACCTCCAACTCCAAACTCATCGGCCATTCAATTACAACCCATCATCGCGGAGCCTCACCTGCCTTCCTCACCCCTCAGCTCACCAGAGATTTCCCACTGCAACGAGGGGGTTTCTGGCTCCATCAGGTCAAGGGTGCACAGTCCACCCCTGCAAGACGTGCGAGATGAGGGACCTCATCAGACCTCTGGATGTTCTTCGCAAACTGAACTCGGGGGGACCTACCACAACCCAAACAAGAGTTTGTAGCAGCCCTCCATCTCAACTTTCCTGGACTTTTTCCAGGATATTTTTTGGGAATATGCTCCGGAATTAAGGATCAAACTGAACAACCGGGGTCCCCCGTATCATTGGAGGATGTTTGCAGGGATGCAATTCAGATTCTTTTTGGTGTTTAAAAATCACATTGCATGAAAACGAGTACAGAAGGTTTAGGTGTGTTAGCTTTACCTTATAGAAACGTAGTGTTGTTAGACAGGATGTAGAGGTTTGGGTCAGTTGTGGAGCTGAATGATCGCAGCTCTCTGGGCACAGCTCACCCCCAATCCGCTACCCCTCCCACCTTCAGGCGGGATTGTGCCATAATGGAGGACAAGAGGGATATGAAGGAGGAGAGAGTTCTTTCTATCCTCTCTTTTTTAGCTCCTGGCTAGTTTCAGGTTGGCTGGGCCGGTTGGAGGAAGACAAAGCATCATGAGTGGTGGACGTGGGCTTTGGAGACAAGGAGGGGAGCGGTGGGGGCTGTTAATGTTCTTCCCCCAACCCCCTATCTTTGCCATTTCCTCTCCTTTTAACCCTTCTTTCTTGTTCACTCAACCCGTGCCTGATGCTCTGGATTGTGTGGACCAGTGCGTGGCTGGCCGGGGCTGGAAGGACTGGGAGAATAGAATGGTGTGAGGAGAGATGGGATGTATTGTGCTCTTTACCGCTGGCCCTCAGGGAAGGGGAGGCAGAGGGTGGAGGAAGTTGGTTATGGAGGTGGGGTGGGGGGGTGTTATGCCTTGGGCAGCACAGCCCCTGCTGTCGTCTGTCACACTGAGCACAGGGACTCTTTCTCCCTCTCTGTTTCTCGTTTCCAGTGTCTCTCTCCCTCCTTCTTTCTCTTTCTCTTGCTCTCTGCATGCCTTTCCGAGCCTTTTGAGTAGTGCCTGTAGACACACATTAACATGCTGCATGTCACCCTGTGGAAATCCAGCTTGCCATTTATCTATCTATTTAAAGGAAACGCGGTTCAATCTTTTAATAGCTGAACCTGGCATTTACTGATGCATATTTATTGGATGTTGGCTCAGTTTAAACAACTGGGTAATTTTAGGCACAAGGTAGTCACCCCTGTCATGAAGTGGCCTGGAGCAAAGCGCCAATACTAAATTGGTTTCACGATCCATAATGTAGGCCATTTCCTCGATCGTTACCCAGAGTTATCAGCTCTGAGATCCATTTTCTTAGCTGTTCAGAGCGAAGGCAATATCCCCACATAAAAGCACAATAAGGAAATAAAGACGCTTTTATATTTCTATGAATGTATCATTACTAAAGATGTATTTTTTTACCTCAAAGAATGCAAGAGTGTGGGATAGCAGTAAATGATGCCACTGTATATGAGGTTATGCCAGTGCTGTTTGCTGGTGGCCTACCAGTCAATGCAATCTTAAACCAGGAAACGGTCTTAACTCTCGTCCCGACAGATCTACTGTTCTCTTTTGAATTCATGTAGGTTTGACTCTGCTTCTCTGCAAATGGAATGTACTGTAATCAAACATCTTTTTTCCCATAACATTTTGATATTTATTAGATACAAAAAAAACACAAATGTTATGCTAATAAACGACAAACATGACTGTTATGTCCTGGCTTTTTGTTTTTGTTCACATAGGAAAGGTTGTTAGAAGATCATTAAAACCAGGAAATGCAATTTTTCCAAAACAAATTTGCAATATATTCCTTACAACCCACGTGTACAATGAAAGGATTGATAGCAATTAAAGGTCTTAAATTAGCTCAGTGTTTGTGTTTTGGAAGTCAGATGTTAAAGGGACATCTTAACAACATCATGCACATGAATTTCAAAGAAAAATGTATTTCCTGATCAGTTTTATGGACAAAAGGATAAGATTGTCAAAAAATAAAACAACAAATGACTTGATTCTTCTAACATTCAAATAAATAATACAAGTAATTTGGATCCATAAGAAAAAACCAATTCGTTTTTTTTGTTTTTTTACCATCGCTTTCCTACCATAATTGAACACCCTTCAGCCAGCCCAACCCCCCTTTTTCTTTAATCCTGGCCGCTGTGAAAACACGTCAAGGCAATGCATTCATCAGGCAGCCACCATCACTCACTTGACCTTTGTGTGTTACATGTGCAAAAGGGCGGGCGTTGCTCTGCGCTCATGCAGCGACAACGTCATCATAGATAAACCTCCTGAAGCTCAGCCTAAAGAAGAATCACCACGACCAGGAGGCATGACTTTTATGGAAATTCAAACTGCTGAGATCTCAGTCTGGACCAAAGTGTCAAACTGACAATCTGACATCATCTCTACAGGCTGGAGCACACACTACAAGCATGGTAAAACACACACACATCATCAGCAAAATGGATTTTTGGATGTGACAAAAAAGCACATACAGACATCTTTAAGCATCTAAAACTGGTTAATGCTCGAAAGCTACAAGAGCAACAATAGCTTGTTGTATGGTTCTATGATGGACAAATCAACAGTCGCACACTGAAACAAAAAACGTGGTGGTAACTCTTATCTCTGCTTCATTTACTTAGTTTAGGTTTATCTTTTAGCACAACGTCAAAATGCACATGCAGATAAATAACGGTATACGTAGATTTTGCTTTCATATAACATACAGTTTTTGACAGCGCACTAATCTAATGCACACAGTCTTGCGATATTGGTTTCATTGACATAAGTGATTTCACTTCCTTTCAGTTGTGTGGCTGGTCAACAAAGGGAGCCCCAGCTGCAGCAAACCTGCTTAAATGGTGTTGATTGCCTATTAGTCTGCACTGAGTTTCTCCTGTGTCATGGGGAGAGATAGCATTTTATTTTTATTATGTCTTTGACAGCAGTGTTTTTGATATTGTTCTTTCCTTTTTCCTAAGTTAGTAATAGGTAACACTATTCTGACATGTTTTGTGGTTATTTGTTTAAATGGTTCTATGTGTTGAATGACTTGATTAGCCACTATATTTCCCCCCATGTCTCAGTTTGTCTGGTCTGTTTTCTCCTGCTCTGTTCTGTTAGTGCTTGAGTTTGTTCTGTTCAACTATTGTCAGGGGTATTTTACTTTTTTTGCCTTTTTGTAAATGCAAAAGAAACATTTTTTAAAAGAACACCTGTCTCTCTGGTTCTAACAGCTCGGTCCTTGACAGATTCACGCAATCAAAAATGAACACTGACTGAGGAAAAGCTGTGAAGAATTTGTGATTCATGTCAGCTTGTTCCACAGCGTATTGGGTAACATTGTTGTATCTAACACAACCTTATATTCATGCCACTGATTTGCAACTGACATGTTGCTGAATTCTTCTTTGACTCGTCAAGTCAAAGCCTTTATTGTCATGTACAATGAATGTCATTTAACAAGGACATACTAAGTATAAAAAAATGAAAAATTCAAGAGCACAAGAAAATAGATAAAATATCAGCAGCGATAAAAAAAAAAAAAAAGAACATGGTGTACAGGTGATGAAATATATGTGCAAAATTTGACATGCAGACAGTGGGTGAGTGTGCAGTTTGGAGTGTGTATATGTGTGCATGTATGAAGCTATATGGCAAGGTGAGTTAGGGTGGAGCCAGGGGCAGTGAATCAGGTCGATCAATCTGAGGATAAAAAGCTGCTCAGCCTAGAAGTTCAACATTTCATATTTTCTGTCTCCTGCCAGAGGGCTTAAATGTGAAAACCCTGTGTTGCTTTTCTGTCGAATCTCTGGTGGTAGATGTCCAGCAGAGATGGTAGAGGCGCCCTGACAATCTTCTCAGCAGTCTCTTACATAGCACGAAGTGATGCAGCTGGCCAAGATGTTGTCTATGGTGAAACTGCAGAAGCTGGTGTGAATCTTTGGTGAGATGCCAAATTTATTTGAGCCTTCTTAGAAAGTACAGATTTTTTTTGATTTTTTTTTGCTTTTGTTACATTTGCTTTTGTTACATTTCCAGGTGAGGTCATCACTAATGTGGACCCTGTCCTTCCTCACATGTCTGTCATCTTTGTCTTACCTGTGCTGACACGCCACCTCTGTCCTGTGTGCCATTTCATCAGACCAGTGACTGTTGACTGAACGTTGTCCTTGTTTCAGGCATTGCAGTTTTTGATGAATGGAGGAAGAGATCGTTGTGGGGTGCCACTGTTTGTCATCACATTGTTTGAGGTTTAGATTTCCAATTCAGACAGACTGCGGTGTGCAGGTGAGGAAATTGAACAGCCAGTGACAGAGTATGGGGTTCAGGCCAAGTTTTACAGTTTGTTTGTGAGTCTGTGGGGGAGGATGTATTAAAGGCTGAGCTGTAATCGATGAAGAGCTTCCTGATGTAAACTGCTTTGTTTGTCCAGGTGGGAGAGCAGCAGAAACAGTGGATGTGCTGGGGTGATACTTTAGGGGCTCCAGTGACTCAGGTGTATTATTCTGGGTGTGGGCCAGAACCACTCTCTCAAAACACTTCATTATGATTGGAGTGAGTGCCGTTGTCTCCTGTTGGGGACTGTGATTATGGAGGCGATTCTAATGCAGGTTGGGACTGTGGGACTATTTTGCCTCTTTGATTGTTTTTTGCAATCTGACCTGTTGTACCTCACTGCCCGACCTAAACCCAAGAGAGCAAGCATGCAGCATGTGTTATACTTGACTGGTCATCCAGGACTGATATTTTCTGATATTTTGGCCTGCATGGTGGGTACTGTAGTGTCAATGCAGATTCTGATGTAGCTAGTCAAGCCTGTTTTCCAAAGACTGCACATTAGCCAGCAAGAGGCTCAGTAGCAGTGGTCGATTTACATGAGCTTTTAGCCTCACATGAAGGCCTCCTCTCTTGTCTCGCTTGCGCCTCAACAGGGGTCTTCCCTGGTTGCCATTTTCAATCAAGCGCAGTGCTGGAGGGCCTTTTCTGAGGTGGCCACGGCGGCGGCTTGGTGTGGAGAAAACAAGTAGCCCATAGTCAAAACTATGTCATGCTGCTGCCTAGTGATGTCCAACATCGCCTGCTTGTCATAAGTCAGCAGTGTGTGATATTTATAGAGGGTATTAAAAACTAAACAAATAAAAACACAAGCAAAAACTGGTTTGAGAGTGGAGCAGGTCTGCCATGGGTGGCGCCATCATTAGGGTCAAGTCATACACTACATTCATACACCAACACAAAAATACACACACACACAGAGTTAATAAGGCCAGATCTCTGTCGTGCAAGACTGTCGCTTGTCCGCACTCTGTTCATAATAGTTGTGTTTGTTTTGTGTATGCCTGTGTGTGTCTGTCCTTTATAAGCCGCCGCCACGGTTCATCTGAGGTGAAAGAGCAGCGATCGTCATGTCCCACTGGTGACGTGGGCGAGGGGTGAAGACTGGGTGAGTAAGTATGCGTGCTGTGGATTACATTGACACATCTGTCATAGGTCCAGCTGCTCTCACCTGGCGAGGTGCTGCTCCGCCGCGTGTGTTTGTCTGTGTCAGGAAGTGGCGTGAGGGGAATACAGCATGGATGCAAGTGAGATACAGTATACTTTATAGGTATTTATTTTGGAGGTAAGCATTACAACTGTGTCAAGGTGTGGGTGTTTATGAATGCACGCATGTGTGTGAATGATTGTAGAGGTGGCAACGGTGTCAGAGAAAATGAAGATATGTGTGATCAAAATACTCCCTGCTCTGAAATTGACTTGTGTGTTTTACTGAGAAGGGACTTGCAGGTGGGTAGGGGGGTGTTTGCTGTGAGGATGATTATTTGTGTATTTAGCAGTGCCTCCAGCACATCTGTGGGAATGCTGTTATTTAGCCTGGGGGTCTTGAGGACCCATCCATATTTAATGATGTACAGACAATCCCATCCTGGGTGTTTATGCACCGTTTTATCCACCTGCTAGCGAAACTCATCTTTTATTCACTACTTCCCACAATCTGTCATTAGCAAACTGAGGCCCATCTGCCTCCCTCCTTTGCACCCTTACGTTCCTCTTTCCAACCGTTTATGACTTTTGATTAAAGTTGGGTCTGATTCAGACGGATGGAGAGGACGATAGAATTGAGATGGAAATTTGTTCAACACAAACACTAAAAGGAGAAGGGAGTGTTAAAAGGTGGGATGTGGACTGTTGATGTATGAATGTTCATGTTTATGCTGCACACACATTTAACTCCATGTCTCATATTCCTTCTAATGCTGTGTCTCTGTTTAGTCCACTCTGTTCACATTGTTTAATGATAGCCCTGACCCAAATACAGCAGCTATTCATCCCTGTCCACTCTCTTCATCTCAACACACGCACGCACACAGGCTTTATTTATGTCACTTTTGGAGACTTTACATAGACTTACATTCATTTCCTGGAGACTAACCTGAGGGACTACCGGACCTTAGCCAAAGTTTAACCTAACCATAACCTTCACCGCTGACCTAAAAATCACAGTTTTCAAATTGGGGACACAACTTCTGTTCTCAGTTGCACGCGCTGTCTCTAATCAACTAGTCTTTAGCCAGGTGTATGTCCCCAATTTGGACATAAGTAAACCCACACATACACACACACACACTCACATTCACTCTTCCATTCAAATGAGCACTCTCTCCCAGTGAAAAGAGCCTCTTCACTTGTCCCTCTCCCCGGATTTTAGTACTGAAAAACACCACCGCTGTGCAGGAGGTGAGAAATTCTCTCTCAGGTAATAAAAATCTGTTCGTTTCTCTCCTTTCATCTCCACAGACATAATGGAGATATGTTGGTTGCTGGCTGTGGTGTGGTGCTTCCATTCAGCCCTTACCCAGATGTGATAGGCCACCTGCTAAAGAAACAGGCCTGAACCAAGGACACGTTGTGTTTGTGTTTGAATGTGTGTGGTCCAACTTGTGTGGTTCTGGTTAAGTGTGTGTCCAAATATAGTGAGTGTCTGTGCCTGCATGCAGATATAGAGGAAGAGGAAGAGCACACGTGTGAAATAAGGAGAAAGCTCTCCACACAAGAGCTTAGGATTTATCTGTTCCAACAGCAGCCACTGTTGCACAGCCAAACAGTTGTATTTGCATTGTGTAAAGCAGGAAGGGAGGGGGGGGAGCTACCAGGACATCTTGTGTGTTTGATAAATGAGCTACTCCCCTGGGTGCTATGGTATAAGTGTTGGTGGTGGTGGTAGGAGGGGTGGCAGAACAATGCGCATGTCAGACATGGAGATTAATGGTGGTTTCTTCTCTAAGAAGTCTAGGTCTCTCTATGCCCGTCAAACGAGGATACTGGAAGCGCTGCTAAATTACCTCTTTTTGTTGTTCACCTGTCAGACAGTAGCTTGGCATTTTAAAGCACCAAGATAGGAGGATCAGAACCGTGTAGAGCTCTCGCTAAATAGTTGTCTTCCATTGAAACAGTGATGTAAGGGTCCCTGTTGAAAAGTCTAAACTAAAATGCTCATTCACAGAAGATGACAGAAGGCGTTCGTCGCACCAAACACTGTCAGACAGCCGTACATGATGTACCTTTCCATTCTGTTGTGTGGTGGAGGTTTTTTTTTTTTTTTAGGATAACTGGCCAGAAATTGACATTGCAAAATGAACTGAGAGTTTTCTTTTCACACATCTAATCAGAGACTTCGAAAAGCATTAAACTATCTGGTTAGATGAGAGCAGCATGGGCTCTGTCTCAGCATGTGTTTCTTGTGTGTGATGGAGCTTGCAGTCTTCTAAGCATCTGTTTGTCATCTCCCTGGATTTCTAAACCCCAAATTATCAAATGTTTTTATGCACATTTTTCATAATTTTGCACTCAGTATATCTCATATTAATATGTCCAGGGTGGTGTCCTGTACTGGAAGCAGATTCAAATTCTACCCATGTTGGATAAATGATCATAAATAATAATGATAATAAGAAGAAGAAGAAGAAGAAGAAGAAAAGAGAGATATAGCGACCACTGTTCTGTGATATAATAAAAGTAGGAGTGGGTTTAATCTCATTAAACTTGTGTGATGAAAAGTTCCTTAACCAGCTAAAATTAATGTTTTTATGATAATGTGTCAAATGGCAATGTGAAAGGACTTGTGAACCTACAGAGAATTATCACCTGAACCTGCAGCTACCACCAGCTTAATGAACCTTTATAGCAAGTTTGAGCTAATTTTTTTGCCCAAAGCTTCATTTTGATCAAGTAGCTGGTGAACATGAAGCATTTAGCAGCTACAAAGTCATATAGTTTCCCTAGGAGACGGTGGAGACAAAAGCAGAGTTAAAAGTGAGTCAATATTGATTACTTACACTTTAAAGTTATAATATCTTTGGGCTTACTTTCTCAAATGCACCAATGACCAATACATTTTTCTGTTCTGTGTCACTTATGTTTCTCACTCATAAGTTGTGCATGTTTTTTTGGTTTTCAACGTGACCCACCTGTAAGTCAAAGGAGTCATAAGAGGGCTGGATGGGTGAATAAGTGTCAAAAAGAAAAGTGAGACATGCAACCTTTGGTTCTTTTGCCAGACAAGCTTATGTAACATTTATCTGTGTGAAAGTGGAAGTGAAATTGTGCACATCTTGCATTGCTTGTTAAATCTAGTGTGACCATGGCCTCTAAACTGGCTTGATTGCAGCACTCAGAAGGAAAATCAGCTCACTGTGCAGAATATAAGGTCTCTCTTTCACAGCTCCTGGGTGAAAGAGGACGACACTGAAGAGCAACATTAGTTAACTGAAAATTACCAGTGCAAAGCTTTAAGATGCCCTGTTTACTCAAGGGTTGGCATTGCTTATGTTGGACTCAGTTTTGATATTTTAAACAATAAGTGTTCTTCCTGATTCTAATGTGATAAATGATAGGCCAAGAGAAATACTGAAGATGTGTATTTAATCAAATGCTTTTCTATCTAATCATTCATTTCTGTATAATCAGGTAAAAAATTTAAGATCAACTTTACTCTATCAGTCATTACAGATCCAGATCATGCTCCCTCCACCTGTTTACCACTCTTTATATTTGAGCCCCACCCTTCAGTAAGGAGGTGGAAATAAGGAAGAATGGTGCTATTATTTCCCCCTTACACCAATTCCAAATGTGTTTTTTTGACCTGAAAGACCTGTTTTCAAGTATGTGATGTATTAGACAAATATAGGTATCATTAAAACGGCGGTTCAGAATTTAAAGGGTGCCCTCACGAAGTGTTTGTGTCACCAGGAACTTTCTCAACGAGACACTCAAAAGCCGTTTTTGTCTCTGACCTTAATTGCTGCTGCAAGCTAAGTTTTTGTCACATTTTAATGCACTTAATCTTTGCTCAGTGTCAGCGCCGGCTCCCGAGGCCCATCCACATAGACCTAATTGCACAACAAGCACATTACGAATCACTGGAAACAGCAGTGTCTGTGTACAGGAGACCTTAGGCTCTTTAAGGCTCACAGTAAGTACAGCCACCTCCGTCCTTGGTGAAATAGCCCCATGGATCTTCATAAAGAGGCCACAGCTTGCTGCACCACAGCAGCTGACATCTATCTGTGTGTTTGTGTGTGTGTGTGTGTGTGTGTGTGTGTGTATGTGTGTTCGGGTGGTGGCACAGAAGAAGAGAGAACAAAGAGGCTGGTGAGATTGCAACATGTCCAGTGGCCGTCAGCATTAGATGTGGGTGTTCACTGTATTTATCACACTCACCTCATGGAGATGAGATGGGAGATGCTAGTGATGGGAGACACGGGGGAGGGGAGGGCAGGCAAAAGGTCACATGCAGCAACAGAGAGGGAGGACAGTTTGAGGAAAGGAGGGAGCACAGCAGAATCTCTGGAGAGGGAGCATTTGAATACATACAGAGGGAGACATTTGCGATAAAAAAGATTTGGATTTCTTGAAAAATAACACAAACTAAATAGTACATGCAGCTGATGACTGTTTAAGTTTGGACAAATCTACTTAACTTTCATTTTCTTTTCTGATGTTCGAGCTTCTCTCCATGTGTTCTCCTAGTTCCCATTTTTCTTCTGTTTCATATGAAATTTCGAAATCAGCTTATTTACAGCAAGTGTCTGATGCCAGCTTCAGCTTCAGTCGCCATATGTCATTGCTTGATGTGGCCTATCATGTCCTCTACCAGAACACTTTCACACATTTTACCATACTCTGCAACATAAAGTGACACCCACCATCTCTATAGGCTGCAGGATTGAAGTCATAAAAAAGGCATTAACAGGAGTTTTCAACAGGGGTGTCAGAGCTATAATCTCATGTCCTTTTTCACTTTCACTTCCTTTTTTGTTTCACAGAAGCTTTGTGTCAGTGGAGCCACACAATGGCGCTGACAGGTGGGACAGTTTGGAAGCACGAATCGTGGGCTCGTCTACTCTCTGCAAATAGAAGAACTTAATCTGACTTTATTAAATGCCATAATGCAGAACAGTATTTTAGCGTCACAAACTAGCTTGTACATCATTCAAAGGTGATAAAATTGCATTGTGATGTAAATTTTACTATGGGCAAGAACAATTACATATATATTCCTTTTATTTTCCAAATTCACAAACAAAGAAATGTGTGCAAAATTTAGAGTCATCTCCAATCAGAGAGTATTATGAAAATCTATTGTATTTGACCATGATTTACAGCTGGAGTTTCTGAGGCTCCAATTGGAAATAGTACAGCACTGTACAAACACAATTAAAGTATCAAAGTCTTAAAACAATGTTTTGTAAATTTCTGAGTTAAAGAACATCAGGGTTAAACCATCAGACCTGTCACCAGCTTTGTCTTTTCCTTTAGTAAACATCATATTCATAGTATGCCCTGCAATCTTCTAAGCCAGCATTGCTTTGCTTTTCACAGTGAAATCAGTCATACATTGATAATCTGTCAAGACCCAAACCAGTGAGATGTCTCCCTTTTTTTAGTAGACTGTAGTTATGTAATTCAGAGATGTACTAATCAAAAACATGTTGTTTATCTAAGTGTTTGACCTATGCCTTGAAGCTGCAGACATACCATCTGACTGGTTGTTATTGAAAAGGTGCTGTGTACTGTGACTGGGTTAAGTGCACCACGGGTCAAGAAGAGCATTACTGTGACAGAGTATAGGCAGTTTTTAGCTCTTAATGCCTGGAGGCAAGGAGAGAGTTACTGAGGACCAGCTCAGTCTTCCCTGCCAGTTACCAGCATAACCCTGAGCTCTGTGGCTTAAATAACACCTTCAGGTATGTTGGAGCTGTTACAGTAGAAGCTGAGACACAAGATGTATGACACTGTTGTTTGCATGTTAATCACAGGTCTGCCTGCTACAGATGCATCCACACCCCTCAGTCACATGCACATCAGGACATTACTGTCACATGGTAGCTTTACTGTACAGCTTAATTATGTTAGCTCCGACCACAGAGGGTTTACATGAGAACACGTTCACTGAAAGTCTACTCAGTAAATCACATGGGGAGGTGTTTCATGTGTAACAGTAACAAAGTGATCAGTTGGTACTTTAGGAAAGGTATATAAAGGTAGATGGCTCCCTCTGCTGTTGACAGCTGATAAGGAACAACCATACTGGTTTATTTTGGTGACAGACTTAATGTATGAGGGTGATGAATCTAAACATATTAAGAAAAAATGTTACTACATTTTGGTGTGACTCATATCAGTGTTTAATTAATTATGTAAAACCTTAAACTCTGATGTTTTCACCTATTTTACTTGATTAGACCTCTCTCTCTCTCTCTCTCTCTCTCTCTCTCTCTCTCTCTCTCTCTCTCTGTATGTGTGTGTGTGTGTGTGTGTGTGTGTGTGTGTGTGTGTGTGTGTGTGTGTGTGTGTGTGTGTGTGTGGTGTGGGTGGGTGTCTGCACACTGATGCTCTCTCCTGTTAGTCTGTTAGTCTTATTGCACCTCATGGAAGACATTTTGACATTTTGACATGTCCCAGTGGGAAAACACAGGGGTAGTTGTAAACATATGTACTAAAACTTTTGTTTTTTTTCCATTTAGCTGCTCTAGTTTCAGGTTATTGCTCATGCTGGCTCACTGTCACACTGCTTCGGCTTACTAGGACACTTGAACAGAACAGAGTCATTGTTGATGTTATTAGTGACATTAACCTACTACAACAAACTACAAGTCAAAATGTGAATAAATATCAGACATTTATTTAACAGAATAAGTGAAAACAATTGTGTTTACACTTTATTTGTTGCCAATTTTGGAAATATACTCTTGTCTGGAATATCATTGTATGCTGTAGCATTAAAATGTCCTTTAATTGTTAAGAACACAAACATATCTAAATGTTTAGGTCCTCTGGTTTGTATTTGCAGATTATCTGGCTTGTTTCATTGTACACCTGTAGTTGTATGTTTGAACCTGATATCTACCCCAATGTGAAGTCATTTTTAGTTACACTGTTTTTGTTCATTCTAACTTTGTGGTAGGATAAAGAGAGAAGAACAGTGCACCATTGGTTTAGGGGTTAAAATTTCATTGCAGAACAAATTCTGCTATTATTCTATTTTGAATTAAACTAACCAATTTTCTTTCATAATTTTATCATTTCCATCAAACCTGAGGTCTGTCCATATAGGGATCTAGTCGTTTTGAATGTGATTACATCTGCTGAATACTTTCAGAAAAAATAAACCAAACATTTAGACACAAATTAATTACATTTTTACTGAAGTAAAAAAAAGATTATTTTCTCTACATGTATATCACACTGTATATGATTGAACATACATAAATACAATACAATAATAGATATTCCTAGAAAAAGCAGTTTTAAATAAAGACTTCATTCCAACACAATCATAACTTGTATTTTATCATTTTATATAATCTATTGTTTATTATTTAACACAACAAACTGTATTTGCAATCCTTAAAACAGGAACAAAAAGCCGAGTGGCAAAGTGGAGCAAAAACTACTGCTATGCATAGTGCCTAGGATTTACATCAAATCCAATTAGTCCCTCTGTGCTGTCTGTGTCAGGCACCTTTTGGAGCTACTAGCTGCTCAAAATGCCACTGCTGTCTGGGGTGATGGTTGCAGGGACGCAGGAAGAGACCTCCTGTGTGGCTGCTGACTTCTCTCGGGCTGCTTTGTGGGAGCCCTCCTTCCTTTACAGCCTCCAGACACAGCTGGGACTGCTGGTGAACAAGCTGGCCGCTCAGCTGAAACAGAAAACAGACACAGTGAGTTAACATTTACATCTATGACATTTACAACAATAAAGTTGAAATCTCTGCCTTGCCTTTATGAACTTCCACCGGAGTCTGCTGGTGGTTGGTCTGTTTTTGGGGCACGGAGATAAGACCACCCTCTCCTCCTTGGCATCCAAACACAGAGCTCCCATGGGCCCCCACCGCACTTCGAAGTCAGAGTTTAGATCACAGTGCTGCGACGACAAGAGAGCTCATCTTTGACACTGTGTGTTTTATCTGTCCTTCTTTAACTTTGACAACTGCTGTCATCATTACCTGGCTGCCCGTCCCGCTGCACGGCGCGATGTTCATGACCCCGCCCTGCAGTCCCTGCCCTCGGGGGTAGTCTGCACAGCTGCCAGTGCCGACGTTGTACAGCTTCAAACAGGCACAAATGGGACACGTCAGCCTGTCATGTCCATCAAGAAGCAGTGGAAATCCTGTGTGTGTGTGTGGTCCACATATTGCTCATTTGAGGGGTCATAAATCTGAGTCACATTGTGGGGACTCACTTCCTTATGGGGACAAAACCTAAGTCCCCATAACATTAATCATTCAATTTTAAGACTTGGGTTGAGGTTAGGTTTGTGCAAGTAGTGGTTGTGGTTAGTTTCCAGGAAATGAATGTAAGTCAATGCAAGATCTTCTGCAGTGCTGAAGTGTGTGTGTGTGTGTGTGTGTGTGTGTGTGTGTGTGTGTGTGTGTGTGTGTGTGTGTGGACGCTACCTCGCCTGATAGTGCAGGTCTGTCCTGGGGGATGTAAAGTTGTGGATAAACTGTCGTCAGGTACCAGTGGAAGTTCCTACATCCCAGACTCCTCTTTAGCCGCAGACGCTCCGTGATGTTCGGGCTCTCCGACTACACAACAGAAAGAACAATTACATTACAATTACATTTTCTTTGTTCACTCACCAACCAATCTCTCGACCAAATCCCCAAACCAGACATACAGCACACACCTGCCTGATGAAATGAGCAAGTGTGTCTCTCCTGTAGAAGACCTTCCTGTACGCATCCATCCAGGTGTCTGCAATCCGGATCTTATTCCTCTGAATGAGCTCCTGGTCTGGGAAGTGGTAAGGCAGGTGGTGGCGCTCGAGGTGAGCCACACGGGAGCAGGGAACCACCTCCATGGAGCCCCCGCATGACCAAACCTGGGATAATAAGATAAGCTTTATCAAGAGTGTTTAAATAGACAGACATGATCTTTTTTTATGCAAATTGCATCTTGAGTTCTCTTCCACAGAACATGTGACAGTTCAGCAATACTATATGCATTTTAATGGCCATTATAGGAAAACAAGTGGTCAAGTAACATTTTCCTATCATGCTGGTGCATTTGTCATGTGGCCCAGACATTCCCAGACCACTATTTAACCTGAGATTTCCATTTGCAAAAGGCATCATGTCCCAGCTCAACATTCCTGAGGCGGACAGAAGGCAACTGAATCACTCAGCCACAGCATCGCTAAAAATATATGATTTAAGATTAAAATCAAAAGCAATCTGTCATCTTTCTGTTCTGTGTGAGCAAGTGAATTATTGCAGAAGGATAATCATAAAAAAAAAAGTTTGCTTTACCCTGATTGACAGTTCAATTTGTTCCTGCCCCCACAGCAGCATCCCCGGGTCGTAGGCTCCCACACTCTGGAAGAAGTGTCTGTCGATGGCCACAACTCCTCCTCCTAACACTGGGCTCCTGTCACAGACACAGTCAGCATCACTTTACTGGCCAGGAACGAACACAGGAATTTGTCTTCGTGTCACTGGAGCAGAGAAACATCATACACTTTTTTGTAAGTACACTCATAGCGAAGGCAAACTCACAAAGTCAAGAGCAACAGTTCCTTACTTTTGGCTTGTGACCCTTCAGTGTTTGCTAGTTTGAGTGTGTATAAAGGCACTAGGCACAAAGAGGGAGAATTATACAGTATTTCACAAGAAAATTGTAAAGATAAAAGAAAATTTCTAAAGTGATTTTATGTGGTTGAAATATGATTGTTGTTTATTATCTTTTATGTTTATCATTTTGTTGCAACCATTCTGGGGCTCCTAAACCTCAAAATTGGCCAAATAAGTCAAAAGTAAAGAAATCAAATGTCGTGCAATTTTCACATCTCTCTGATTTACTATTTTCCCAAGATACAGAATATTATTTCTGCACTCAAAACATAAAAAGATTAAAGCAAATTTGATCAACGCTTGCAGCGCGCCTTCAAATAAAACTCAACTTTCTCGGGTATAAACTCATGTCATGAAAGTGCAACTGACACCATTTTCCCCTGAAGCAGCTGTAAACTCACTGCACAGCTTGAACAGCCGAGTCTGGGCCTTTATCCAGCAGCTCAGGGTCAGATTCCCAGTAGAAGTCAAGTCTCCAGTCGAACACTCCTCGAACTGGCCACTGGGTGGCATTGTACTGAAAGGTCTGCCAGTCTATCACATCCATGATGGGGGAAACCACTCTGGTCCTGCATGGAGACAACACATTTTTATATTATGTTTTCATTGTTTTCATTGACTTTCATCAAGTAGGGTGTTTTCAAAATGTTATGAATGACAAATATGTTTCTGTTAGTCAAAGATTTGGAACAATAGAGACATTTAAAATCAGTGGGTTACATTTTCACTTGCTATTTACAGTGTGTGTGCAGAGAGACTGTAAATGTATTTGCTCATCAAAGCATGTGTTTTTTTGTGACTGCGAATGTGTTTGTTTGAGTATGTTTTAGACTCCTGTCACCGAGGACAAGTTCAGAGACACACATTGTCCTTTATCGGGGTTTGCTCTGGTTCACATGTGTTATTTGAAATATTTCTACCAAGAGGCCAAGTGTGATGTGATGCTCAGAGGAACTGGAATGAGGAGATTAAAGGGGGAAGAAAGAGAGCAAGAAATGGGAGAAGGGTCAAACATGTGGCTGGGAGACTTGAGTGGTTGCAGATTCCAGGTCTGAGAGTTCAGCCTAATTACCTAGTCTAATTAGAGCCACGCTGCAGGCAGCCCGAGACACTAGACTAGAGCCAAATCATGAGAGCCGAGCTTTGGATACACACACACGGCACATGTATCCCCTGCTTTACTAATGAGTGAGGACAACTGATAACTCTGAGCCCTCCATCCTCTCACTTCTCTCAAGTGGTTCTGTCAAACAGCAGAAAACAACAGAGAAACAAGCAGACAGTTTGGGCACAGCTGCTGCATTCTTCCACACCAACTGTTTATACAGAGCTTAATTATTCTTCATGACAAAAATCTGATCATCTTACAATTCATTTTTCTGGATTTAAGCAATTTACGATCAGTGTGGTTATAGAGGAACTGTCCAGTGGAATAAGACAAATGTTCATCAGAGCAAATGTTACCTGTCCTGGGCCACCCTCTCCAGCAGAGGCTCCAGCCAGCCCTTCTGGCACTCACAGTGGGAGTCCATGAACACCAGCACCTCCCCTGCAGCCCGGGCAGCACCCAGAGCACGGCACCCTCCAACACCCAGGCGCCTGGTGCTGCGAATCAAACGCACCCCATCCAGATGAGACACATACTCACTAAGCACACTCTTCAGGTGACCTGAGAAGTGGACAGAGACAGAGACAGTGTGTTCATGCACATGTCAAGGGTGGATGGATGGACGGATGGATGGATGGTTGGATGAACAGACAGATAGATAGATAGATGACTGGATGGATGAACAGATGGGTGGATGTGGACAGACACAGGGACTCACCGTGCTGGCTTAGGTCGTCCACCAGCAGCACCTCCTGCAGGTGCTGTCTGGGTGCCGTGTCCAGCACGCTGTGGACGGTGCGCAGCAGCGTGGACCAAGCCTCGTCGTGGAAGCAGATAACAACACTGGCTGACGGCAGAGACTCGCTGTACTGCTCCCCCAAACACCTGTTCAGTGGGAAACACATTTACAACTTAATCCACTATAAACTAAAGTGTTTTTTCCAGTGAGAAAGTTTTGTTGGATCTCTCCAGCCGTGCGCTCTGGACACTTGGCACTCACTCCGGGTGGCGCGCCTCGGGCAGCCTCCGGTGCAGTGAGATCCTCTCGCTGACCAGCTCGTTGAAGCCGAACTTGTGCACCGCAGACAGCTCCGTCTCCCTCTCCATCCCCTGAAGGTGGAGGTGCACCGCTCTTCCCATGTCGCCGTGCGTCGGGGGCGCAGTGGCGCGGCTGTCCTTGTTGGTCCCGGGCAGCAACACCTTGTAGCTCCCCTTCTTCTGAGGAGGACCCTTGGTGCCCTGCGTCGAGGGCACGAATAAAAGCTGGTCTTCCTGCAGAGATTTCAGCGGGGTGAGATCGACCCCCAGCTCCAGCGCAGGGTCCCGGGACTCCACGATGACCTCCAGCTCCGGCGCGCTGGGAATCCGCTGGAGGGGCCGGCGGGGAGACTTCTGATGGCCGTGGTCCCGGTCCCGGTTCAGGAGATCCGAGAGCGCCAGAGTGAGCAGGGTGAAGCCGAGGAGCAGCAGCCAGAGACAGAGCATCCTCCTGCGGACACATGCAGCTCTGCCACACAGCCTCATGATGAAGAGTGTGCTCAGAAGTTAGTCCACATTCTGGAGTCTTGTCTCAACTTTGAGTGCATTTCACCAAAGTGTTGAAACAGCAGGGACTATCCAAAGAGTAGAAAAATGCATGAATGGCGCCTGAGGATTCTCCAGTGTGGGGGCTGCATCCATGGAGAAGCAGACCTGGGACAGGAGTGACAGACAGGGCAGGTTGGAGACAAACCCTCAGCCTCTACATGGTGGAGGTGCACGCGCTCATCCAGCTCATCCCGGGGTCCTAAAGCCCGAGCAGCTGTGAGCTCACACACACACAGGGGTGCACCTGATGCATCCACCTGCTTCTACACCTGCTCAGTCAGAGACAAAGCAGTAGTTCAGATCATAACAGGGATTCAAGCACATTTATATTAGTACTCAAATTTCCAGTGTATGTGAATCCAAACAGATGAAAGGGTCCTCGCTGTTTTATAGTGTTTTCAGTGTTTCACTAAAATAAGTCTGTTTGGAGGTTTGGATGCCTGCAGCTACTTTTTGTATCATATGGTGCCAATGTTTCTGTCATAAATGCAGATGGCAATATGTCAGTTTCCACCACAAACAACACTAAGTTTTAAATAAGCTCACATTGCATTGGAGTGAGACAGTGTTTGTTTATATATATACGTCTTCCTGTTTGTGTGTGAGAGTCAGTTCGGTGCAGGCGTCTCCCCGGTGCGTCACACATCAAAGATGCGCTCTCCGGCCAGCTGGCGGCGGGCCGCGCAGTCCCATGACCGTCTGTCGGTGCCGGGAAGCGGGGCGGTCGCAGCTTCCATCTCCCCGGTTCTCTTGGCAGCTGTCTGCAACTGCACGGAGACAAAAGACTTTCTGCTTGTGTTCCAGTTTGAGGTTGTTGTTTTTGTTGGACCATCAAGTGGGAAATTGCATAGTTCTGTTTGTCATAAACTCTGTTTTCATTGCAGCGAGTTTGCACCAAAATTAGATTCACGAACAAGAAAACGTTTGAGGGGGAAAGTGTCCAAAAGTCATGTAAGGATTTCAGTGGAAAATGGCTAATAATTTCCTTATGCACTTTCCAAGTGACCTCAGGGTGATATTTCCTTCATGGTGACGGCCAACAGGAGGTCAGGCTGTGCCCAATTTTTCTGCACCACATCACTAGAAATGAAGACCTTCTGCTTCACGAGCTCTGTTCTGTAGTGACGTGTGAAAAGCCACTGCTTGCAACTCTAGCCAAGGGAGCTTTGAAGCCACAAACCAGTGGTGGTGTGTGGTGGTGGTGGTGGTGGAGATGTCTGTCTAGAGGTCTGGAGTGGAGTTGGTGGGATTACCAGTTCTTTGTCGTCCTCCCATTACACACAAAGACACTCAGTTCCCCTCTGCTCAGGATGACAGGGCACAATGGCTTCTGATGCTTATGATTACAGTACAGAGGGGAGGGAGGAGGGGGGACACCTGGAGGGACAGGCTGAGAAGTTGAAAGAGCAAAGGAGGACATCAGAGGGCAAGAGGAGCAACAAGATGAGGGTGGAGCAGAGAGGGTGGGAATGAAAAAGAGGGAAGATCAGAGGGAGAGAGAGAGAGAGTGTGTGTGTGTGTGTGTGTTAAATATGACCGGCTCCTGACTCCTGTGTTCTTGTGGGAATGTTTATAAGCCTCGAGATTGAAAAGGAAAGACAGTCTTCATGTATTTCCAGTGCTGCAGTGAACACTCCCATATGTTTCCATCCTGCAGCCAAAACACACTCTGAGATGGAGTTTCCACTGCCAGCACATTTGCAGACACACGCATAAACACCAAAAGAACACGGACACACGCATGCACGCACACACACTCACACACACTCAAGGTCCAGGGTCCAGTCCACATTCTCGGGAATGTTCCTGCATTCCTCCATCCGACTGGAAGCCAGACTGTAAATGAGAAGGCACGACAAGTGCTCGCATGCATCCTCCACTCACACACACACAGAGAAACAGAGAGAGAGAAACAAATAAAGAGAGAGAGAGAGAGAGAGAGAGAGAGAGAGACAAACAAAGGGAGAGAGAAGGACAGAGTGAACAAAAGTGACTTGGCTGCACATTGCATTTCTGGTTTATTGTTCATTCATTTTTTTTCCTGTTTTGCAACCAGTGATGTCTGGAGTCTTCTGTCTGCGCTGAAAGAGAAGAGACAGAGACAGAGAGAGAGAGGTTAGCTATTAGCTGATCAATCTAGAAGTCTAATGACAGAAAAGTAATCTGCAAACAGTTCTTACAACTGATTTATTGAGTGTGTTTTGAAATAAAGAGGCCAATAATTAACTGGTTGCAGCTGTTAATATCTAATCGTTCTTCTACGATCTTCTTCCATGATTTGAAGACGTCACCTTGATGACATTCTACACTATTCCTGACATATTAGAGACTAGAAGATTGATCAGTTAATCGATGAGATAATCAGCAGGTAAT